>OX637400.1:15597691-16147691 GCA_951799425.1 Ilex aquifolium | reverse complement strand
TGGTTGACTAGCATGAATCTACACACTGAATATATCTGGTCCACCCTACCATAAATACCAATCAATCCCCGCAGGGCTACAACATTTTAGGAAGTGTGTATACTAATGCATCGACATTGATGTAACCTTCCCATGAGTAGTATACTAGCTCCCATCCTTGATTACCGTGAACAAACTGTGGTTTAGAATCCCGCAAGGAACCAACTCCACCACAAGTAATAGGAAACCTTCGAATCACTCAAGGTAAAAACCATATCTAAACATTCTGCAATATAAATTCGAGTGCAATTAACGTTCATTACAATCACACATACAAAAGATAATTCCATAATGTCATAAAACTCTCATATCTCACAATTCATAGTTTCACAATTCTCAAAATAGAAGAAAAATCCAATCAAACACATGCAAGATATCGTAAAAAGATATATATCCAATTTGATCATAATCAAGATTTAGGGTTTTTCATCAAGAACATATAGTTTTGAATGTAAGTCGTGTATTTATTCAAGAAACAAATTGTGTAATAAAAAAAGTGTGAAAAAATTGTTGATCTATCATAAATAATATAACCCTAATCCTCAATGAATAGATTTGAGAAAGAAAACCTACCTTAATCCATAGTTAATTGATCCTACAACATTTTGATATGATTCTTACGCGTTCATCTTCCAAGATCTTGTCCCTTTTTCTTCTCTTTCAACTTCTTTTAGCTTCCTAGGATTAAAAAAATAGATAAAAAGAACCTCAAATCGCACCCCTAGGGTATTTATAGGGTCAAAAATAGAGAAAACCCTAAAAATTAGTTCTCCTACTTGAAAAATCATCTTCTTGACCTTCTGATCGTAATACCAAGATTTCTTTAGTGGTAAGCCGCGATCTTCTATAAGATCTCATTCCTTCTTTTGTCTAAGGGATCTAGGTTAAGTAGTAAAGACTTGTCATTCAACTCGGATTAAAAAGCTTTGTTCTTGGAGATGGAAGAACAATCTCAACTAGTATAACAACCTCAGTCCTAAAGTCTAAGCTAAAAGGTGTCTCGGTAGTGGTAGCCCAAGTTGTTATTCTATAAGCCCATAGCAAGCTTCGAAGGTGGCCTACCCAATGATTCTTGGACACCTCTAGCCTTGTTTTAATGCCTTGACGATAGTTTGGATGATTACCTCAACTTGACCATTAGACTGACGATGAGCTAGAGAAGAAAAGTAATTCTTGATTCCCAGCTTAGCAAATAAAATTTTGAAGCCATTATTGTCAAACTATTTTCCATTGCCTAAGATTACGGCTCTGGGAATCTTAAAATGACAAGTAATTGATTTCCAAACAAAGTTATTTATTTTCTGCTCAGTGATCATTGCAAAGGGCTCAACATCTACCCACTTTGTGAAGTAATCGATTTAAACTATCGCAACCTTGCACTGACCTATCGCTGTGGGGAAAGGCCCTATGATGTCGATTCCCTACTGTTGGAAGGGCCAAGGGCTTAAGACCGGGGTGAGCTGTTCTAGTGGGCACCTGGGTATGCTGGAGTGGATTTGGCATGCCGTACACTTCTTGACCAAGTCGGTTGAATTCTTCATGATAGAATGCTAGAAATAACCCTGGCTTAGGGCTTTGTATGCCAGTATCCTTGCCCCGATATGATTTTCGCAGATTCCTTTGTAGGTTTCCCTGAGCACTCAGTTAGCCTCAGTAGGGGCAATGCATTTTAGTAGTGGTCATGAGTACCCCTTTTGTACAGCTTGCCTTGCACTATTAGGAACTGAGCTGACGTGTTCCTGAGTTTGGAAGCCTCTTTCAGATATTATGGAAGGGCTCTTTCCTGGAGTTAGTTGAATATGGGGTTCATCCAACTCGAACCTTCCTCTGCTGAGCTCTAGGAATACTAAGCTCCACCAAATGTTCTATTGGATGTTTCCTTATGTTTTTGTCCCCAGCCTTGCTAGCGAATCTAATCTGGCATTCTTTGCTTTAAGTACTTGCAAATTTTTCACGTGGATGAACTTCTCTAACACATCATTGATGACCTTCAAATATGTTGCCATCATGTCCTCTTTAGCACTATATTCAGATCCGACCTTCCTCACCACCAGTTAGGATTTTGTTATGGATCAACAGTTATTGGGCTTCCATTGATTGGGCTAACTAGAGCCCGACTATCAATGCTTCATACTCCACCTCGTTGTTGGAGGCTTTGAAGTCTAACCTCTAAGCATACTCAAGGTCAATTCCTTCTGGTGAGGTTAGGATGAGCCTTTTTCCAATACCTTGGGCATTGGAAGCTCCATCTACATACAGTTCCCAGACCAACACATTGGGTACAAATCGCTCTTTGTTTTGACCTATGACTTGCTCAGGAAGTGAGGTGAACTCAGCTATAAAATCCATTAGGACTTGGCCCTTGATCATTTTTCATGACTTGATATCAAATTCTCTAAACTCGATAGCCCACTTAACCAACTGACTTGAAGATTCGGGTTTTATACAGGAAATGCTTCATTGGTTGGTCAACAGGCACATCAATGATATGAACCCGAAAATAAGGTTTGGGCCTTCTTACAGTAGTTGCAAGGGTTCGGACTAGTTTTTCCATCTTTGGATACTTTTCCTCTACTCCTCTCAAGGCCTTACTACAGAAATAAACTGGTTTTTGAAACTTATCATCCTTTTTTTACCAAGGTAGTACTAACTGAGAAATTAGAAATTGCTATATATAATGTCAAGATCTCCCCTTGTTTTGGGTTGGCCAAGATGGGTGGGGTGATTAGGTAAGCCTTCAAAGATTGGAAAAACTCCTCACATTGATCATTCCATTGAAAAGCTACCTTTAGCACCTTGAAGAAAGGATGACACTTGTCACTAACTCGAGAAACAAACCTATTCAAGGCAGTTATTCTCTCTGTGAGACACCAAACTTCTTTTGTGTTAGAGGGTAACTTCATTTCAAGGAATGTTTTAACCTTGTCAAGGTTAGCCTCAATCCACCTTTGGTTCACAATAAATCCAAGAAACTTTCCTCCTGACACCTCGAATGCGCATTTGGTGGGGTTTAGCTTCATCAAATATTTCTTAATCTAAAAGACTCCTTGAGGTGCATGATTTATAGATTGGTTTTGAGTGATTTAACAAGCATGTCATCAATATACACCTCCATGGTGTCTCTTAGCTGACCTGGGAATATTTAATGACCATCCTTTGGTAGGTTGCTCCCATGTTCTTTAATTCGCAGGGCATGATATGATAGCAGTTGGTTCCCTATTTGGTTATGAAGGATGTCGTCTCTTGTTCGGCTGGCTCCATCATGATCTGGTTGTAGCCTAAAAAGAAATCAATAAAGCTAAGAAGCTCATGGCCTGAGGTGGCATTAACAATCAGATCAATACACGGTAGAGGAAAACAATCATTGTGACAAACTCTACTTCAAGTCGGTGAATTTGATGCACATCTGGCACTTCCCATTAGTTTTCTTGACCAAAACAACATTCGCTAGCCAAGTTGGATAATTGACCTCCCTAACATCTTTAGCATAGAGGAGTTTGGTCACTTCTTTGTTAATAGATCATTTTCTTCTACTTCACAGGTCAGCAATTAGGGTCAACACCTAGTTTGTGAGCAATTATCTTGGGGTCTATTCCCTGCATGTCCTCATGTCTCAAATTGAATATGTCTGAGTTGTTTTCTTAAGAAGATGATGAGCTTCTCCTTGATCTTAGTTAGTAGCTTGGAGCCAATAAAGACTATGTGTCTAGGGTCATCATCCACCTGGACAAACTCCAATTCTTCAGAAGGCATGGGCCTAGTATCCACTTTATCTCTCATGTCTTAGTCATTGACCTGAACTGCATCCACTTCCTTCTAATTAATGGAGGTCATGTAGCACTCTTTATCCATTCTATGGTCCCCTCTGACCACACCTACCCCATTCATAGTAGGGAACCTCATCACTAAGTAATAGGCTAAGGGAATGACCTTGAGAGCATTCAAGGAAGTATTCCCAATATAACATTGTAGGCTGAGGGGGCCTCAACGACAAGGAACTTAATGGTGGTAGTGACTTGACATGGAGGCTCACTAATGGTTAAAATGAGCTGAATGGACCTAAGGGGGTATACCTTCTCTCTTGAGAATCAAACCATGAGAGATTTGACAGGCTAAAGTTGTTCTCAACCAACAACAAGCTGGTCAAAGGCATTTGCAAAAATGGTATCAGCTGAACTGTCGTTGTCTAGAAGTAATCTATAGATTATTTTGTTGGCTATGATAACTTTCACAACTAGAGGACCATCATGAGAGAGCTGGCATTCTTCCAAGTCGGTGTTAAAGAAGGTGATCTCTATACTAAGGCTCAAAGCCTATTGTATAGCACAAATTTTAGGGAAGTCCTCAGAGTGGGTCTTTCGTACATGTACTTTTTCTGGCTGAGTTGGACTATCCTCCTCTAGTAAATTCTCCTGAGACGACCATAATCTTTCCAAGGGGCTATTGGTGCTACTATCTTACTTGAGAAATTTCTATTTTCAATTAGATGCACTTATTCGTATCATATTTGTGATCCTTATGGAAGTTACAGTACTTGTTTTGATCCCTCTTGTGAGTGTCTAACCTTATTTTAGAAGGCCACTTGATATAATACTTGAGCCACTAACTTGTTAAGAGGCATATACTATTATGGTGCGAACCTTGCCTAAAAGTTTGGCTTAGGGGGTCCCAACCGATCTCGTACATCTCCTTTCCTCTAGGGACTAGTCCTTTTTCCTCTTCTTGTCCCCATGTTGATCTAAAATAGTTGAAGAGTTGCGTCTAGCATGGAGGACTTCATCACCATTGATATATTTCTTTGCTTTGGCTACCACATCAGTCATGCTAGTATGAGGGTTTATGGAGACTAAGAAAAGGAACTCGGAGGGTTGTAACCTAGCGATGAACCCTGTCAGAGCTATTTTTTCATCAGGGCCACCCACTTAGAGAGATTCCTTGTGACAACGTTATATATATTTCCTTAGCATTTCATCTTCATTTTGCTTGATGCTGAGGAGATATGAGGTTAGTTTGAGGTGAGTCCTCACACTAATAAAGCATGAGAAAAACTACATGGATAATTCCTTGAAGGTCCTAATTGAAGACAGAGGCAGCTGATTGTACTAGGTTAGCCTAGAGCCCTTGAAAATGATTGTGAAGATTCTTCACCAAACTGGGTCCTAGTAGCCATGAAGCTCTATCTGATTTTTGTAAGTGTTGAGGTGATCAAAGAGGTCCTTGGTACCATCAAAGGCCTCCATCTGAGGCATTTTGAACTTGGTAGGAAGGGAAAAGTGTTGAATCTCCTGAGTGAAAGGAGACGATGTCTACTGAACTAGAGCTTCCATGGAGACTAAAGCTATGCTTTTGACGATATTTTTCACGTTACCCAATTCATCACGAACTTCCTTGATGCAATTTTCCCAATATTGTTCTGAGGATTTAGCTGAAGAAGAGGTCGAGGGATGTGCCTCCTCTCCCTACCAATTCTACTATGAGCCTCATTATCCTGGTTGGTCTAGTCATGCCAATGATGAATATTTTCATCAGAGTGACTTTGGTGGTCTTCCTTAGTGACCCCATTGATGTTGAGTGTCCCGAGGTTGTTGGGAAGTGAGGAGGTTGATGATTTGTTGGTTTTGCCTGAGAAGGCATAGCATGGTTTCCTAGTAAGTCTTTGGCTCCTCCACCAGAAGCGGATTGGTAGGATCAGCTAGTAGTGACAATACTTGTTGCTGATTTTATGGATTTTCGCTCATGCTTCTCATAAGAACCATCAATCAAATATAGGATATTTGAGGTGGAACAATGACAATCGTTCTCACAAACAGCGTCAAACTGATGGTGTGTAAAATCGAGAAGTATGAACTGAGAGAGATGAATGTGCTCTGTGAGTTAATGAATGTGTTGCGTGTGTGTAAGCAAAGTAATAGTAAAGCAAGAATACAAGGAAATAAGCAGTTCACCAAGATGAAGAGCTAGTTTAGTCAACTGCAATGTAGACTCTTGCTCCTATGGTTTGTATTGCTTTGGAAAGAAGACGGTTACACTCTTAAGTATATAATTGCACATATTTTAGCAAGGCAAGGGCTTGCCTAATTATAAACTAGGGTAGCATGGTCCTCAAACAATAATGGTGTGGTGTACTAGTTTGTTAGAATATTGGATGAAATATTTGGCCGTTAGAGACTCTCTTCCATGTGTATGAGGCGATATTGTAGAAACTGTGACGTGGCATAATAAAGATGGTGACGTTTTTCCAAGGTAGGATTTGGTAGTTTAATTCCGCTTTCAACTGTTTACACCCAAAAATAGAAAGATTTGAGGGTGACATGTGAAAGGAATCTGACGGTCACAAGAAATTCTGTGGGAGTCCATAATTGACAGAAAAGTTAAAAGAATAAGACTCTTGGAATCTTGAGAAACGTGAAAACGTGACATCATGAGCCGCTAGTTGGAAACGGTTTAGCATACATTCACGTACATTAAGGGACAAGACCATGATCACGAGTAGTGCCTGGAAAAGATAGATCAACGATTGAGAGTCATCTCTATAAATAGTAGAGACTAGGATACCGGAAAAGGTTCCCACAATCAATTACAAATACTCTTCACAGAGTCAGTCTATCTTTTTACTTAATCCTTACTTTTGAGAAACCTTTACTTTTCCTATAGTGCATCACTCCGGTGATCTTTTATTGCTTTTAGTTAATGCAAAGTCCAGAATTCGATTCGTCTTCCAAATTCAAATATAATTTACTTCTTACTTTGCATTTTCACTATTTACTTTCAAAAGTGTTCACACGTCTTTGACCGGTGAAATTATTTAAAGTCCTTGAAACTCCAAGGCATAGAAAAGAACCTAGAGGTAACATATACCTCATTACAGCACCTGAACAATCACTATTCTTAGAACCCCACATCAGTTCGAGTAGGTAAGGTCATACGTGTTTGGATTTTAAGTCCACCTGAAGTTTCGTATGCCCGCAATCCAAAAATACACCAAACATATTTGTTGGCATGCCCAGTGGGACTATCAGAGTGACAGCATAGCGAACACTCAAGGTAAGGCCAAAATTAGCTCATCTGAAGTGCCTCCAACGCACAAAGTTATGGAAGAAAGTAGGCATGGCATTACTAACCTGCAGAAAGATGTACCTCCACTCGGGGGGGGGGGGGGGGGGCAAGAGAACCACAAATTCGACTCAAAGCTGGAGGCCTCTACCAAGGCTATTTTGTAGCAAGTCGCTGGTTTTATTCAAGGCTTGGGGGACTTCATTAGAGAAGAATCCAATCACACCAGCCAAACACTAGAGCGACTAGCAAACAGTCTGAGTCGTCCACGGGGGCGGGAGATAACCATTGTTTCCTACTTGCTCCTTAGAGTTAATTAAATTATAGAGGAATTCTCAAGTGTAGGAAGGGGTATCGGTTTGTTACTTGGTCGATTACTGAGGTCATCTCCATAAGGAAAACGAATGTCTCAACGGGTAATGGTTAAAAGAAAAGAAAACCTTGAATTTTGAGAGTTGGTTGAGAAATTGATCACTTTAAGAAAATAATAACTAAAGGAAATAACTGGTTGATCGGTAGAGATCACCCCAACGTGAATAGGTATTTTGACTCAAACTCTATACTCTCTCGAGATTTTGGTCAAACATACTCAAGCGGTAGCTATTCTTTAACACCCAATTAATAAATACGAATGTGTATTCGCGACAATTGAACTGATTAACATAATTTACTACAATTGTAGTGATTATAAGAATTACCTGTGCCAAGTCATAGTTGTCGACAGATAAGCAAGAAGATATACAATCCAATATTATCTTCTAATTAACCTAAATAACTCGACAGTAGACAAGCCCTAGTTTTGATTCAAAACCCCCAATTCATGGATGAGATTACTTCATCCGATCAAACCGATAAAAAACTACTCACTCATCACTGAATTAAAATTGAAAGCAGTTAAATAAAGCATCATTTTAAATTAAAGGAAGAACACAATAATTGAGATTACAATAATTGAAATTTCAAGAAAAGTAAATCCCTTGTATTGAAATCGCAATGAATGTAAATCGTTTGTAGAAAAGAAACCTTAAGTGATTGCTTTGCAAGAAATTAAATCTTGAATTAAACAAAAGCTATAAAGTAGAACAATGGAGAAAGCTTGGAAGAGAAGAATAAAATCTTAAAAAACCTAGAAAAGAGAAAAGAAGAAATGGTGAATTGAACAATGGAATTGGAGCTCCCCTCTCTCTTGCTAGACTTGGGTATTTATAGAAGGTTTTGTGCTAAAAATCCTCCTCTCTATCCACCAATCATGGCCCTTGAAATATTCAGCAAATTACCTTCCTTAGGAGTCTCGATTACTGAATTTACAGGAACCTACCGATAGGAAACAGAAAATGACCTACCAGTAGGATTGTTCATTGTAATCTTCCTACTGGTTGCCTTTCTTTGCTACTGGTAGAACCCTTCTCTGTCTTCAACCTATCGGTAGAAAGTACTAACCTACCGGTAGAAAAACTTTCTATTTTAAACCTACAGGTACGATTGAACTCCTACGGGCAGAACCAACTTTTGGTCTCAGTTGTACCGGTAGAAGACCTATCAGCTGAAAGGGTCTTTTTCTCAATTATACTTGCAGTGGCTTTAGCCTCACTCCTGGACCTCTTGACTCATCATCCAAGTCCTCTATGGCATTGAAACATGTGTAATTCCATGTTCTTACATCAATTCAACTGCAAACACACAAATGTACTATACAATACAAATCTCAACTAAAACAAATGAATTAAGTGATTAGAATGACTAAAGATAAATGGTTATGAGGATTATAATATGCAATATTATGCTCTTATCACAACCCCCACCCAACTTAGGTTTTGCTAGGCCTTTAACAAAACGAAGTAAACAAATATCAGAACTTCCTAAACATTATACTATAAATTCCAAGGCATACTCAATCACATAACCAATGCCATCAAATTAAATTGCATATGCTTAAAGAATAAATGGCATAAAAAAGAAATCAAAATGACTTCATGTAAATATCCGCTATATGCTTTTGGGTACCCAAAAGTAAAATGGTAATAGCCTTCTACTTATGGGTTCTTCTATTTGGCTACTACTACCCAAAACAAAATTCCTAAGGTTTTACTAGAACCTATACATTACCTAGACAACTAAAAAGATGAAAAAGAAAATAGAAAGGTAGAAAGAGGAGGTCCATCAGTCACTCCCCTCCTCCTCTTTTGAAGGCTTCTCCTCCTCCTCATTAGTGTTCTCTATAGCTATGCTGACAGGTGTGGCAAAAATAGGAGTGGCACGCGATCTATAAATGGGGTAGGAGTAAAAGTAGAAGCAGGTGATGCCATCTCTTCTGGAATTGCCTCTCCAGGGTAAGCAAGCTCAAATATCCTCTTTAACATCCCTATGCACACCTTTACCTTAACCTCAATCCTCTCAAGAGCTCTCCTAGTACTCCTCCCCTCACTCTCAATACCACCAAGTCCTTCCTCCAACTTACTCACCCTCTGATTCACAGTGGCGCGAGAGGTAAGGACAATCTTTGTAGCAGCTTTAGTAGTAGTGGGAGGAGTGGCCTTACTCTTACCTTTTGAACCACTAGCCCTCAACATAGTAGATTTCTTCCTCTCCCCCACAATGCTAATTGGGCCCAGCTTAGGAGGTTTCATAGTGTCGGATTCCATCTCTTTCACCCCAGCTTTCAAGCAAAGCTGGGTAATCATACTTCCAAAGGGCATGTTCTCCTTTGGCCTCCTAGTGGTGCAGTAGTCTCTCAACACACCCCAAATAATCAAGGCGACGTTGATCCTCGACCTTGATAGAAGCTCGTAAAGTAGTACCGTTTTTGACATCCCTAACTGCTTCTCAGAGCCATTGGGATATGAAGGATCTTATTGAGCACACGGTAATCCCCATCAAAATGGCTGTGAATAAAAATACCTTTGAAGTCCTCAGGATTCCCCTACATCTCCTCAACATACTCAGTAGGGTCCTTGGCAACAAAAGTGGCAATAGGGTAGTCAATCTCAAAAGGATCCGACCTCTTAGAGCTAAGGTATTCAGCTATAGAGGCCAAAGTAATATCAATCACCTTACCCCCGACCTTAGTCCTCAACAACATCAAATCTGCCTCTAAAAAAGTCAAACCCAAATAAAACTCAAGACGTAATGACAAAACATAACCTTCAATGGGCTTAAAGAAACTCTCTAACCCTCTGCCAATGATAGCCTAGACTGTCAGAGTTTTACCAAGACTCTCCACATCCACCATCTGCTCACACATCACCCTACACATTCCAATCATCTCTTTATACCTGGATTTTTTGGCCTTCTTAGGCACAGGAGGTGCATCCTATTCCTCCTCAGACCTCGACTCCACCTTCATCTTCTTTTTCCCCTTTTTCCTTAGTCGTTGCTCACTTACTTGGAGAACCTGTCTCCTTAGCCAACGGTGTCGCCTTGGCCTGAGGTGTCCTTTGGCCATCCATTGTCCTGGCCATCCCCACTAAGATCAAAGGAATAATGGAGATAAAGAGGAACCACACTAGGACTGTGACCTCAAAGACTTCATTAGAAGAGGGAATTGAAGATAAAAATTTCCTTGGAGCTATTTTGAATGTGAAGAACAAAATGGAATCAACGAGTGTAGAAAGAGATTTAAGGGTTTAGGGAGGTTCCTTAGGGTTTTTCGAAAGTGGGAGAGAAGATTTAGAGAGGTTGGCCTCAAAGGTTTTAGGGAATGAAATAATTTCCTACCGATAGAAACCCTTTTATTTTTTTTGGACTGCACAGGAGCCTACCAATAGGAAGCAACTTCCGACCTACCTGTAGCTAAGTTTAGAATTTCAAAAGTTTTTTTATTTCAAAGGAAAATGAATGGTTCAAGAGGTGATGGTTAAAAGAAAAGAAAACCTTGAATTTTGAGAGTTGGTTAAGAAATTGATCACTTTAAGAAAATAACAATTAAAAGAAAGAACTGGTTGATTGGTAATAAGTGAAAATTGTTCAAATGCATTATCCAAAATCTTCGCACCAGATCGTAACGCGGCATCATAGCTTCCTGCCTCGTTCTAGACCCGGTCTTGTGGTCTTTCCTTTTAGTGATGTCTTCACCTAACACTAGTGAACTGAAACTAGGCCATGGGAATTGATTCCCTGTCAACTTTGAAACTAGTATAGTATCAATAAAAATTTGAGTTGTCCCGTATGAGCCAAAGAGTCTCTAGAAATGATTAGTGAGACGAGATGAAGCATGAAGAAACGTGAATTGGAACTTTTCTCTTTTCTAAACTGGTAATGTTGTTGGTACATGGCTCTGGATTGTTGAGATTATGGTCAAACGCACTAAAGCAGTAGATATTCATTTAATACCCAATTAATAAATACAAATGTGTATTCGAGACAATTGAATTGTTTAACAAAATTCGCTACAATTGCAATGATTACAAGAATTATCCATGTCAAGTCTTAGTTATCGATGGATAAGTAAGAAGATACACAATCCAATAGTATCTTCCAATTAACCCAAATAACTTGACAGTACACAAATCTTAGTTTTGAGTAGAAACCCCCAATTCACGGGTGAGACTATTTCATCCGATCAAATCGCTAAACGACTATTCACTCATGACTGAATTGAAATTGAAACCAATTAAATAAAGCATCATTATAAATTAAAGGAAGAAGACACGAATTGAGATTGCAAGAATTGAAATTGCAAGAAAAGTAAATACCTCGTATTGAAATCACAATGAATGTAAATCGTTTGTAGAAAAGAAACCTTAAGTAATTGCTTTGTTGGAAATTAAAACTTCAATTAAACAAAAGCTCGCAAAGTAGAACAATGGAGAAAGCTTGGAAGAGAAGAAGAAAATCTAAAAAAAACTAGAAAAGAGAAAAGAAGAAACGATGAATTGAACAATGGAATTGGAGCTCCCCTCTCTCTTGCTAGACTTGGGTCTTTATAGGAAGTCTTGTGCTACAAAATTCTCCTTTTTATCCGCCAATCATAGCCCTTGAAATATTCAGCAGATTATCTTCCTTAGGAGTCTCGATTACCAAATTTATAGGAACCTACCGATAGGAAACAGAAAATGACTATTCACTATAATCTTCTTATTGGTTGCCTTGCTTTTCTACTGGTAGAACCCTTCTTTATCTTCAACTTACCGGTAGAAAGTATTATCCTATCGGTAAAACAACTTTATATTTTAAATCTACCAGTAGGATTGAACTCCTACGAGTAGAACCAAATTTTGACCTCAGTTGTACCGGTTGAAAGGTTTTTTTTTTCTCAATTATACTTACAGTGGCTTTGGCTTCACTCCTGGACCTCTTGGCTCATCCTCTAAGTCCTCTATGGCATTGAAACACATGTAATTATATGTTCTTATACCAATTCAACTGCAAACACACATATTTACTATAGAATACAAATCTCAACTAAACCAAAGGAATTAAGTGATTAGAATGACTAAGATAAATGGTTATGAGGCTTATAATATGCAATATTATGCTCTCATCATTTACCCTTGTGCAGGTGGCTCCAATAGAAGCACCATAACTAGTGTTTCCTTCGTATGTGTTGCCTCAGAGGGCAGGGTAGAAATGGACACAAGCGCAATAACAATCCTCTTTTCCAGGAGGAGATAGCTCACAATCTCGAGGTTGGGGCAAAGAAGGCAAGCGTCGATCGTTCTTCCAGCAGCACCCTAGGTGGTCATGAATAGGGACCAACTAAATGAAATCATTCAAGAACATGTCAGCCCCCGATGAGAAAGGTGATCATGCAAACATAGTGCAAACCTAATCCCTACTAGGTGGATAGAGAATATTAGTATACTCGAGGGTATAAAGATCCAATGTTTGCTACATTTTTGGTGAAGACGGTCAATCGACCGTGGAACACATTGACTGCTTCACCGTTCAGTGTGGTGAAATCGGGGATGACGAATTCTTGAAGCTAGGGTTGTTTGCCAATTCCTTAATAGGAGCGGTCTTCAAGTGGTACATTGATTTGCCACCTAATTCTGTATTGGACTGGCAACAACTTGAAGACAAGTTTCATGCTCAATTTTTATCGCACTGAGTCGGAAGTTGCTATGGTAACTTGGCAGTTTGTAAAAATGGTTGGGGATACAACATAGTAGTATATTGCGCAGTTCAAGTAAGCTAGGAATTGATATAGGTTAGTGCTTCCAAAGATGGAGTATGTGTGGATTGCACAGATATGAGATGGCCACACAAGCTACACGATATAAGCATATCCTGTGCAAAGAACTAGACCGAAGAAATGTGTCCAAAGGAATTTACTATAGAGACCCCAACACTGAGATTTTATGGTCGAGCCAGATCAGGAGCTAGAGGTGAAAATGGTCGAGATCGTGGCAAGGCAACCGTACTTATGTAAGGTTTTAACCAAGCCTTTAGAGAATCAAGCACAGACCATGTCGAGTGTTGACAAAGGCACTAGCGAAGGGAGCAGCTAGAAGTATGACTTCGACATCTCTAAGGCCGATCAAATTTTTGACCATTTGCTTATTGACGGCATTATCAAGCTGCCAGTTGGTCATAAGATCCCATTGGTCACAGAGTTTAAGAACAATAACTACTATAAATGGCACTATTTGTGGAGCCATTCTACGAAAAACTGTGTGGTGTTTAGTAGCGTTATTTATGAGAATTTCACTAAGGGCCACCTAATCTTTGGAGACAAGGGAAAGTCGAAGATAGGGGTTGATAAGGACCCTTTTCAAAAGACAACCTCCATTAACATGGTGGAAGTAGGACAATCAAAAAACCCTTGGAATAAAGTTGACTTAGGCAAGGATATGTCAATGGATGATGAAAAAGCTGAGGGAGAAGAAGGACGGTGAGCCATTGGATAAGTCATCAGAGGAGGACTCTATGGCTGAGCCGCATATATTATTGGGACTACAGGAGCAGCTCGACATGGTCAAGAACGATCTATGTCCCCGATGTAAAGCTTTTTATGTGGTCGTTCTGAAACATGAAGTTATCAAGGAAGAGCACGCTGAATCGTCCAAGTGGCCGCCAAAGAAATGGCACTACAAGGGAACCCATTGGGAACAATAGGGTGAGTGGCCACTGCCTAAGCAATTTCAGGAGGGACAGCTAGCCAAGTTTACGAGGCCGAGCTACAAAAGGAATGGTAAAGATATACCAGAGCCTTCAAAGGGTCGTCCAGGACCTAAGTATGAGAAGTATGCCACAAGGTTGACGCTGGGCAGCCTGTCAGAGTTGAGGGATATCGGGACTGACAAAGGATGGTAAAACCAGTTGAGCCACTAAAAGGCCATTAGTATATAGCCCAACACCCTAAATTCCCACACTACCATCAGCCTCGGTCGCTATCGAGATCACAAAAGCACAGGAAGCAACGTATATATGCGGACTTGCATAGGTGGGGAGAAGAGGAGAAACTTTAGGTTCAGTAGGCCCGGAAGACATTCTGGCGGCAAGAGCCCAAGATTGGGGAGATAAGATCTAGATTTTGGGGTATCCCCGCCTCTACAGCATCCAGTGGCCTCAAAGAGGGCCACAAGTTAGGAGAAAGGGAAGAAAAAATAAGAAGGTAGAGCTTGAGCCCTCACCTGAGGAGAGTTTCGAAGAGCGAATGGTGAAAAGGGTGGTGGAACGAATGAGAATTGCACTCAACTATAGGTGTTCAAATTTTCAATTACTTGCAAATTTTAACCCTACCTTACCATATTCGACTCTATTGATCGGCTACTCGAAAGAATCGAGTAAGCCAATAGAAATTTTTTTGGTATTCTGTAAAAAATTGGGTAGGAATGCGGAATACTTACAAAATTTTCGTGTTTCATATATATATATACTACTAATAAAAATACTTTAACATGAAAAATTTTTGATTCACTATTTTGCTCTTATAAAAAATTATAAAAGCTAATGTGTCCTTTTGTATTTAAATAACAAACTAATCTCTAGCATATCATATAAATCTCTCTATCTTTGCAAAACTTTTGAATGGTCATGTTATGCTTAACATGATATATAAAAATAATATTATTCTTTTTTCTCAAAATTTTAATATTAATACATGTTGACAAACAGCTTCATTGATAATATCATCTCCAATTGTAAAACCCGAGAAAAAAAATTATTAAAATCATAATTAAAGGGGTAAAATAGTAATTAATTGTTAAAGTACGGGTAAAAAACTTAAATTTTTATATAATTCAGATGACGAAATGGACTTCACCGTTGGATTCATCTTGCGAAATCTAGTTATCCAGTAAATTTTTGTAAAATTCTGAGACAGATCACGTGTTACAAAGCGATCGGGTGTCGCGCGACTAAAATAATTACGATCAAATTTTATTCGTGGGACCCGAAAAATAATTTAAAGTTAGTTCAATAAAAATATACTAAACTTAACACGGTATGAGATTTAATTGATTCGGAATAAAATTGGACCTATTAAAATTGAACATGTGGTGCGATGTGGGCCAAATATTTAAAACTATATAAAGTGGAAGACTTTTAAGTCTTCCACTTATGCAGCACTCCAACATTCAACGAGACAGAGAGATAGAAAATAGAAAAGGAAAAAAAAGAGTAAACTTCTTCATCTTCTTCCTCAGATCTACGAAGATCAAACAGTTTAATCGCTTCAGACCAAGAATTAAAGTTGTTCTATGCAACCACACCAAAGATCGCATTTTTCTCCAAAAATATCAAAGACGAGAATCTAGGACTAAGGCTTGAGAAGCTTAATTCGGGATTTCCTTGGAGTTTTACTACGTTGGCTCACACTACGAGAAGTAGGGTTTCTCCTATTTATATGTAATTTCAACCTAAAATATGGTATATGAAATGGGAAGGCTAAGGGTGTAGATCACATGTTAGGCCTTGACTAGTGTAACTAGTGGGTCAAATGTAGGATTTATAATTAACTTTGTAATTAGAAAAATCCTATTATAATTAACTTGGTGTAGATTAATGTTAGTGGTTTAAAGCATGTTAATTGTACATTAGCATGACTTGATGTTTTAATGGCATATCAAGTTTAATAAAATTATTAGCTTGTTATGTGATTATGAAATAATATGTATGTTATGATTATTTAGCACATGATATATGTGATGGACTTCTACTTATGTTTATAGAATTAATAAACATGTTGCTATGTTGGAAGTAATAAGCATGCTAGTTGTGTAAATTGATGTGCCCTCTAGGTGTTTGTTTAAATGCTTAGGTGAATACAAGTATGTTAGTTGATTTGATTATCTTACATAACATGCATGGGATTGTGTTGAAAATGTTATTATATTACATTCATTATGTAATGGACATTGTAAATGGTACCAAAAGCAATTGCACATTGTATTGCATTTATGCATGGGTTGCACTACACTCATGGGCATTGACATGGGTGGCATTGTGTCCATCGTATGAAATCAATCACCACATAGGTGGTTGATCGTGGGCTCAGGATAGTCGCACCAAGATCCGGCTGAGTCGCACAGAAAATTAAATGGATAAACGTGTCAGGGTATAGCAAGAAGGGCTAGATTTTCTCTCGGGTGCAAGACCTGCTTACTTGGTTTATACACTTTCCGGCGGTGCAATTCCAGAAAAGTGTAACGGCAAAAACGGAGCCGTCGGTGGGATGTCCTGAAAATTCGTTGATGGTGTGGTGTCCTATTGGTGAAATACCATAAATCATCTCCCCACAAAGACACAAGAAAATGAATTAATTAGTCATTGAGTGTACATAACACCAATGACCGGGACTTGGAATACTCGGATATATACACATAGCATTGCATGTGTTGTGGGAGCTCGGGATGGGGCTCGGTGTTGGTATTGCTTGCGTGAGTCTCATCTCATGGCATGACATGATTTATGATATTTGTTCATAATAAAAATATTTGAATGAATGCATGAAATTATTATTGCATGAAACATTTCATATGCATTTGGGTTGAGAGGTATTCTCTATAGGAGTTACCCTATTGAGCGTTGGCTCATCCTTTATGGGAACAATTTTCAGGTACACCACAGGCTTTCACCGAATGCCCTCCTACTGGTCCGTTTTGACGACAGAGTCAGACTGTGGCTCTTATTTTGACGTCGTAGTCCCTTGTACATGTTTACTCTTGGCCTTGTATAATTTTTGTAACAAAAACTTGTTTATATTTAAAAGGCATGTATATGGGACTCTTTTGAGACATTTATTCTTTTATGAATGAATGTACGTAGTGATGATGATTATGGTAGTATCCGATACTATGCAATTGAGTATGGATGAATGGACCCCGTGTGGTCAATGTTGTATGATTGCACAGGTTACGTTTTGGGTAGAGCTCCCCATACAAAGAAGACTCTGCACGAATTTTGTTGAGTTATGGATCCCGGTAAATGGGGCATAACGACGTGGTATTGAATTATACAGTATACAGGGGTATTCCGCGGGTTGATGGGTGATCAACGGGGTAATTACGGACACCCGAATTTTGGGGCGTCACAGCTTGGTATCAAAGCCTAGGTTCTCGATTTACCTAGGGCTAGCGAGACATGGGTCTAAGCCATTGAATTCATTGTACATTGTATGTTAAATGCATTAAATGTTATGTGTTATGTGTTATGAGATTATATGCATGATTAAATGTATATAAGAATGAGACACTACGGTTAGAAAACATAACCTTAGAGTCGAGAAGGGAAAGAATGAGAAAGCCTATTGTTTGGGCATCTACCGGTAGGTAGCGTACCTCCTACAGTTTTAACTTTTGATCCTTAACTTTGGGATACTAAGTTATTGTTTTATTGCTATTTGACTTGTGTGTAGATGGCAAATAGAGGGAGAGAAAATTAGAACGGTTGAGGAGGTGGACGGAACAACAATCAATCGCCACCGGTCTTTGACCAACAAGCCTTTATGGAGGCTATAGGCACGATGGCGGTTACTTTTGCACAAGCTATCGCCAATTTGGGTCAAGGAGGCTCAAGTAACCTCCAAAATTTCAAGGCACACAAGCATTTGAATTTTATGGGGGGAGCGAATCCGATGGTGGCCGACCATTAGTTCCAACAAGTTGATAAGATCCTAGAGGCTATGGAGATCACATCCAATGTCACTAAGGTTAGGCTAGCTGCATTCCAGTTAGAAGGAGAAGCCCATCTGTGGTGGGATTGGGCAAAGGCCTCAAGGGACCTAGAGACAATGACATGGGGAGAGTTCTGGGAGCTCTTCATGGGCAAGTACTTCCCATCAGCTGTTCGTCAAGCGAAAGCTTGGGAGTTTTTAGATTTGAAGCAGGGGAACATGACAGTGATGGAAGATGTGGCTAAGTTCACTGAGTTAGCCCGTTTCGCCAATGACTATGTCACCACAGACTTGGCCAAAGTGAGGAGATTTGAGGATGGGTTAAAGTTTTCCATCCGGGGGAAGATTGTGGGCCACCGCCTACAAGATTTGGACTCGATGGTCGAGACAGTGATGGCCATTGAGATGGAGGTAGATGACACAAGAAGCATCCAGGAAGCGGGTGTTAAGGACAAGAAGAAGGAGGGTCAATCCTCTTCTTCTAGTTCAGGGAAGAAAGAAAGGACTTCTACTTCGAAGGGACATCAGGGACAGGGCCGAGGCTATCAGGGCCAAGACCAAGGCCATGGTCAATCTTCCCAAGGTGGGAGGAATTCTAGGGGCACACCACAGGGAAGCCCACGGACATGTTTCTATTGCCACCAGCCAGGCCACTTGAAGAGAGAATGTCTTCAGAGGCAAGGATCCCAGAGCTACGGGACATCTCAGTCCCAGTCATCAGTAGGGCATTCACAGACCTACTTCATTCCTCCCTACCCCACCATGGGCCAGGGAAATTAGTTCCAGTTTTAGGATGCGGCACAGACCCCCTACCACTACATGGGCGAGGACTCCGCAATTAGGCCAGATGGGTCAGGGCATGGGCCAAGGCCGGGGACAGGGCTTTCAAGTAAGGACTTCAGGGACCCAGGGGCAAGTCTTCGCTATCACACCACAGACTTTACCGACAGATTATTCGGTAATTCAGGGTACATTTCTTCTCTCTAGATTATGGACTAGAGTATTATTTGATTCTAGTGCATTACATTCTTTTATTGCTACATCATGCCTACGAGACTTGGGCTTAGAAGTCGAGACTGTAAAGGAGAGCCCATGTATGTGAGTTCACCCCTAGGAGACAGAGTTTGTACTGACAAGATATCTCAGGGTTGTGATTTGTAGATCGAAGGGACCCAGCTCACCGTTGACCTTAGGATCATCGAGATGACAGAGTTCGATGTCATACTCGGGATGGATTGGTTGGCAGCACATAAGGTCGTCATTGATTGTGAACGCAAGATGGTTACGACCTACACTTCAGACGGGGTTTGTTTCAAGTTTCAATGGGAGAAGCACAATGCTTTACCCCAGGCCGTATATGACTCCCAATGGCATGGATAATTGATAGGTTAGCTTGCTATCCTTACATTGGAGGACGAGGTCAGACAGGATTTGGGTCTGCCTCAAGTCGTGTGCGATTATGCGGATGTCTTCCCAAATGAGTTACCAGGGTTGTCACCGTATCCGAATGTAGACTTCACCATAGAGTTACAACCCGATGCATCCCCTATTTCTATGACACCGCATTGGATGGCACCAGCAGAGTTGTAGGAGCTTAAAGTCTAGTTACAAGAACTATTGGATATAGGCTTTATTAGGCTGAGTACCTCACCTTGGGGTGCTCCGGTGCTATTTTCCAAGAAGAGGGACAAGACACTTAGGCTCTGCATTAACTATGGGCAGTTGAACATGGTCATTATCAAGAACAAGTACCCACTACCGAGGATCAATGATCTTTTTCACCAGCTGAGAACGACACGGGTCTACTCTAAGATAGAATTGCGCACAAGGTACCATCAGTTGAGGATTATGGATGCCGACATTCCGAAGATGGCATTTTGAACGCATTATGAGCATTTCGAGTTTATTGTGATGCCCGGATTGACGAATACCCCGGCGGGATTCATGGATCTTATGCATAGGGTGTTTCAGCCTACCTAGATCAGTTCATTGTGGTTTTTGTTGATGACATATTGATCTACTCCAAGTCTGAGGAGGAGTATGAGGGTCACTTGAGGGTTGTTCTCCAGACCTTGAGAAACCACCGGTTGTACGCCAACTTCAGCAAGTGCGAATTTTGGCTAACTGAGGTGAAATTTCTAGGACACATGGTGTCGGTTTCGGGTGTGTTAGTCGACCCGGAGAAAGTTGAGGCAGTCATGAGTTGGAAGAGACCGAAGTCAGTCTTCAAGATACGTAGCTTCTTGGGATTGGCGGGGTATTACAGGAGGTTCATTAAGGACTTCTCCCGACTAGCTGTACCTATGACTAGATTGACCAGAAAGGAGATCAAATTTTAGTGGGATGACTCGTGTGAGAGGGCATTCCAAGAGTTGAAGAAGAGGCTTACTTCAGCTCCGATTTTGATAGTTTCGGAGAGGGGACAGAGGTACACAGTGTATTGTGATACCTCCTAGGGCCAGCCCAACAGCATGTTTAAAAAATTCTGGGCTTTAGGCCCCATTTCAAAGGAAGGCCCCAAATTTTTAAACACTGTAAATAACCCATGTAAAAAAGGCCTTATAAAAATATAAGCCCAATCAATCATTTTAGGCCCATAATCCAATCCAAATATGAAAAATAAATAGTATTAAAAAAAAGGCTGAACTGAAAGGTCATATCAAATTAAAAAAAAATCAAAAAGTCAAATCATACCTTACTTTTAACTCTCTCTCTCTCTCTCTCTTTCTCTCTCAAGTCTCAACTCACAGATCAGACTCATGGTAACATACGAACTGTGAGACGATGACTCGGCCTCCATCCTCCATCATCAACTCGAGTTTTCATTGCAACATAAGAGACATGGTTTAGAACCAAAAAGCTAACATTTGAGATCATTCAAGCCAGGTTCTATTGTTTCATAATTTTAAATTTTTTTGTTATATATTTTAACTATACTATATATTGTGTTTGTTTGGTTGTTATATAGTTATAATATATTAATAATATGGCACCTAGAAGACAACCAAGTGGATATGAAAATTTCAAAAAAAAAAAAAATATATAGATCAACTAATAGAATCTCAAAAAGGATCTCTTGATAAATTTGTTACTAGTAACAAAAAATTTAGATGAAAATTTTGAAAATGAACAAGTAAATAATGAAATAGAAGAGAATAAAATAAAAAATATTAAAATAGAAAATATTGAAATAAAAGATAATGAAATAATATTGATACGAAATTAATAGATTTATTAGTAGAAAATTGTCCAATAAGATATAATAATTTAGATTTTCATCAGGATGAACACTCTAGACATTTTTCCACTACACATTATATTCGCAAATTAACAAATGGGGAAACACTTGATAGAAGATGGCTAGTATATTCAAAATATTTGGATAAATTATTTTGTTTTTGTTGGAAGTTAATCAATATGAATTATTCTACAAATAATCTAGCTAATGAAGGAACAAAAGATTGGAGAAATATTGGTGTTAAACTTAAAAATAATGAAATAACTAATGAGCATATAACTAATATGAATACTTGGATTGAATTAGAAACAAGATTGCAACTAAATAAAATAATTGATAAAAGTATCCAAAAACAAATTAATAGAGAGAAATAATATTGGCAAAATGTATTAGTAAGAATTATTGCTGTTGTAAAGAATTTTGGTAAAAATAATTTAACTTTTCGGGGAAAAAATGAAAAGATATATCAAGAAAATAATGACAATTTTTTAAGTTTAATTGAAATGATTGCGGAATTTGATCCGATAATGCAAGAATACGTTCATTGTATTTAACAAGATAGAATTCATAACCATTATCTTGGACAAAACATACAAAATGAATTGATAAGTTTGTTAGGAAATGAAGTAAGAAGCAATATTATTAAAAAAGTTAAATAAGTAAAATATTATTCAATCACACTTGATTGTACTCCCGATGCAAGTCATCAAGAACAAATATCTTTTATATTACAATGCGTAGATATTACAATAAATCCAATAAAAATAGAAGAATATTTTTTAGAGTTTATTAAAGTAGATGATACGAGTGGAAAATGTTTATTTGATAAACTTATAGATGTAATAAGTAATCTTGAACTAGATATTAATGATGTATGAGGACAATGATATGATAATGGGTCTAATATGAAAGGAAAACATCAAGGTGTACAAAAAAGACTACTCAATATAAATCCTAGAGCATTTTACACACCATGTGGTAGTCATAATTTAAATCTAGTACTTTTTGATATGGCTAACTCTTGTCCCAAGGCTATATCATTTTTTGGAATAGTACAACGTATATATTCATTATTTTCCTCTTTCACAAAACGATGGAAAATTTTACAAGATAATATTCAAGGTTTAACTCTTAAGCCATTATCACAAACACGTTAGAAAAGTCGTGTTGAAAGTATTAAAGTAATAAGATTTCAAGCTCCAAGAATAAGAGATGCATTATTACAATTAGCGGAAACTAGTGAAGATCCTAAAACAAGGAGTGAAGCTAATTGTTTAGCAACATATGAGATTGAGAATTTTGAGTTCTTATTAGGCATGACTATTTGGTATGATATTTTATTTTTCGTCAACTTAGTTAGTAAATATTTACAATCAAAAGACATGCATATTGAAATTGCTATAGATCAATTAAAAGGTCTCATTTTTATTTTTATTTGAAAAATATAGGGAACGTGGATTACAAATGCTATGATTTCATCTAAAGAGATTGCATGTGAAATGAGTATAGAACCTATATTTCGTTAAAAACGTAGAGTTCGTAGAAAAAAATAATTTGATGAAAATGTTGATGATGAGGTAACACAATCTATTGAAGAATCTTTTAGAATTAATTATTTTACATATATAATTGATCAAGCTATTTCTTCACTAAAAAGTAGATTTGAACAATTAAAAATGTACGAAAACATTTTTGGTTTTTTATTTAACTTAGAAAAATTAAAATCATTGACCAGTGATAGTTTAAAACAATATTGTTTGGATCTCGAATGTTTCTTAAAACACGAAATTTTTTCCGATATTGATGGCTTAGATTTATTTTTAGAACTAAATGTTTTAAAAGAAATTTTACAAACGAAATAAAATACTCCAATTGAGATACTAAATTATATAAAAAAGTTAGATTCTTTTCCAAATGCATGCATTGCTTATAGAATATTATTAACAATTCCTGTAACAGTTGTTTCTGCGGAAAGAAGCTTTTCAAAATTAAAATTGATAAAATCTTACTTAAGATCGACTATGTCACAAGAAATATTAACTGAATTAGCGATACTATCAATTGAAAAGGATATGGTAGCAAAACTTGAATATAAAAACTTAATTAATACTTTTGTAACTCAAAAAGCAAGAAAAATTAATTTTAAATAAAAAATATTAATACTAAACATAGAAGGCCTCATTTAGAAGTATCGTTTTAGGCCCCAAATTGTCTTGAGCCACCCCTAATGCCTCCAAAGACGGACTTGGGTGTGTGTTGATGCTGTCTGGGAGGGTGGTAGCTTAGAGTTCTCGGCAGTTGAAGAGCCACGAACAGAACTACCCCACGCATGACATGGAGTTGGCAGCTATTGTCTTTACCTTGAAGGCATGGTGCCACTATCTATATGGGGAGCAGTTTGAAGTGTTTTCAGACTATAAAATTTTGAAGTACATCTTTACGCAGTGGGACCTCAATATGAGGCAGTACAGGTGGATGAAGTACCTGGAGGATTATGACTTCACTATGCATTACCATCCCGGTAAGGCAAACATAGTGGCTGATGCATTAAGCCGGAAGTCACGTGGATTCTTGGTCAGTATAGCTTCCTGGAAGTGGTTGATGCTCGAGACTGTGGGATAATTCGTGCTACACTTTAGGGATCAGACTCAGGGCACTTTGGGGAGTCTAGTGGCTACGTCTTCCCTACTGAGCAGGGTGATCGAGTTCCAGGGACAGGATACTGAGATATTGTCCATCAAGGATGGGGTACAATTGGGTATAGGTGACGAGGGTTGGGCCATTTTCGCGGATGGTAGTCTTCGGTTCAAGGGAAGGGTTGTGGTTCCCCAGTCTATGGATTTGAGAGAGGAGATCCTTAGGAAGTTTCATTATTTCCGTTTTTCTGTGCATCCAGGTGGCACGAAGATGTACCATGATCTTCGCCGCTAGTACTATTGGAGTGGGATGAAGAGGCACGCAAGGCTGACCACCATAGACCAGCAGGGTTGCTCCAGCCTTTGGAGGTGGCTGAGTGAAAGTGGGAACACGTCACGGTGAATTTTGTGACCCACTTGCCATGGACATCGCGAGGACATGACGCAGTATGGGTGATAATGGACCGGCTTACGAAGTCGGCACACTTTTTGGCATTGCGGATGACCTTCACACTGGAGGAATTCTGTAGGTTGTATATACGGGAGATAGTCCAGTTACATTGGGTGCCCATATCTAGAGTATCAGATCGGGACACTAGGTTCACAGGCCATTTTTAGGAGAGTTTCCAGCGGGACATGGGGACGCAGTTGATGATGAGCGCCGTTTTTCATCCCCAGACAGACGATAGAGAGGACCATCCAGACTTTAGAAGACATGCTACGGACGTGCATCCTTGATCTCAAGGGTGGCTGGGAGGAGCATCTACCCTTAGTGGATTTCGTCTACAACAACATTTATCAGACGAGTATACAGATGGCACCCTATAAGACACTTTATTAGAGGTCATGTCGTTCTCTGATTTGTTGGACGGAAGTTGGAAAGAGACCCTCAACGGGTCCGAATTTGATTAGGGACACCTCGGAGAAGGTGGACTTGATACAAAAACGTCTTCTCATGGCTTAGAGCCGGCAAAAAAGTTATGCCAACAGACGACGATGACCTCTGGAGTTTAAGGTTAGAGATTATGCCTTCTTAAAGGTGATGCCTAAGAGGAGAGTGGTCAGGTTCGAGAAGCGGGGAAAACTATCGTCGATGTATATCGGGCCCTTCGAGGTACTCGAGAGGGTTGGTACAATCACTTACCGATTGGCATTACCGCCAAATTTATCTAGTTTTCACGCGGTGTTCCATGTCTCCATGCTCCGGAAGTACACTCCAGATCCTACACACGTGGTAGATTGGGATGAGCTGGTGGTTGATGCGGATAGGACCTTCGAGGAGGGACCGGTGCGTATCATGGACAGCCGAGAGCAGGTTTTGTGTGGCAAGACTGTGAGGCTGATGAAGGTGTTGTGGTAGCACCGTGGGGTGGAGGAGGCGACATAGGAGCATGATGACACTATCCGAGCTACCTATCCGTTTCTTTCGAGAATGGGGGTACATCTCTTATAGTCATAGAGTATTGAATGACTTTTTGCATGTGCATGTTATTATACGTGCATGTGGGTGTAATTTCGGGGACGAAATTCCCTTAAGAGGGGGAGAATGTAAAACACGAGAAAAAAAATTATTAAAATCCAAATTAAAGGGGTAAAATAGTAATTAATTGTTAAATCATGGGTCAAAAAACGTGAATTTTTATATAATTTAGCTGAGGAAACGGACCTCACCATTGGATTCGTCTCGCGAAATCTAGCTACCTAGTAAATTTTTGTAAAATTCTGAGACAGATCACATGTTACAAAGCAATTGGGTGTCGCGCGACTAAAATAATTGCGATCAGATTTTATTCGCGGGATACGAAAAATAATTTAAAGTTAGTTTAAAAAAAATATACTAAACTTAATACGGGACGGGATTTAATTGATTTAGAATAAAATTGTTGGGGCCGTTAAAATTGAACGTGTGGCGCGATGTAGGCCAAATATTTTGTCTTTCACTTATGCAACACTCCAACGTTCAGCGAGACAGAGAGATAGAAAAGAGAGAAAAAGAAAACGAAAAGGAAAAAAAAGTAAACTTCCTTATCTTCCTCCTCAGATCTACGAAGATCAAACAGTTTAATCGTTTCAGGCCAAGAATTAAAGTTGATCTACGCAACGAGAGTTACGCAACCACACCAAATATCGCATTTTTCTCCAAAAATATGAAAGACAATAATCTAAGACTAAGGCTTGGGAAACTAAATTCGGGTTTTCCTTGGAGTTTTACTACGTGAGCTCACGCTACGAGAGGTAAGGTTTCCCTTATTTAGATGTAATTTCAACCTAAAATATGGCATATGAAATGAGTAGGTTAAGGGTGTATATCACATGTTAGGTCTTAACTAGTGTAACCAGTGAGTCAAATATAGAATTTATAATTAACCTTATAATTAGTAAAATCCTATTATAATTAACTTGGTGTAAGTTAATGTTGGTGGTTTAAAGCATGTTAATTGTACATTAGCATGACTTGATGTTTTAATGGCATGTCAAGTTTAATAAAATTATTAGCTTGTTATATGATTATGAAATAATATGTATGTTAAATGATTATTTAGCATATGATATATGTGGTGGACTTGTGCTTATATTTATAGAATTAATAAACATGTTGCCATGTTGGAAGTAATAAACATGCTAGTTGTGTAAATTGATGTGCCCTCTAGGTGTTTGTTTAAATGCCTAAGTGAATACAAGTATGTTAGTTGAGTCGATTATCTTACATAACATGCTTGTGATTGTGTTGAAAATGTCATTATATTGCATTCATTATGCAATGAACATTGTAAATGGTACCAAAGGCAATTGCACATTGTATTGCATTTATGAATGGGTTGCACTATATTCATGGACATTGACATGGGTGGTAGTATGTGCATGGTATGAAATCAATCACCACATAGGTGGTTGATCGTGGGCTCGAGAAAATCGCACCAAGATCTGGCTGAGTCACACGAGAAATTAAATGGATAAACGTGTCGGGGAATAACAATAAAGGCTAGAATCTCCCTTGGGTGCAAGAACCACTTACAAGGTTTATACACTTTCCAAAGGTGCAATTCCAAAAAAGTGTAACGGCGAAAACGGAGTCGCAGATGGGATGTCCTAAAAATTCGTTGATGGTGTGGTGTCCCATTGGTAAAAGACCATAAATCATCTCCCTACAAAGACACAAGAAAATGAATTAATTAGTCATTGAGTGTACATAACACCAATGACGGGGGCTTGAAATGCCCGAATACATACGCATGGCGTTGCATGTGTTGTGGGAGCTCGGGATGGGGCTCGGTGTTCGTATTGCTTGCGTGAATCTCATCTCATGGCATGACATGATTTATGACATTTGTTCATAATAGACATATTTGAATGAATGAATGAATGCATGAAATAATTGTTGCATGTGACATTTCATATGCATTTGGGTTGAGAGGTATTCTTTATAGGAGTTATCCTTTATAGGAGTTATCCTATTGAGCGTTGGCTCACCCTTTATGGGAACAATTTTTAGGAACACCACAGGCTTTCACCAAAGGCCCTCCTACTGGTCCGCTTTGACGACAGAGTCGGACTGTGGCTCTTATTTTGACGTCGTAGTCCCTTGTGCATGTTTACTTTTGGTCTTATATAATTTTTGTAACAAAAACTTGTCTATATTTAAAAAGCATGCATATGGGACTCTTTTGAGACATTTATTCTTTTACGAATGAATGTACGTAGTGATGATGATTATGGTAGTATCCGATACTATGCAATTGAGTATGGATGAATGGACCCGGTGTTGTCAATGTTGTATGATTGCACAGGTTGCGTTTTGGGTAGAGCTCCCGGTACAAAATAGGCTCTACCCGAATTTTATTAAGTTATGGATCCCGGTAAATGGGGCATGACGACGTGGTATTTAATTACACGGTATCCAGAGGTATTCCGCAGGTTGATGGATGATCAACGGGGTAATTTTGGACACCCGGATTTTGGGGCGTCACACCAATGCCAAAAAATGTATATATGTATCTTATCTCTTCATTCACAATCAAAATAATTTGGTAAAAAGTTATTGATGCACAAAGTAAAAACAAGAAAGACAAAGAAAAAAAATCGAGAAAAAAAATCTATAAACCTTAATACTTAGTAACTTGAATGAAAGAATCATAGAAAATGAGTTTATTAGATGTTTATAGTTATGAAGAGAATACAAAAAATTTAAGTATGATAAATATTAGATAATATCTAATGTGGCTACATAATTTATTTTTGTTATATACTTTATCAAATGTTTCAACAAAAAATTTTACGTTCAACGCACGTCGTGCATTGCTATATATATGTTAATCCCTAAAAATTAAAATCCAAAAATCTAGAAACCTAATGTTTTATTGATGTTTATGGCTTTCTTATATATGATGTATTGATGTTTGTGAGTTTCTTGTTGTGTTTTGTTGTAATTTTTTATATATTATCGAATTTATTGTGTTTTCTTTAGTGTTATTGGTTTATCGTGTTAGTTAATTAGTGTAGATTACTTAATAAATTATTAAAATGATCCAAAAATTAATAACTAAAAAATATATGTTCACCCGATTTCCTACCTGACTTCCTACCCGATTGTTTTTTGACAGAATTCGGGTAGGAATAGTACACTTGATAGGGTAGGGTAGGGCAAGAAAAACTTCTTCTATAAAGTACCGGGTAGGAAAATGAAATACCATAATTCCTACCTGTAGGGTAAGGTGAACACCCCTACACTCAACATTCATCTGGAGACTTGTAAGGGAGGAAAAAAGCAGGATACTACAGACCCCACCGATGGAGACGATAGTGACAAAGGCAACTCCATCCAATTTGACACTTTAGGGCCAATAGTGTCTATCAATGCTCTTGGGTTGTTGTCAACATCATTCAAGAGTCAAGGACCCCATGCCGAATCCCTAGAAGGAGACGTAAAAGAAACGGGGGTGAAAAAGATGAAACATCTAGGTGCGCAGAAGAGCGTTCTCCAGATAAATGGTCGATCCAGGAAGAGCGGACAGACAGAGTGCCTCTTCGCAAAGGCCTTAAAGGTTGGCCATTTAGTAGACCTATGCAACCCATGGTGCAACATTTGAAGCCACTATACATCTGAGCGCACTTGGAGGGAAAACCTTTCAATGGGGTCTTGGTGGATAATGGAGCAACTGTCAACATTCTTCCCATAGTGACTATGAAGAAACTTGGGAGGAAAGAAAAGGACCTAGTTCACACCAATCTAACGGTGAGCAGGTTCACAAGAGGAGTCAACAAGATTGTGGGAGTCCTACCCGCTGAATTGGTTGTCAATAGCAAGTATAAAATTATGCCATTCTTTGTGATTGATACAATAGCATTCTACAATGCTCTCTTGGGTTAGGACTGGATCCATTTGAGTGTGTGCATTCTATCAACTCTCCATCAGTTGGTCATGCTATGGAGTCTGTGAGATTTTAAGGTGGTCGAAGAAGACCAAACTCCCTTTGTAGCAGATGTTCACATGGCTGATGCTTGGCTTTATGAAGAAGGGATAGGGCCGATAAAGTTTCAAGGTCAAGATAAGTACGAAAAGTCAAAGAAAGTCATGTTTTAGACAGACTTGAGGTCCAACGAGATCCGTCAGATGGAGGATGAGTTCCTTCGACCCACTAATGTGCAAAGGCCGAATGACACAAAAGAACCTGAAAGCTCGATTGATGATGGAGCTCGACAACAATAAGCAAAGGAGGCAAGTCATAAGGGCCTACGTCGCCAAGATAAGAGTCTACCTGGCAGAAAAAAGGGTTGTCGCACTACACGCGGCTAATCGAAAACAAAGCACCATTAACATGGTGGAGTGTGAGGATGACGAATCTGAATAAATTACCTCATGAGAGTTCATCGAAGCTTGACAACTTGGTGAAGGTTCAAGATCCCTTGCTAGAATTCAACCTTGGTGGGCTGGGGGAGCATTAACCAACCTTTGCCGACAAGTTACTAGAGCTGAATTTCCAAACATGACTCATATAGCTGCTGAGAGAATGTCGTGACTTAAGCCTAGAGTTATGAAGAAATGTCAGGGCTAGACTCGGCATTGGTAGAACATCGACTGCTGATAAGGGAAGGATATAGGCCTACTTAATCGGCCCCAAGGTTAATGTCCCCAAGAAGTAACTTTGCTAGTAAAGAAGATTGATCACCTCCTAAAGGCAAAGTGTATCCAAGTAGCACGGTACGTAGAATGGGTATCCATCATCATGCCAGTTAAGAAGAAGACCAGCAAGGTCAGAGTTTGTTACGACTATCGTGACCTCAACATGGCAACTCCCAAAGATGAGTATGTCATGTCGTCGGCAAACCAGCTTGTAGACGCGGCCTCCATGAACATAATCATGTCGTTTATGGACGGAGAGTAATATCGGCACAAAATTGTGGGGGAGGATCAGCCCAAAATTGTCTTTCGATATCTCGGATCGATCGGGACTTTCGAATGGAGTAATAGCGTTCAGGCTAAAGAATGCAAGAACCATATACTAGAGAGTCATGAACACCATCTTCCATGACATGATCATTAAGATCATAGAGGTGTACATTAATGACATTATGGTTAAGACGCAAGACATAGAAAAGGATCTTAGCAATCTGAAACTAGTCTTCGAAAGGATGCGTGTTCACCAACTAAAGATGAACCCATTCAAGTGCACATTTGGGGCCACATCAAGGAATTTTCTTGGATTCCTAGTACATAAGAAGGGGATTAAAGTAGATGAGAATAAGGTAAAGGTCATCATAGAGGTCGCTCCTCCAAGGACCAAGAAGGAACCTCAACACCTAATCTTTGTTTTTTTTTTTTACCTTTTTTTTTTTTGGGAGGGGGAAGGGGAAGGGGAACTTGAACCCTTGACCTCAAGAAGGAAAATTATTTACAAGATAAAGAGTACCATTAGAACAAAGGCCCATTGGTCTATAACGATTCATTGCCAATGGCACAGAAAAAGTGCAGGCATTCTCACCTCTCTTAAAGCTAAAAGGCACAAAGGATTTTAGATGGGAAGCACAACATCAAGAGGCCTTCTGTTAGATCAAGGATTATTTAGCGACTCCATTAGTTCTTATGCCACCCATTAAGGTTAGGCCACTATTATTATACTTATCAGCTGCAAACGAGTCTATTGGGTGTTTATTGGCTCAAAATAATAACATAGGCAAAGATCATATCGTTTATTATCTAAGTAGAATATTGACTCTAGTCGAGCAACATTATAAGCCGATCGAGAAACTTTGTTAGCATTTTACTTTGCATCAGAAAAGTTGTGAGTCTATATGATTTCAGTTGTGGTGTATGTGGTTGCACAAACTGACTCAATTAAGTACATCCTAACGAGACCAATTATGAGAGGCCAAATCGGTAAATAGGTTCTAGCCTTGATGGAATTTTTACTCCATTACTTGCAATAACGTGTGGTAAAAGGCCAAGCACTGGCCAACTTTTTAGTAGACCATCCTTGCGTGGAAGTAGAGCAAGACACGATGAAATCGCTCAGTTTGCTAAGAGTACCCATGGTGTCATTAACGTCATAGAAATTAAGATTCGACGGGTCAATGACACGTGATTTTGCAGGGGCTGGAGCAATTATAGAATCATCCTAAGGCTGCGAAACCCAATTTTCATTTAAATTAGAGTTGGAATGCACTAATAACCAAGACGAATATGAGGCATTGATCATCGGGTTTTAAGTTTTGTTGGGAATGGGAACGTCAATGGTTGAGATAACCGATGACTCCCAATTAGTCATTAACCAGATCGCAGGTAATTTTCAATGCAAAATTTAGATCTTTGCCTTTTCCATTCCATCGAAATGTCATTATTAGCGAATTTTGAAAACATGACCATGCAAGCGGTCCCAAGAGAGATGAACGACCAGGTTAACAACTTGGTCCAATTGGGATCAGTTCTAAGCATTACTCGAGGCATGGATGAGCAATTAGTCAAAGTCCAAAGGAGAACTCTCTCATCCATAAGAACTAGAGGAATTGACTTTGAGGAGCGAGTGGTGGAAGTGGAAAAGGAAGACTAGAGATTCAACATCACGCAGTTTCTAAAGCATCCAACTAGGGATGTAGAGAAAGCCGTTAGAAAATGGGCCACTAACTACATACTAATGGATGGAGAACTGTATAAGAAAGAAATGCATAATGACCTATTATTAAGGTGCATTAGTAGGGAAGAGGCCATCTTGGTAATGGCCGAGAGCCATGAAGGCATATGTGGTGCGCATAAATGGCATCAAGATGAGGTGGCTAGTTAGAAGATATGGCTATTATTGGCCAAGTATACTAAAGGATTGCATCGAGTATGCAAATGGCTACCAAGCATGTCAGCGCCACGGGCCTATCTAGAGAGCACCAACAATACAAATGCATCCTATAATCAATCCATGACCGTTCAAAGCTTGGGCAATGGATTTAATAGAGAAGATTTTCCCCTTTCTACTAAGCAGCATTCTTTTATCATTTTGGCCACCAACTATTATACAAAGTGGGTAGAGGCCATTCCAATGAGGGCGGTCAGTTTGACTAACATCATACGAGTGATAAAGGAAAATATTATGCACCAATTTGGGCTTCCCCAACATATAGTGACCGACCAAAGAACAGTATTTGCGGGTAGTGAAGTTAAAGGATTTGCAGAGGAGCATGGTTTCAACATAATCCACTCAACACCATACTATGCGCAAGGAAATGTCCAAGTAGAATCTACTAACAATGTAATAAAAGGGATTTATCACAAAGATGGTAGAATACAACCCAAGGGGATGGCACAACAAACTATTGGAAACACTATAGACATACAGAACATCCAAATGGTCCAGCACCGGAATCATATCATTCAAGCTAACATATGGGCACTACACGATCTTGCCTATGGAAATCACCGTTAAGTCATTGCGAGTGGCTTTTCAGAGTAGGCTAAGCCTAGCTGAGTACGACGAGGCCATGATGATTGAGCTTAAGGATTTGGACAAAGTGCCACTGGGTGTTTTGGATTTCATTAGAGTGCAAAAGCTCAGAGTTGCCAGGGCATACAACAAGAGGGTTAGGAACAAGACCTTTGGCATAGGTGAATTAGTCTGGAAAACAAAGTTGTCTTTGCGACTAAATGATCCAAGGACTGCCAAAGGGTCGGCCAATTGGGAAGGACCATTTGAAGTCCTCGAGGTCAAGAAAGGTGGTGTTTACCACTTAAGAGATTTGGATGAAGAAAGCCATCTTCGATCTATTAACAGGCAATTCTTAAAGGCTTACAAACCAACGGTCTAAGAGGCCGCAGAATGCAAACAAGACACTTAAGATAAGGGGTCACGGTCGACGGCCTAGAATGAGCTGACGGCCAACAAGGAAATCATTCTACCATTTTAACAATTGTAAAATGTAACAAGAAAAATAGAAAAGAGTGAACAACAAAGTAAATTTTATTCATAGAAGTTTGTACAATTTTAGTGAATACAATTTGCAAGGTACACAAAATATAAAATGTTGCATAAGCATGACGTCAAGATAACTTATTTCTGAAAACATCTTGATTTTGAAGATGACAATTGGCAGTCGTGGAGACAAAGAAAGTAGCAAAAGAAATATGTTGAAATGTTGGAGCTAGAGTATAGACCTCTGACACAAGCACCTTCTGGCCAGAATCTCCTTGAATATACCAATTGTCCCTAGCCACACCACTTCCTTTTTCCAGAAGTGATGCCGAGGAAACCCATCCTAAGGTCAATCTGAAGATCAAAGGAATAAGATAGAATGTGGCCGCCAGGTGCACCGGAAGCCAGATGTGGTATCTTCTTCCAACTTCAATAAATGCATATTGTCAACCCATGTTGCCTTACCCCCAAGAAAAGGATATACAAATTGACCCAAGAATGGAAGCGAAATAAACTGTCCATATGAAGGAAGAACATGAAGTAGGTTGGTAAAACCAACTGTGGTCCTAAATGGGAAAATACATAGCAAAGGCCATGGCTGCGACTGAAGGTAGAAATAGTTTGGAGGTTAACTAAGTCATCGTTCAACCTTCTCCTTTCTGAGTTAGGAGGTTTAGAAAGAATAGCAGCCTTATTGCACAAGGAAGAGGGCATATGTTAGTTTAGTGCACTCCGGAAAGAACTTAATTCCTTCAGTATTAATAGGCCATGAAAGAGTTGAATTCTTTAAATGGATTTGCCTTGAAAATAGCCAAAATTTATGATAGTTTAATGAGGAAAATGAAGCGTCACTCTGAACAACAATCAAAATGCTGAAATGCACGCACGCGAATCTAACGACAAAAAATGTGATATAAGTGGCAATTAATGCCAATCAATTCACAGTCATGTCAATCGTCACCAAATATATGAAAAGACAGATATGAATGAAAATAGCAAGGGGAAAAAGAGTCCTGCTCTATTTTTCATTTATTATCTTTCTAGGAACTGTACAAGATTAAAAAAATGAACTTCTAGCTGGTATACTGACTTATCCACGACCTATAATTCGGTCGAGGATGACTCGGCAGGGGCCCAGCCCGTATCTACAAAGGTTGCGACATTCACCACACCAGCCTTAAGTTCGTCTAAATGCCCTTGGTAGGACGTAGATTCTTCCAGGAGCACTGCATGCTCAGCCTCGAGCTCGGCAATCTTGTGGTCTATCTCAACCAGCCTCTAGGGGACAGAGTCGAAGCGGCTTGAGCGGCTGGAATACATTTGGATAAGCTGATTCAAATTGACTAATTGTTCTCATTGTTCGTAAATAATAGCGAAACAATCTTGGCGCTTCTGCTACAGCGGCCCTGCTTGTAACACCCCAAAATCCACCTTGGAAGGCATTACTATCTAAAAACAATCCAATCATGAGAGCAACTAAAAATAACTATTAAATAATAAACCATTCATCCATCTGTCAAAGAATAAATACTAAAACCAACAAAACATTGAAACTTCTCCAAATTACGATCCAAAATCAAAGAATATCTAGCAGCGGAATAATAAAACTAACTGAAATATTGTTTCACAAAAATCTCTCCAAATACGGTACTTAGAACTAAAACAAAGCATCTCTAAGCTTCCACTTCAGGATCCTCATACTGACCCTCTCCAGCCTCGAGATCAATCTGCTCATCTAACTCGACATCCTCCTCGTTACTAAAATTTGTAATGTGTTGTAGGGGGTGAGCAAAAGCCCGTAAGAAATCTCTCTCAAATCCCAACAAGGTTTTTAAAACAATAAAAAGAAGGCAAGTCTCTTTTGGAAAATAGCATATATACTGTTTTGAAAGTAAAACAATGGCAGTTATAACGATCTCAGGTGTACGAAAATACAATAAATCCATGAAAGGAATAAACATGTTATAATTAAAGCAACCAATTAATAACTCAGTAGCATCATCTCATATTCTCATGTATGTTGGTTCATCCTTATTCTCATGTATGTTAGTTGCTTCTCAAGAATCTACACAACGATTCTACCTCGTTCACCCATCACAACCACACAATTTCAATCATCCTGTAGGACCAAATCACAAATCACTTTAGGAAGGGCGTATACCGTCTCCCACGGCATTAACGAATCCTTCCCAGAAAAAGTATATCATCCCTCAGTCTCGAACCTATGTGAACAATAGTGGTTGCTCTAACAAACAACAATCCACTACAAGTGTTAGGCAACCATCTCACTCCCACTGGGATAAACTAACCCTCTAACACTCTACGGCAGCTCTCGAAGGCAATTCAAGCCCATCACACCCAAACCATACAAGAGATGAAACACAATTTTCTAAACAACTAAAATCTTAACCAATCAAAATTTTCATTAACAATTCAAGTATCACAATTTCGTAATTCTCAATATACTACAGTAATAAGGAATTAAAATATGCAAGAGATCATCTCAAGAAAACATTCACAATTTTGATATCAAAATTCTAGGGTTTTGCCAAAACTCAAGATTTCTTGGAACAAGAACAAGTATTAGATGAAATAATGATTTAATCAAGAATGGGAATTTAGAAATCAAGAATCCATATGAATTTCACAATAGAACATGTATTTTAGAAAAAATAGGGTTTTGGAAATTCAAGAACAAGTATTCCATGAACACAAACATATATTTTGTTCAAGACTATGTTTCAATGATAAAGAAACCAAGAAATCATATATATCTATTATATAATTATCAAGAAGATTGAAAACATACATAATTATACTCTAAGTCTCAATGAAAGAACTCAAGAAGAATCTCCTACCTCGATTCCGTAGTTTTGTGTGAAAACCTAGCGTTTTTTATCCGTTCCAACGTGCAAATCCCCCTTAATCTCGTGTTTCTCCTTTTTTTTTTTGCTCTCCAAGAGTCTCTAGGGTTAGAACTGATGAAATAGGGTTAGGGAAAACGTCCTTAGATATTTATAGTGTGAGAAAATAGTCCAATCGGCGCAAATCTAATACTCAGAATCGCGACCTCACATTCAAACTAGAGGCTTGACGTTCAAACTATCTACCCGATGTTCGAATGTCATTTTGGCGTTTGAACGTTGTTTGCTCCCAATACTTTTGCTTTTCCATCAAAGTTCTGTCAGACACAAAAGTACTGGGACTAACTGTCGTTCGAACGGACTCCCATTTTTAGCTGAACTTTCAATGAAGTTTTGGCCTATTTAAAGGTCGATTTGGAAAATATTTTTGAAATACTCTTTTGTATCCCTGAGAGTCTAGTATCTACTGTAAAACTTTCAGATCAAACGGACATCAGGATAAAAAGTTATGGTCCAATTACTAAGACAGTGTCAAATTTTTTCTTACCCGAATTCTATCTAAATTGTGCTTTAATTCCGGAATACTTCCTAACTTGTACTACACACCCTAAGATTACCTCACCTAAAATTTTTATTTCTACTCTTACAATCTATATAGGTCATGCTTAAATCATTACATATATGAGCCTTTCAAATTAATTACGTTACTACATAAAGATAAGAATGTGGAGATATACACTGTTTCCTAAAGAATGGTCAAAATTTTATCAGCTAAGTGAGCAAGTGCCTAGCGGTCCTCCTCAAGAAGAAAAGGAGAGACGGAAACGGATCTAATTGAGTCAAGCTGCACCTCGAGGAGGCCTATCTCATTCGCCAAAATAGTAAGGTGGCCATTTAGGACCATCATTACAGTCCCGTGATGGTTTTCAAACTCACAATTAACAATTAACCAAGAATACTGAAAAGAGATAGGACCGAAAGAGAGATGTGTTTTCAAGGAAGCTAGGATAGAAGATAAGTTAGCATCAGGAGAAGGAAGACCAACCGAGAAAATGGAAGTGGCCTAAGTTGGGGCCATGACCTGAACGGTCTCAGCGACCTCAAGAGTATTTTAGCCTGCTAGAGAACCGAGAAGTTCTTGCCTCGAGGTTAGACTTTCTTCGAGTTCAAGGTCCACAACTTTGACGTCATCGACGAATAATTCGGTGAAGGAGGCCATTCGAAATGAGCGATAGAATGACTTCTCGGATGTTTATCTAAGTCACATTTGGTTGATTGACGTAATCAACATTTAAAGTGCGAGCAAAAGGATAAGAGATTTGCTGCACTAGGCCGAATTGACGAACAAATTACTGAGGCATATAGACTTCAACACCATAGTGTGCATTGCACCATAAGTCGGCCCTAGGCCACAATGCAAGTCTCAAGGGTGAAGACAGAAGAACCAAACATCCTCATGAGAGGTAATGGCATCAGTGGAGGCCTCCCCGGAATTGTAAAGGAATCATTCGGGACCTCAATTTCTAGGCAAACTACATCTAGACAAACCATGAACCATTCAAATTATACAAATAAGGAAAACAGTCAGCAAAGGACTGTTCCCTAGAAAGGGTTGTGGAAAATAGACGGGCATAAGAAAAATATGTGTTATTAGTAAGCAAGATAGAGAGTTTTGGGAAATAAGCACGAAGCCATAGCTGAAGCACCAGAGAAGACCAGAATCCCTCTGCTTTTTTTACACCACCATCTCCCACATTCCGCGATAGAGGTGGGCAAGCATGAGAAGGGCAAGAGCATATAAAGATCCTGCGGCCAAGAAGACAGGCAGCGGAATAAACTCCTTGGTCACTTTGTAAGACGGAGTGTAGAAAAAGAATTGGTTAAGCGAGTAAAGCAAGAACAAGATGTGTTCTTGATCTAACATAGGGGAGCCATCACGGCCATGACAGGCTGCAAGGAATAAAAATAGGCAGTGATTAAGTGAAAACATGTAGCTCACTTCAGTATGTTTAAGTAGAGCATTAGCCTCGGTCCTAAAGGGAAGAAGGCCGAGGAGGTCAAAAATGTCATACATCATGGGACCCATAATGCAAAACAAAAGTGGAAGGCATTGTTCGTCACAGACCAAAATAAGAGAGCAGTGCTGAGTAACAGCTTGTCAGTGGGCATTGAAATAATACTTAGTTCTATGGCATCATAAATTCCAAGACGATGCCATAAAGAACCCTTGGCTGCTTTAACACGTGCCACCCATGAAATCCAATTAGGGCAAGGAGCTTTCCATGCAAAAACAGGATTGCTACTGAGCCAGTTTGTCCATTGGAGAGGTTCTTTGAAGTTGAAAGATAGGGACATGTGAGAGTCAGGGTAGATACGCCGAACTTCATCTGGAGGCATCTACTTGAAGGCGGGCCCAAGGGTCGTCTCTGGTGTTGAAGTGGAATCAGAAAGTGGATTGAACGTGCAAAGGGTGTATTGAGTAGCTTGCACTCATGAAAAAACCGCTTCAAGAGCAATAGCACGAGAAGTCTCCATTGTTGAAGAAGAAAAAAGTCAGAATAAAGACAAAACACCAGGTCTTGAAACAGATTATATAGGCACAGATAGCGCGTCGAAATGATGATTAAGAAGATATGGACGGATCACGTGTCAGTCGTTTCTGGCAAATTTGAAAAGACTAAGGACAGACCGAAGGACTACACGTGGAATATTAGCCGTAATCCTTGAGTTTCATGGCCAATGGTGGTGCGACAGCTAAGTAGGGCCTATGTAGTAGTAAAGATTTAAATTCAAAAGAGCCAAAACGACACCCCGAATGTGGAGTATTTAGCGGTATCGCTTTGGGGGGCAATGTTTACACCCAAAAATAGCAAGATTAGAGGGTGACACGTGGAAGGAATCCGACGGTCACAAGGGAGTCTGTGAGAGTCCACAATTAACATAACGGTTAAAGGAATAAGACTCTTAAAATCTCGAGAAACGAGAAAACGTGACATCATAAGCCACCCGTTGGAAACTATTCATCACACATTCATGTATCTCAAGAGACAAGGTCATGATCACGAGTATTGGCTGAAAAAGATGGATCAACGATTGAGAGTCATCTCTATAAATAGCAGAGATGATCAATTACAAATACTCTTCACAGAGTCAGCCTATCTTTTTTATTTAATCCTTGCTTCCGAGCAACATTTACTTTTCCTGTAGTACATCACTTCGGTGATCTTTTATTGCTTTCAGTTAATGTTAAGTCCAGTATTCGATTCGTCTTCCAGATTCGAATTTAATTCACTTGTTACTTTGCATTTTCACTATTTTGTTTCAATAGTTTTCACACGTCTCCAACTGGTGAAATTATTTAAAGTCCTTAAAGCTCCAAGTCATAGAAAAGAGTCTAGAGGTAACCTTACATTTCACTACAGTCGCCTGAACAATTACGATTTATAGAACCCCACGTCGATTCGAGTAGATAAGGTTGTACGTATTTGGATTTTTAGTCCACCTGGACTTTGGTATGTCTGCAAGCCAAAAATATGCCAAACACCAACATAAGCTGAACTTCTTCGATAACTGTCGAGCTGCTCTAATAACTGTTGATCTAACTTGAGCCCTAGTTAACATAGATTTAGATAAGTCAGGTCAGTCAAACTAAGATTAAGTCAACCAATTCATCCATTGTGTTCGAGACTTATTTGAAGTGCATATTTCTACTTCATATGATCGTAACTTAATCTTAAAAATTTACGATGTTTTATACGACAATTCTTTCAATATCGTAGTAGCTCTCTATCGTCAACAAAGACATGCATTTTTAAGGAGTTGTTTACAGTACTTGGGAAAAAAAATCGATATTGTACCGATATTTATCACTTTTATAGATTTTTTTATCATTATTGTGAATGTTTTTGTCACTGTTGTACTGCCGAATAAAAGTAATAAAAATAGTTACCATAACAGTAATAAAAATATTAATAAAAGTGATAAAATTATTCATAAAAATAATTAATTTTTATGTTATAAAATAACCCCAAAAATTATAAAAATAATCATTAAAATAGTACCTTATAAAAGTAAGATACCGAAATTTTTTTGCCAATAGCATAGTCAAGTTGATACCGTGTGTTCAAAAAAAAAACAAAGAAATGCATTTAAGCAAAGATTTGGCGGTGACGAGGTCCCCTCCTCTGAATCCAGAAACGTCACGTATGGACCACATACAATTTGACACATACGGTTAAACGAAGTTCTGACAAACAGCTGACAAAATATGTTCTGGCCCCAAAATTATATAACACGAATCACGAGGATATTCCATATGGTGTTCAGCCACAACGGAAAAAATGGGGACCACATGTGATTTTGGGAACTTGTGTAAAATCCAACGTTGACGGAATATTTGGTTACGTGGCGACCCGATTTAGCACGAGAACGGTGGATTTACGGGTCTGACTTCTGGTTTAAACAGTGTACTGATCAGTGACATAAGTTTTGTACAAGTATTGGGAATGGGAATGGGAATGGGATTGGGCTTGGTCTTCATAAATTTGGCCCATTCTTGTACCAGGCCAAGTTGAGCCCATATAGAGCTGCGGTCACCTACAAGTGGCCAAGTCCAAGCCAAAACAGTCATTCATTTTGCCAGTAGGTTAATTCCTTGTAGTTGCTTGCTTAGTGCTTACTATCCTGTTACTCAATTTATTCAATAACAAACCATTATAGTACTGAAAACGATCGCCATGAACTTTAGCAATAATCCCATTGGCACACAAAACGCCAATGTTGTGTGAGCTATGACACAACAAAAGTATTCCCCCCTCCCTTCCGGATAAAATTAAAAGTTTTCCAAGGAAAAAAGTTTGCACATTGAAAAACTTATTGTTAACCCCTGGGTTTAATTTTAGTATCAAAATGTATTTGGAATTCTTCAATTATAGTACTGAAAAATTATTTTTCGATATAATATTTTAATTTTTCGTAGGGTTAATTGTACTGGAGGTCCCCAAAGCATAGGATTTGTTTCATTTTGGTCCCCAATATTTCAATTGCATCATTTTAGTCAAGAGTTATCCAAATTATTTTTTTGTCCATATTTAAGTATCACGTTACAAGTTTATGATAAAAAATTGTTAGTAATCTAGATGTTATTTGCTTGAAGGACCATATAGAAACATATTCAATACTTCAGGGACCAAAATAATTCAATTGAAATATTGAAGACTAAAATGAGACAACCTCCATATTTTGGGGAACTCCAATACAATTAACCCTTTTTCTTATGACAAAAATGTGGCATGTTTAAAACGTGACATCCTCTTAAACAAGGGAATGACTCAAGTTCATTTTTCAGTCCCAATGTAGACAGCTTGGGTGGTCTCCATGCCATAGACCTGGGTTTTTTTAAATGTCAATTTTCCCAATTTCTAGGTACTTTTTTTAATTTTTTTTTTAATTTTTAATTTTTTCTTATTAGAGTTTTACTTCTTTTCTAACCTTAATCACATATGATAATATAACACTCATTGTGTTATTTTGTGAGCCATCAGTCGGACTCAACGAGACTATTGTAACAATCTAAATCCTCTTAATTTTGCACATAATCTATTTTAAACCAGCTCATAACTAACTCTGATGATGCACAAATTGGTTTTGCACACCACCTGTTAGATAAGCAGTAGTAAAGTAGAAAGAGATAGAAACACAGGCAAGACAAGGATTTATAGTGGTTCGGTCAACGTGACCTACGTCTACTTTGAATGGCTTGGGTCGCCTGAGTATTTTATTACTTCAAGTGTGTAGGGAGTTACAAGCTGAGAGAGATAGGAGAGATGTGCTCGACTGAATGTGATGCCCCCCAAGTGTTGGCGGGGCTTACAATTTATAGTCACTTCATAACAGATTGGGGCGAGTTATTAGTAACTAAGGGGCTAATCTGGTGGAGCTGGCGACCTCTTCTCAACGGCCGAGGCAGTTACGGTGCTCTCCTTGAGATTCGGTCAAAGGATGACGTAGGGGTTGACCACGCCGTGGATAAGGCTCCTGGAGACCCTGCTTACTCCCTTGGCGAGCTTGATCGGGTATGACCCCTTTAGGCTAGATACTGGATCTTTATAAGCTTGGGCTCTTAATTAAGACTGAGCTTTCAACATGAGTTGGGCTATTTGGGCCTGGTCCATCATTTGCCCCTCAATGTCCCGTGTCCAAGGAAACTTGGAGAATGGGGCATTTGATTGAACCTTGAGCTCTGGGTGGTGGAGACCCCTTCTGATTGATGACTCTTCTTCTTCGTGATGTATCTCAACTCTGCAGAACACCTCAAGTCCTTCTCCATTCTTTTTAGGAGAGCCCTAGGTTATAAATTGGGGATTTTTGCTTTTTCCTTTCCTTAATAGGATTTTAAAAACCCTATACTATAAATAGAAAACTCCTTCTTCATTCCACCCATTTCATATAATTTTGAGAGAGGGAAGTAGAGCTCTTCTTGAAATCTTTCAAGAACACATAGGTGAGACTTTTGGATTTGAGTACCTAGATCAATGTCGATTGGAGAAGAGTTTGTGGATCTTGGTGGAGAGCCTGGAGAGATCGATGTTGTCCCTGGAGGGGAGAAGGAGGCGTCAGGTACCAGAGAGGAGGTGCCATTGGGCGCCGCTGCAACGCGTGGAGATGAGGCTGGGCGCGCAGATGGGCATGCTGGTGTGGTGAGTAGATCTGGCGAGCGGCAGGCGCTGAGGGGCACTGATATGGGCAAGCAGCAGGCACTGAGGGGCGCTGATCTGGGCGAGCAACAGGCGCTGAGGGGCGCTAATCTGGACGAGCAGTCATTGAGGGGCGCTGATCTGGGTGAGCAAGCTACTTGAGCAAAGGTCCTCACGTCGTTAGAGTTGGGCGAGCCTGCTGTTCGTGCACTGGGGCTGTCCGCTGTTCAGGCAAAAGGCTCTGCGAATGAGACGCCAGATTTGTACGTTGTGACCCAGGCGCTGGGCGCCGAGGCTAAGACTGCGAGTGAGACGCAGCTGGCGACGGGCAATTTTTGTGGTGACAATTCTGATAATGTGGCAGATGATCTGGCTCCTTCAGGTGGAACTCCTCAAAATTAGATTCCTCAAGGCCTCCCTGGTAGTGGCTCAGGCAACTCTTCATGCCCTCGCAACAGAAAACACCGAGGGAAGGTAGCTCTTGACGACGATGGATCCAAAGTAAGTACCATTTCTAGTACTCTCAATACGGACTCCGATATTTTACGGATTTTCTCCGCTTACCACATTCCTCCAATGGTGTTATGCTGTCGAGCTGAGATGGGCGAGCCTGCTTGTGATGACTCCTCTAGTGACATTGTCATCTATGAGGAAATTTTTGAGGCTGGGCTCAGGTTCCCAATGTCTTCTTCTATTTTTCGTATTATGTATTACTTTTCACTGACACTAGGGTGGTTAGCACCCAATAGTTGGAGAGTTTTGCTGTATTTTCTAGTATTGTGGAGGAAGGTGCATCATGAGGATGCCTCTCCTGACGAGTTTTATACAACTTATAATTTGAGTGAGACTCTTGCTCCTAATAGAGGCTGGTATTATTTTACTACGAGAGGTGGTAAGTTGATTACTGGATTACGCTCCAACTATCATAGCTGGAAATCTCATTTCTTATTCGTCGGCAGCGAGTGGGCCTCAGAGGCTGATAGGGCTTTGGTTCCAATAGGATGGGGTACTCCTAAGAGAGTTGGTACACCTTACACTTACTATTTCCTTTTTTTTTTTTTTTTTTTTACTATGTGCTCATCATCCCCTTGCAGATTCTCCTGTGCTCTTGAAGGACCAAGAGTGGAAGTTGCAGGCCGTGAGGGATCATCCTGAAAAATATTTTAGAGTTCTTATGCCCAAAGATGATGGGGCCAAAGGTTCCCCTGCAGTCGGTGCTAGGGCTGGTGCTCCCTCTTCGAAGTCCAGCGGTTCCTCTTTGAAGAGGAAGGGTATGTTGATTCTCTTGTGCTTTCCTCCTTTACTTAGCTTCTCATCTAGATAACACTTTATCTCATTTGCAGTGGATAGAATGATGGTTGGGTCCCGTTATTCTGGTAAGAGCACTCCTCCTCCTAAGGTAACGAGGATGAGCGATGCTTTGGCAAGCTCTTTTCAAGTGACCCCTCCAGTGGTGCTGACCGAGGCGAGCTCCTCTCAAGTGACCCCTCCAGTGGTGCCTCCTCGTTCAGCGACTCCTTCGGTTGTGATTGTTACTCTAAAGACTCCTCTGTCGACCATACCTTCTGCCCCCCCCGGTTTGTCGACTCCTCCTGTAGGAACTTCTGCAAGGAAACCTACTCAGATTAGCTTCATGTTGGGTAACGCGCGAGTCATCAGGGATTGACTTAGGAGGTTTGTGTTTCCCACCGATGTTAATAAGATTAGTGCTCTGGGTACCGAGGGAATCATCAGCACTTTTCTAGAAGGCCTAGCTCAGGTAAGGGTCTGTTATCTCCCTTTCTCCAATCCTTCCTTAAGTGTCTGACATTCTTTTGCCTTTTGCCTTTCTTCAGGCTTCAACTACATCTGTGTGTTTATTTTCAAGGGCTGTCTTTTATAGCCAGCTGAAACATAGTCATTAAGCAGTGCAAAATGAGCTTCTTGCTGCTCAGGGGAGGATTGCTGAGCTTGAAGCTACTGATAGGACTTCCTAGGCTGAGCTTGTGACGACCCATGAGAGAGTTGCGCTCAGATAGGTTGCTTGCACGAGGGTTGAAGTGTAGCTTTTGGCGACCCGCGAGAGGGCGACTAAGCTTGAGACTGAGCTATCGGCGACCCGTGAGAGGGATGCGTTCACAGAGGCTGAGCTTGTGGAGACCCGCGAGAGGGCCGCGCTTAGAGAGGCTGCCTACTTGAGAGCGGAGGCAGAGGTGAAGGCAGCTCACGAGAAAGCTTCTCGGGTTGAGGCGGATCTGTTGTTGGCTCATGAGAGGGCTATCATGGCTGAGAGTGATTTGGAGAATGGCCTTGTAGATGCCTTTATTGATTGTTATGAGGAGCTCCAAGGAAAGATTTCTACTATTTTCCCTGATATTGATGTTTCAGGCTTCTTGCCATACAAGGCGCCTGATAATGTTGATGAAGGCTCTGATGGTGATAGTGATGCCGAGGAGGAAGAGAATGACGACCATGAGAGTAGTCAGAGTACTGGAGATTTTTTTAGAAAGGCAGTTTGTAGCCTTACTTTTGTAAAAGTGATTTTTTGCCACTGATGCTCCTTTGAAATTGATTACAAAAATACAAATATCTTTTGGAGTAAATTTAGAAATTTTTATTCATTCACTGCTTATGTCAAGCAATATCGGATAATAACCCCAAAAAAGGTACAAAGAAATAAAATCAAGTTCTCCAACTTTACTACTTTTACTCTCTTAAGGTGTCATTGATAGTACCTCTTGAGGTGCTCAGCGTTCCACGGATGAGGTAAGACCTTCCCCTCGAAATTCTAGATCTTATAGGTGTTTGGCCTCACCACTTCTGTTATGAGGTAGGGTCCTTCCCAGTTTGATCCCAGCTTTCCTTCTCGTGAATCCTTTGTGGCAAGGATCACTTTTTTTAGGACCAAGTCTCTTGGTTGGAAGCAACGAGGCTTCACCCTCGAGTTGCAATATTTCGCCAGGCGGCGCTTGTACTCCGTATTGCGGACCACAGCCATCTCTCTTGCCTCCTCCACCAAGTCGAGGTTGATGTGTATTCTTTCATCATTAGTGATAGGGTCGTGGTGTTGGAAACTTAGAGAATGTACTCCGATCTACACGGGGATGACTGCCTCAGTTCTGAAGGCGAGGGAAAATGGGGTTTCTCCAGTTGGGGTTCTCGGTGTCGTTCGGTAGGCCCATAATACTCTTGGGTGTTCGTCAACCCAAAGACTCTTCGCTCTTTCGAACCTTGTCTTTAGGTTGCGTAATAATGTTCTAACTATGATATATGCCTGTCCGTTTGCCTGTGGGTGCGCTGGGCTGGAATGGGGCTACTTTATCTGGATGTCGGAGTAGAAAGAGTTCAGGAGCTTGTTGTCGAATTGCTTGGCGTTGTCATCGACAATGGCGTGGGGTATCCTGAAGCGGCAGACCAGGTTCTTCCAAATAAAATCTTTGACATTCGCGTCTGTTATCTTTGTCAAGGGTTCGGCCTCTGCCCACTTAGTGGCTACCACTACGAACTTGCACTGACCTCTGCTCAGAGGTAGGGGACCCAAGATGTCGATACCCCATTTGAAAAAGGGCCACGAACTCATAACGACTGTCAGTTCCTCTGGCGGTTGTCTGGGCACAGTGACGAAGCGCTGACACTTGTCACACTTCCTGGCGAACACCTAGGCGTCCCCCACCATGCTAGGCAAGAAAATAGCCCTGTTTGGGCGTCTTGTGGATGAGAGAGCGTCCTCTAGAGTGATTCCTACAAACCCCTTCATGGATCTCCCGTAGGGCATAGTTAGCTTCTTCTGGTGAAAGGCACCGCAGTAATGGCAATGAGTAGTCTTTCTTGTACAAGGTGTCTTGTAATATGGTAAATTTGGAGGCTCTTATCCTGAGTTTCTTGGCTTCTAGGGGGTCATCTGGTAATACACCCTCCTGGAGGTAAGCACTTATTGGGGTCATCCAGTTTGATTCGGCAGACACACAGTTGATGTTTGTGGCTTCCATGTCTAGCCTGCTTGGTTCGAATTAGTGACCGATGAATGTAGGTCCTGACGGATCTTCTGAGGATGAGGCGAGTCTGGCTAGCGCATCTGCAGTCATGTTGTCTTCCCTTGGGAGGTGACGGATCTGGAAGTGGTGGAACTTAGCAAGCAAGGCTCACACCATAGCAAGGTACTCCTGCATTCTGGCCTCTTTTGCCTCAAACTCACCCTTCACTTGGTTGACTATCAGCTGAGAATCGCTATAAGTGGTGAGGTGTTGGGCTTCCATTTCGATTGTCAACCTTAGGCCAAAGAGGAGGGCTTCATACTCTGTCTCGTTGTTGGAGGCGGTGAAGTGAAGCTCCGGGGTATTTTACAAATTGGTGCACAAATTGGTTTTGCACACCACCTGTTAGATGAACAGTAATAAATGCAGTAGTAAAGTAGAGGGAGATAGAAACACAGGCAAGACAAAGATTTATAGTTGTTCGGTCAACGTGACCTACGTCCACTTTGAATGGCTTGGGTTGTCGAGGTATTTTATTACTTCAAGTGTGTAGGGAGAGCATGGAGTTACAAACTGAGAGAGATAGGAGAGATGTGCTCGACTGAATGTGATGCCCCTCAAGTGTTGGCGGGGCTTACAATTTATAATCGTCTCATAACAGATTGGGGCAAGTTATTAGTAACTAAGTGGTTAATCTGGTGGAACTGACGACCTTTTCTCAACGGGCAAAGCAGTTACGATGCTCTCCATGAGATTCGGTCAAAGAATGACGTGAGGGTTGACCACGAAGTGGATAAGGATCCTGGAGACCCTGTTTATTCCCTTGGCGAGCTTGACCGGGTATGACCCCTTTAGGCTAGATACTGAATCTTTATAAGTTTTGGCTCTTAATTAAGACTGAGCTTTCAACATAAGTTGGGCCATTTGGACTTAGTCCATCAAACTCAATTCGTTTATTTGTCATTTTTATTACTATTTATAGTTTAAATCCTCTTACTTTCCGTCCAAAATCGAAACGATTTTTAAACTTGGGATTCTTTAGTGTTTTTTATCACCTCCCATTGTCACGCAATATCCATCATAAAGCATGGGATTCTTCTGACTTTTTTCATCACTTCCGATCATCACGCCACATCCATCACAGAGAACCAAGTCTACCTCTTCTATGATAAGGGAAAATTTACTATAGATAGAGGCAATCCCAAAAAAGAAAGTAAAATAATAATAATTATTATTATTTATACAATAAAATCGAGTATCAATTGTTTATAGAAAACATAACAGCGACATAAATCATTTAGATTTGACGGCTTACTTTACGACTTATATTTTAATTTTTTTAACTACAATAAAAAAAATTTACTTAAATTTTATCTCTTAATCATAATAAATACTTTAACTATGCTTGTATTTTTATTATAATAATTATTTTAATTATTTATTTACATCTTAATCACAATAAATTTTAATCACCGTAAAAAAAGGCACATGGACTCCTATAACATTAAATATGACAAGCCAATGTCCCGGCGGTTATTGCTTAACAGATTTTGGTAGGTATACCGACATCTCTTTGATTAGTCAAAGCCCAGTTTTTCCTTTTCCTTTTTCTCTTTAGCTTTTTCTTTTCCTTGTCCATCGGTAAATCAGCCGGTATGATGTCTGGTGTTTGTTGCATGGTGTTTGAGGGAAGGAATACGGTACCGTATTAAGAATTATAATTTTATAAGGTAAATTTATAATTTTGTAAAAAATATAATCGATCTACAACATTGCGATTGATTATCAAAGTTACAATTTTAAAAGGTTAAGTTACAATTTATAAAGAAAAAATTACAATTGCTCAAGAAAATCGTATGATTGGTCATGAGATTTTCTTAACTAGTTGTTGCTTCTCTTTTTAAAATGTAATCTTATCATTAAAAATAATAATTTTTAATACGATACAAGTATTTTTTTTGCAGTATCGTCAACTTTCTTGGTGTTTGATCATGACTTTGCAATATCTATTGATAGGATTGTCAAAACAATTGCATCCAAAACTGATTTCGGCCTATTAGAATTTAAAATTGATTCGAATGTGCGTCTAATTTCACTTTATATTTCATATTTGAATCTGTTAAAATTAAAATTCTAATATAATTTAAATAGTTCAATTAATTTAACAGTTTAAATCGGAATGTTTCATCAATTACGCAATCAACTTCAGCACTACTACTTGATGGACATAGAAATAACCCAATGTAACCACGTGAGTGGCCAAGCACGTGATGAGGATAGGCACGAGGCGAGCACGTGAGTATAATACGGTGTGATATATCTCTCTAGGATCCAAAGTGCATATCAGCCCACTCGCTCGTATCCCACAATAATAGCTCAAATCAGTTCCAAACATTCTAAGATGGAGGTTCCATTTTCCTTGCCGCTCTATTCAAAAGGCATCTGAGAGCTACAATAGTAACAAAAGTTCATCCCATAAAGGAGAGAAACGAGCTAAGAAGAGTCAAGTAAGTAATCTCTTCCAACTCAATTCCAACTAAACCTATCTTTACTGATTTAATCATCGGAAGATCGTCCACCGGAGTCCCTTCGGTCTTCGACTTCTTTGCAGGAGCTCACCGGTGAATGTCAAGTCATCGTCCATTCCATTGGTTCAGTTTCTGGGATCAACACTACTAATTGAGAAACTTATTAGTGAAAAGTCTTCATGTGAGGCTATTTCCACCCCATCAAATTTTTTATAATTAAACTATTAAATCCACTCCTTCTATACTTACCCCTAAGCCCACCTCATGTTATCCACACCTCTTTAATAACAAATTCACCTTCTATCTTTTCAAAATTAGAATTTTATTCACTATTTTCTCTCATATACCGTATTCGAAAGAATTTTTCAATGTCGACATTTTCATCTCTGTAATAGTGTCCGACAAAACAAAGTTGGTATAAGCATACCTGCTAATGTAAAGTGACCGGACAACTAACTCTAACTGTAATGGAGGGTATAATGGACCCCCCCCTTCTCCTCTTTATTTCATGATGGCCTACATGTGACCAAAAGGAGTGCTCTTTGATTTTTGAGTATATAAAGAAAATGCCACATTTTGACTACAACTGAAAAAAAAATAGGCACATCTCTTGTTAGACATTCTCATGGTTTGCACATGCAGCCTGCACTACATGCCATAATTTCATACCCCACAGTCCTCCAATTGCTCTTTTTTGGGCCACCACACTCCCCCAATTCCTCAATCCCCGCATATTATCTCGCAGAGAGAGAGAGAGAGAGAGAGAGAGTTCTCTATATAAAGATTGAATTGGGTTCATAAAATCAGAATACACACCAGAGGAACACTCGACTTTACCCTTAACTTTTTTGTCATGGCTCACTATGCAAAACAACTCTCCATTCTCTTGCTAGTAATCCTTTCTACTTCTTTCCATTGTGAAGCCAGAGAGAGCAAGTTCTTTAGTAAAGTCCTTCATTACAGGATCTACAACACGAACAACAATGCCCAAGAGTCCAATCTCTCTCCAGTACTAGCCCCTGCACCACTTGAATCCTCCATTGTCTCCCCAGTGCCAGCTCCAGCACCGGAACCAGCGTCCCCAAACACAGAAAATGCCTTCGGCCTTTACGGCCATGGCTCTAGTCAATTCTCTCCCGTCAAAACCACCACAATTGCCAACGATGAAAACGAATTCCCTAGCGAAGAACTTAGTGAAGAAAGTTTCGAGGAGTCCAACACGGAAGACTCTTATAACAACAACAACAACAACAATCAAAATGCCTATACAACCTCCAACTACAATAGCAATGGGTACTCGACGTCCAAGGACAATTACAATGGCTATAATAACAATGGTTATGTGGCAGAGCGACAAGGGTTGAGCGATACGAGGTTTTATCAGAATGGTAGGTACTACTATGATGTAAAGAGCCAGAATAATTATCAGAACGGGTACGAAACTGTTACAGGGAGAAGCAACAATGGTGGCTATTATGGTGATGGAAAGAACTCGAAATATGAGTTTGATTCCATGGAAGAATACGAGAGGCAGGAGGGGTATCCACAAAACCAAAGGGAGTATGTTCCATGAACATCAGTTCATATCAAGCAAGAACAGGAGTGTGCAGTGTGTGTGTGTGAGAGAGAGAGAGTGAGAAGATAGAGAAAGAGTGAGAGAATATAAATTATGGTGCATGATTGTGTTTTATAACACTTCTATTTGTATTTGCACAATGTTTTTACTTTGCAAATCATGGTAAACATAATTTTGCATTTCAAATTTGCTATAGAAATTATGTTCTTCAAGTATTAAACAAGTTCCCATAAATTTTAGAGTTCGCAAAAGCTATATTAAATACACACTAGACTTTTATCAACTCCACTGAAAATAGCCATTGATTGGTCTGTGTCCATGTTTTTCAAATGTGCATCGAGATATTGTTCTTTTTTGACTTTCATGTTCACAAAGAATTGTGCTTATTGTAAGGGATAAAAAGGGATTTAACTCCTACAATATGATTTGAGTGGTTGGATTAATTTTATACTGCGCAACTTCCTCTGCAAAATAAACAAACTATCTGGGATCGAGTTTGACTGATCGAAGACACTCTGATACTTAAGTCAGTAGATGCTTGAAACCAAAGAGAGTTGCAAGGGAAATTAAGCGTATCTTTCATGAATCGCTTTGATCCCTTTTATAGATCCTTCTGCTTCCCCTAGGGTTTTCCTCGGTTGCAACAAGAGGTGGTACACCTTGTTACGCAGAACTTTCAGCTAATTAGCAAGAATCTTTCCAACGCTCCCTAATTAGCTAATTCATCGGGATTATTGATAATGCTTGTTAAGGTTTTCTTATTTGGTTTCCTCAATCTTCTGATGATTAGCAATTACTTTGTCTAGCTCAGTTTCGGGATGCTAAATTCCTAAATCCTGCTCGGTCTTACCCATAGGTGGGCAATTGATCCTTGGACCGACCTCTTTTAGCTCGGTCTGATCTTGTTGCGAATCATTTAGCACACGTGACTTTGCCACGTGCTGAAATCATTACATTGGATACACTCTCCATAATATCTTGCCCCTTCACTTGTGTTTATGAAATAAAAAAAAAATGCTTTCATAATGAAAGATTTAATAGAATATTAATCCACATTTTTATTGGCACGTTATAGTAACTCAATAATAATGCACCACATAGGTATGTACTTGCACCGATTCAGATCATTTCTATTATATTTTTACTCAATTTCACTTAATAGTATGTCACCATTTTTTATAGGTCGGAGGATCACTTATAAATAGTTGATCTACTTTTCTTAATGATAGATAATTTATTATTGAGTAAAATTGAAAAAAAGTGTAATGTAGAGTCTCACTTGAATCACTGTGAGTTATGTATCAAGAAAAAAATAGAAACAAAAAAGTATTGGAGAGAATCTGACTCCTCTCCCACACCAACTAGTGCTATGATCATGTGGCATGAAGAAGGGGGAAAAATCATGGACTGAATTCCTTCTTACTCTATCTACCATGAGTGCACTTTTAGTAAAAGTTGTGTCCTGTAAGAGGGAACAGTTTAATTACAAATGTCTCCTCCGACATAAATAATTTGTGCCTCAATTTTTTTTTTACAATGGCAGGTTAAGTAATGATTTTAGAGATGGAATCTGGAATGGGTGCGAATTGCTAATTCGTCCAAGTATCATATATTTTTTTCTATGCACCGCTATAATCAAGAAACTTATACACTCTCTTTAGCTGGTCAGTTAGGATTCGCAAATTCTCCATTATCTTTATTTCCTCATTTATGAGGTAAGTTTCTCCTCAATCTCTCTTTAGTCAATTCATATATCTCTCTCCTCTCTCCTCTCTCCTCTCTCTTGCTTCTCAATCCTCTGTTTTCTCTTTCTTTAAATTCCCCTTTCTCTTCTCTATATCATCCCACTATATCTCTCTCCTCTCTTTTCTTTGAATTCCTCTCTCTCTTCTCTTTTGTCCCACTCTCTCCACTCTTTTTTTTTAAACTTCTCTCTCATACAAACACGCGCACACACACAAAGCACCATATCCACCATATTTTCTTAGACCCTTTTTGTCTCTATATTCTGTAGGAGTTGATTAAGAACCTGTATTCCATTGGGTTAAACAACATGAAGATTTCAATCATAGAATTGAGAAATTACTTATTTATCTTTCAAAATAAAGCTACTTGTTGATACCAAAATCAAATCTACACTGGAAACAAGTCTACAACATTATGAAGGTACCAATTAACCCAAAAGTCAGATTTTTTGACCAGACGTACATGGGCGGAGCCACATGGAGACTAGGGTGGGCACTTGCCCCCTTTTACTTTTGGACTACCTTAGATGAGGACCCATAAAATTATTTTATACATTATATTTGTCCTCCTAAATTTTTGAAAATTTCAAAAATGGTTCTAATCTTTTCTTTTTTCAATAAATTAGTGGACTACTAACCCTCTAAAATAAATATGTTAATCTTGGATCGAATCAATGATCTATTTGTATATTGACGAAAATACAATATTTCTCTTTATCAAACACAATATTTGTTACTTTTTAGGGTTAATTACAAAATGTCCCCTCCAAGTTTGGGTCGTGTTTCAATCAGCTCCTCGTGGTTTTAATTTCGACAATCTGCCCCCTTCAAGTTTTAAAACAACTCAATCACCCCATTGTCGTTATTCTTGACCATCTAAATTAATAGAAGTCAACATTAACACCATTAAAAGACATTTATACCCTTCAATCCAAAAACAACCCAACCCTCCACAAGCAAAAGTGCAAAAACCCAGTAAAACCCAACCTTCCCTCAATCGGTGATTATCCACTCCCTCCCCTCCGGTGAAACCAAAACCCATCCATACCCAGTGAAAATCGAAACCCTCAAAAGCCTCAAAGTTTCGATCAATCCTAAACTCGTGTGAAAAATTGATGCCAATGGAGAACACCCTAGGCATCGTTCAGAGGTCTATCGACATCGTTCAAAGGTCTATTGATGCAATCGTGACAAAAGCTTCTTCCATCGCCTCGAGTTTGTTTGGATGGCCGGTGAACAAAAAAGCTATAAATGGCAAAGGAACTTCGAACGAGGCGTTCGAAACTATATTACTTGGGTTGTTACTTGGTAGAAGTGGGGATTGGGGGTGTGTGGATAAGTTTTTGTTTTTTTTTTTTTTCGGAGGTGGGTTTTGGGTATGGGGGTGGGACTGCTGGAGCAGGGGGTGGGGGTTCGAGGGTACCGATGGAGCAAGGGTTTGGGGTTGGGGGAACGCCAGAGCAAAAGATGGGGGTTGGGAGACTGCTGGAGCAAGAGGTGGGAATTGGGGGCACTGTCGAAGTACAAAAAAAGGGTTGGAGGCTCACCAGACCCATTTCGATGTCAATGGATTCTCTCTCTCAAAGATTTTTTCTCATTTGCTATGGGTCTTGGGAATTTTACAGCAACCATGGTGGCTAAGGTTAGTAGATGACATTTGCAGTGGGCTTCTTCTTTCTTGATTTTCTCTTTTCCTTTTGGTTGGTTGGTAGCTGGTGGGTGTTGCTTGGTTTGGTAGTTGTTGGTGGTAGTGGTGGTTACTTGGTGAAGGATGTGTTGGGGGCGACGGAGGTGGTGGTAGTTGCTTGGTGAAGGCTGTGTTGGGGGCGATGGTGTTTGCTGGGGGCGGTGGCGTTGGAGCTGGTCGCCGATATGGGCAAAGGAAAGAGAAAGAAAAAAGAAAATGGGTTAGGTGTCAATAAAGTCTCAAGGGTACAAAATTCAGTTTACAAATTTTCTTCAACTAATTATATAATTTAGTTCATTTAAAACTTGAAAGGGGCAAAATGTTGAAATTGAAACCAGAGGGAGTCGATTGCAACGTGACCCAAACTTGAAGGGGGCAAATTGTAATTAACCCTACTTTTTAAGAACCATTTTTAGTTTTCATTTACCATTTTTTTAGTAATAGTAGTCTATCTATATAATAAAGTAGAACGATTTTGAATTTTGGAGACAAAGAGCGGTCCAGATCATTTCGTAACCAAAAAAATCATCATCCAACGGATGGTGTTATCCCAAACTGTCTCAAGCTATTGACGTCTCAGATCGTTTTGATCCGACATACCACATTAGCTCTTTTGAAATATTTTTGCTAATCAAAATTTTTAGTTTCCAAAATTGACACCCCTACATTGAATTCACCTCTCAATCTCGCCCAAAATCAATGTCATATAAATCTAAAATTATGTCCAAATCTAAAATTAACGTTCATATTTAAATTTTGACCCCCGCTCATGCTGCTCTAAATAATATCTTTTTCATATCAGAGAAATCACTTTTTCACATCACAGCTTCAGAATATTCAATATAATGATGATACTATATTATTTACTCCGCTTTCATTTATCACCTGTATCCATCTCAATCTTTTCACCCAATTATTTCTGATATCCCCTTCCTCCTCTGCCTCCCTCTCTTTCTCTCTTTGTTCATCCTCTCGATATTTACCCCCAACGAATAGTCACCTAGGGCCGGCCCAACAGTATGGAAAAAAAAGCATGGACTTTAGGCCCCAAATTTTTAGAAGGCACCATAATTTTAGGTACATCACTAGCCCACAAAAAAAATTAAATCCATTAAATTTTAAGCCCTCCAAAAAAGCTCCAAAAAATTAAATCCAATCAAAATATTTATCAATATTTTTTCTTAGTTTTTTTAATTGGAAATTTTTTATGGCATACAGTCTCTTAATGCACATGTATTTACTTTCGATTTTTTTGTTTGTTACGTCGTGCCTTCAGGCACGCGCAATTGCTAGTAATCTAATAAAATACGATTATATATATAAAAGACAAAAGGTTGTAATCCAAAAATATTTCAAACTATTTCGAATAGGGAATTTCTCTATAAGATTGATAATGATCTCCACTAAATTTTACAACTAAATAAAGAATAATTTACTACGGACTTGTGATTGTGTGCATTGATAGAAAATTAGTGAAAACTTAATTTACATTAATTCATATACAAAATTTTTGAGATTTTAAATTTTTTTATATTTTATTGAAATATATAATTAAGTTAAAATGTACTACAAAAATTATTTTGTGCCATTTTGTTAGGATTTTGTTTCGGTTAAATAAAAATTGAATTTACTATTTCACAATAATTTTGTCTTGATTCTTACTTTTTTGTCATTTTTGAACTGAATTTTTTGTATCAATTTCAGCTAAATATTTTTTTTGTATCAGTTATATTTTGCTCCCCTCATAGATATTTCTGGCTCCGCCACTGACAATATACATTATTTTTTGGCATTTTTTATATTAAATGGACTTCATGTATCAAATATGATATAATAAATATAAATATATTATATAGTGTGATTGGTTAGGAGGAAAAAAAAAGAGTGCATAATTAGAATGCCCACCCTGAATAAAATTTCTAGCTCCGCCCCTGCTGACGTACAATGACACAAATCAGTCAATCATTTAACCAGCTTGGTCAAGACTTGAACTAGCTTAGTCATATCAAACGAACTCGGTTTACCTGAAATAGCTTATCCCATAATGGAGGAAACGAAAAAAGAAGGATTGCATTATCAGATCTTATCCAGATAATGGGGAATCTATCTCTAGAGTGTCACGTCACCAACTTTTAGAATGTCACGCCGCAACTAGGGAATGTAACCTTAATAGCCAAATATTCTCTCTCAAATCCTAACAAACTAGAGAACCACCCCCATCATTACTTGAGGACCACATTACCCTAGTGTATAAATAGGCAAACTCTTGTCTTGCCCAAAGAATGTGCGATTGTATCCTAAAAAACATAGCAATCTCAGTCTCCAAACAATACAAACTAGAGATAAAAAAACTCTATTAGAGTGGATTAGCTTGGCATTTCAACTTGGTGAACCACTTACTTTCTTTGTGTTCTTAATACCCTTTAGCATTCACACACTCACACACACACAATCAACTCGCTCATACCATAGGAGAGCTCTTCGGCCTCCCCATCTAACACTCCTCAGTTTCACACACCATCATTATCTATCATCAAAATTGATCAAAATCAAAAAATTGGAAATATTATGTTCGATGATATCATCTTTTTAGGTGGCGTAGGAGTTTGGTGTCACAATTTAAAATTATCATTGGGTTGATGTGTCAATATTGAAACAAGTAATTGGTCATCTCAACGAAGTTGCTACTGGAAAAAAATGTTTAAGCCAAGGATTTCCCACTCAAGTGGATGCATAATTACATTCTAATGGGTTAATAAGTCATGTGTGTACTTTTAGTGTCATCAAGCACAAGCAGGTGAGAAAAGACAATAAAGACCCTAAAATAAATGCATATCCTAAAAATTCTCACCCAAATCCTAAAAAATCTCATGCAGATCTCTCTCATCTAATATATATATATACTAGTAATTGTCCGTGTCTGAAGGCACGAAGTAACGAAAAATTGAATTAAATCTTGAAGAATACTACCGTGCCTAAAGACACTTTGAAACCTAAAATAAATCGTCAATTTGAAATAATTTTTACATCATTTGCTTCAATTAAATAAATTGAAATCAATCTAGTCCCCACTAATTTTTCAGAAATTTCGGCAAAACTTCCTCTAAAAATAGGAGTCCAAGAAGATTTCAATCTGTCAACAACACTCACAATCATATATAACAATCATAATAATGTCAGGTACCACCACAATTCAATTCTATTTCCACCACAATCATCATACATCACAACTCAATTCCATACCCAACCATCAAATTCACATCAAAACCAAACATATCCTCATAACCATGTGTAATTAGTTCGTCATAATAAACATGGAACAAACAAAACAATTGCAAACTGCACACACAAAACACACTTGCGCAAAGACAAAAAGAACTTCCTTCAACATCATCTTCATTGAAGCTAGGAGTTACCACCACACAAATATCTTATTGGAATGAACTTTAACCCGTATCTGAAAGTACGACGTAATTAAAAAAAAGTGATCATTGATCTTGAACACAATGAAAGAAGAAAAATAAATACCGTATATCATCATTAATTCTCAATCTAATTGGTCGGTCGTAAACATCAAGGAGAGCATGCACAAATGCATGTGTGAGTAGTGACGTCTAAGTATTTCTAAGTTCTAACTAATTCAATTTAGGTTGTGTCTTATTATTATAGATAACGATAACATGTGCCTAAAGGTATCATAAAATTCATAAAAAAATCCAACATTGATTGTGGACTTGATGAGTGCGCGAAAGTGCATTCTAAATGCCCTATTATTGGATTAAAATGCTAAAATATGAATAGAAATAATTAGATATAATTTATATTATTGAATTTAATATCTATTCACATTGAGATATATTTGACCATGATTTTATAATATTTTAAATCTTAAATATTGCATTATTGGTTGGTGAGAGATAATTTACAATTGGGCTTTACATTTAGTATTTTTGGGACTTTATTATTCGGGTTTTATATTTGTTTTTATTTTGATGGCAATCCATGGAGCAAAAATTTTGAAACTGATATAGCTTTCACGTGGGTCTGGCACTCATAATTTTTATTGGGCTTTATCTTTCCCAAATTACACAAGATTTGGGTTTTAGGAGCTGAAGTAAAAAGGTTGGAATCAAGAGGGGATGAAAATGGCTTTTCTCAAGAAAAGGGGGAGACTTTTGAAACTTGTTGCTTTCTTTCTTTGGGCTTAGACGCTGGGAGAAAAAGAAAAAGGGTTTGACTTTTCTTCTGAATTTTTTCTGGAGGAGGGCGGTTGTGTTCAGGAGGGCGGCTGTGTTCTGCTTCTTGAACCAGAAGGCGGACGCAGATCAGAGAGCAGAAAAAATGCCGATGGCCGCCGGTTTGCTTTATTTTTTTGGGAGATTTTTGTTGTCCATTATATTTATGGGTAACTAAATTCTCAAGTAAGGCGAGGGATGAACTTGCACAGTAGATGATATTTTATTTATTTTTAATTTATGCATTTGATTTCTAATTAGTAAGACTCTTTTGTTTTATCATTCTCAATTTATTGTTGGTGTTTTCTTCTCCGAATAGTCATAGAATTTATTCTATTTATGGATTTAGTCATGCTTTTTTCTATTGAATGGATTAGTTCTTCGATTATGTTTGGATCAATTATTTATCCATATTGATTTAATTCTTTGCTGCAATATCGCTTCTTGAGTATATTGTCGTCGTTGGACTTTCTCAATAGTGATAATAATTTACGTATTTTCAAAGTGGTGAATGATTTTTCAAAGGGTTACATGTGGTTTGATCTTGGTTTATAAATCTATATCTTCCAGTTGGAAATTTTGGGAATTGAATTCTCAATTGAGTTATTCAATGAATTAATAATAATTAAAATACCAGATTTGTGCAAGGAATTCCCGATGCTTTACTGTTTGTCAAATTTGAGTGTTTTTTCCGTTAGTCACTTTGCTTCACTTTAATTTGCATTTACAATTAATCTTTGTTCTCCAGTAATCATTTAATATTTTTTTTCAGTTTCTTTGTTCTTGTCTACTATTCTTTTAGTTTGTCTCTCTGTGGAATCGACACCCCAAAGCTGTGCTACAATTACCGCGTTATTCTTTGGGCGTAATCAAATTTTGGCGCCGTTGTCGGGGAGACGGTAGAAGAATTGCTATATAGTTTTTCTTTACAACAGTTTGCAAAAGCGGTAACTTCGTTCCTTCTTTTAGCTTGCTGCATTGTTATTATTATTATTATTTATCTTCTTTCTTTTTATAGTATTTTTATTCTTTTAGTATTTTGTTGCCTTGCATGAACAGATATAGGGACACCTTGGGTAGATTTGCTTGTAGGCCTATGGTAGAGTTAGAATCAGATTTTTTAAATCCTTTATTTGACAATCCATCGAGTCCCGAAGAAATGGGTGAACGTGAAGATCAACCCATTAGAACTCTACATGATTATCTCCACCCTACATGCATAGCCACACCATCATGCATTATGTTTCCAGCTAATACTCGCCAACTGGATTTTAAAACAGGGATGATACAGTTACTCCCTAATTTTCATGGCTTGGAAAATGAAAATTCATATGTGCACTTTAGGGAGTTTGAGGAATTAGTTGAAACTTTTCATAATCAAATTGCACTTGATGATGTTGTGAAACTTAAGTTCTTTCCTTTCTCTTTGAAGGATAGAGCTAAGAGTTGGTTATACTCGCTGAGACCACGATCTATTGGATCATGGAGTGAGATGACTCAAGTCTTCTTTAATAAATATTTCCCCCAACATAAGACCAACGCTTTAAAAAGACAAATCTCCACCTTTGCACAAAAGGATAGTAAGACTTTGTATCAGTCTTGGGAGAGATTTAAGGAGTTGTTGAGTGTGTGTCCTCACCATGGGTATGAGAATTGGCACTTAGTGAGCTATTTTTATGAGGGACTTACACCTAGAGAGCGCCAATTTGTGGAGATGATATGTAATGGTGAGTTCTTACAAAAAGATCCTGATGAGGCCATAGAATACCTCAATGAGCTTGTGAAAAAACTCACACTTGGACTGGACCTAGTGCTACTGAAAGCACAAATAGGTCACAACCTACAGGAAACCCAAATGGTGGTGGAATTTACCATCTCAGGGAAGAGGATAGCCTAAAGGCTAAAGTTGAGATGCTCACTAGGGAACTAGATGTGTTAAAGACTAAGGACTTAAAGTCAACACACGTGGCTAATCATGCAGAGTCTTTTGGACCATGTTTTGTGTGTGGCGGGGTAGATCACCTCGTCTAAGAATGTCTCACACTTGCTGAGATGAGAGGGATGTGTGAGGAACAATGTAATACCTTAGGTATGTACAAGAAGCCTTTTACACCTTACTCTGATACCTATAATCCAGGGTGGCACAATCACCCCAATTTTAGCTGGAATTCTAAAAATCAGCCACCTGCACAACCCCCTAGATCATATCCTGCACCTTATCATGCACCTTCATCTTCTAGGAGTCCTTTAGAAGAAACTTTGCATGTTTTTATTGAGACACAGGGTAAGACTAACCAAAAGTTTGAATCTTTGATTATGCAGGTTGTTGAAGAAAACAAAGAGATAAAGAGCCAAATGTCCAAATTGATGAGCTCCTTGACTGTGAATGAGTGAGGTAAGTTCCCTTCTCAAGCTCAGTCTACACCCCATGGTCGACACATAGCGCAAGAGAATTTGAAGGATGTGAATGTCATTTTGACACGAAGTGGTGATTCATTACACATCTCAACAACGGACAAATCAGAGTGTGAAACCCGGGTAAATTTGAATTTTTGTGAATAAGGGCAAAATGGTCATTTGCCATCCTAATGCTTATTTAAAATACTCATACTCTAGACCTCGGATGAGGAAACAGAGTTCGCCGTTGGATTCGTATCGCGGAATCTAGTCACCCTGTCAAATTTCGTCGAATTCTGAGATAGTCAGATTTTTTGCACGTCGTTCGAGGCAACTGCGTGGCGAATGACATTTTAAAGGTCCCCAATAATGGATTTTATAAAATTTCATTAAAATTAAGTTAAATTTCAAATAAAATTAATTTGAACTTAATCTGAGGTATAATGAATCGTTTCGGGACGAAAAACGGACCCGGAAGTCGAAAATATGTGGTGCGATGCGGACCGCACATTTTTACCTATAAATATCCTCTTAAATCAGATTTTTGGACAAAAAAAATATCTCCCCTTAGCTGCAAGCAGCCGGCCAAGACCAAAGAGAAAGAAAAAATTTTCTTCAACCTTCCAGCTCCGATTCCGGAAGTTCCGTCGGTCGGAATTCGTCGGACTAAGACTTAAAGTTCTTCTACTTGTCAAGGGCTACGCGTATGTACCAAGAACGAGGGATTTCACCGAAGATTCAAGTGGAGTCTTTGGAGAAATCAAGGATTTTGTGGTCTTTGTTGGTGTTCTTGAAGTGTTCTTGAAGCTTTGAAGCTCTAGTCTTCATCTCACGCTTCAAACGGTAGGGGTTTCCTACTTGGGTTGATTCCTAGTCTAGAATGCTTCTAGGAAATGCTTGAGTTATGTATACATATATATATGATCTATACATATGTCTATGGTTATGGAAGTGGAAGAATGAGCATAGAAATGACTTAGGCTAGCTTCTAGCTTGATTTGGATATATTGAAGTTACATGTGATTGTTCTTGTAACTTCGGGAAATTTGAGGCATGCTATGTGATTTATAAGTTGTGCCTTGAAGGTGTTTGATAAAATGTCTTGCTTGATTTAAATGGTTGTTTGATGCCATTGGAATAACATGTTTGAATATGTTCTTGATATGTTGAGCATGATGAATTATGAAATTTATATGCATGTGATATAAAGTTTCATGGAATATGATGATATATGGTTTGTATTGCTCATATGACATCAATTTCCATTCATGGGTGTAAGTCATGGGTGTGGGTGTACATGTGTGTGCATGGTTAATCAAATGCCACTCTTGGTATTTGACAAAGGACTCGAAAGGAAGGGATCGAAGATCCTGTTGAGTCACATAATTGCATGAGAGATAAATTTGGTCGGGGTTAGCAAAAAGGGCTAGAATATCCCTCGGGTGAAAGACTCGTTGATAGGATTCGCACTCCGTTGGTGTAAAAGGCCATAAAGTGTGTCGGTATACGCGGAACCGTGGGTTGAAGTCCTGAAATTCCGTGTCGGTTGGGTGCCGTTGGTGTAAGTCCATGAATGTCCACCCCAAGAAAGACCCTAGTTTTGTAAAATGTCATTGATGTGTAACATAAATGACGGATTCACACATTGGCATTTGCGTGTGTTGGGGAGCCGGGAAGGGCTCGGATTGAGTGCATGAATGAGTCTTACCTCGATGCATGACATGTCATAAGAAATTTCATATCTGAGTTGCATAAACATGATTAGAATTGTTGTGGATAATTGAGTATTGCATATGAGCATTACATGTGCATCTAGGTGGGGAGTAGCCTCTGTAGGGAATTTTCTACTGAGCGAGGCTCACCCTATACGGGAAACAATTTCAGGTGTGGGGTTTGCACCGGCGGATGGCTCCCATGTAGAGCATCAAGGGTGAAGGAGGGCGACCTGTGGTCTTAGTGCATGATTTTGTAAACCTTTTGATTAACATGGTTTTGACTTGTAAAGTTTTCATGAATAAATGTAATAGAACTTATATGGGCTATTGTTAAATTAACCTTGCATGTTTTGATATAAGTATTGATAAATGGACTTGGTGCGGTCAAGTTTTACTTATAAATGGACCCTGGGTGGTCATTGTGTTATATTGGGCCTCGGATGGGTCATGTTAATGTATACTGCACAGGTTGTGTTTTGGGTAGAGCTCCCCGTACAAAGGAGACTCTGCCCAAATTTCGTTAAAATTAAGGACCCCGGTAAATGGGGCATGACGGTGTGATATTGAGTTACTCGGTATCCATGAGTATTCTGCGGGTTGATGGGTAATCAATGGACCCCCGGATTTTGGGGTGTCACAGCTTGGTATCAGAGCCTAGGTTATGCGATTACCTAAGGTCTGGTGGATATTGGGTTTAGACCATTGCATGCATTACACATCTCATCTTATGTGCTTACATTGTTACATGTTTTATGCTATATGCTATGTGAATGATACACATGATGATATACATAGTAACATGTATATGGAATGAAAACATTAGGGTTAGAAAACCCAAAGTATGTTTGGAAAAAGGGATGAACGGTATGGTTCAATGTGTTAACGTCTACTAGTATGTGACATATGTTCTACTAGGGGGGACAATGAGAGAATTCTCAACGTTTGTGTTTGATCCCTAACTATGGGGTACTAAATTGTTAGTCTATTGCTATCTGATGTGTGTGTAGATGGAAAATAGAGGAAAAGGAAGAGGACGCGGCCGAGGCGGTGGGCGGAACAACCCACCACCACCTACTACTGACCAACAAGCCTTCATAGAGGCTCTTGGTACAGTGGTTGCCACACTCACACAGATGGGTGCAGATGGGGGCCAAGGAGGCTCCAGTCATCTCTAGAAGTTCAAGGCACATCAGCCTCCGATCTTCATGGGAGGAGCGGACCCTATGGTAGCTGACCATTGGTTCCGGCAAGTGGATAGGGTTTTGAGGGCAATGGAGATCACCTCCGATGCCACCAAGATAACTCTAGCTACATTTCAGTTGGAGGGGGAATCCCTGGTGTGGTGGGATTGGGTGAAAGACTTCAAGGACTTGGAGGCTATGACTTGGATTGAGTTCAAGGAACTCTTTATGGGAAAGTACTTCCCGGCCGCAGCAAAACATGCAAAGGCCCGGGAATTCCTGGATTTGAGGCAAGGCATCATGACGGTGATGGAGTACGTTGCTAAATTCACCGAATTAGCACGTTTCGCTGATGACTACGTGGCCACAGATACGGCCAAAGTCAGAAAGTTTGAGGACGGGCTGAAGTTATCCATCCGGGGTAAGATTGTGGGTCTTCTCCTACAAGACTTCGACTTGATGGTCCAGACAGCCATGGCCATTGAGAGAGAAGTGGATGATGCAAGAAACATCCGGGAGGCGGGTGTGAAGGACAAGAAGAAGGAGGGCCAATCCTCTTCTTCTAGTTCTGGAAAGAGGCAGAGGACTTTTCCTCCGCAAGGGCAACAAGGACAAGGCCGTAGCCATCAAGGCCAAGGCCACCGTCGATCCTCCCAAGGCGGGGGAAACCCGGGGAGTACATATCAGGCGGGGCAGAAAACATGTTTCTATTGCCGCCAGCCGGGTCACATGAAGCGGGATTGTCCTCAGCGCCAAGGATCCCAAAGCTACGGATCGTCACAGTCCCAGACTTCGGTGGGGCAAACACAGACCCAGTATACTCCTCACTACCCTACCATAGGCCGGGGGAGTCAGTATCAGTACCAGGGTGCTGCACAAGGCCCTACCACTTCACGTGCGGGGACACCGCAAGCTGGCCAGATGGGCCAAGGCATGGGTCGGGGATGAGGCCAGGGCTCACAAGCCGGGACTTCAGGGACTCAAGGGTGTGTCTACGCCATGATACCACAGACTGAGCTGGCAGATCCGTCGGTGATACAAGGTACATTTCTACTTTCCCGCTTATGGGCTAGAGTATTGTTTGATTCTGGTGCATCGCATTCATTTATTGCTGCATCTTGTGTGAAAGACTTGGGTTTAGAGGTTAAGACCTTAGAAGAGCCTTTGCACTTGATTTCTCCCCTAGGTGCTAGGGTGAGAGTTGATCAGATATGTCGGGGGTGTGAGTTAGAGATCTCAGGGATTCTACTCACCGTGGACCTTCGGGTCATGGACATGTCGGAGTTCGATGTAATCCTTGGGATGGATTGGTTGGCGGCACACCGAGTCGTCATTGATTGTGATCGGAAGCGGGTCACTGCTTACACACCGGATGGGGTTTGTTTCATGTTTCAGGGGGATAAGCACGATGTTTTACCCCAAGCCGTGTACAACTCTAGATGGCACGGGCAGTTGATGGGTTGGCTAGCAAGCCTTACCCTGGAGGACGAGGCGAGACAGGAGTTGGGTCTACCTCGGGTTGTGTGTGATTATGAGGATGTTTTTCCGGATGAACTACCGGGATTACCTCCACATAGGGATGTGGACTTCACTATAGAGTTGCATCCCGGTACATCGCCCATTTCTATGACTCCACATAGGATGGCGTCTGCTGAGTTACAAGAACTCAAGGTCCAATTACAGGAATTGTTGGACAGGGGGTTCATTAGACCGAGTACCTCACCTTGGGGCGCTCTGGTGTTATTTGAAAAGAAGAAGGACAAAACCCTTAGACTATGCATATATTACCGGCAGTTGAATAGGGTTACTATCAAGAATAGGTACCATTTGCCGAGGATTGATGACTTGTTTGATCAGCTGAGAGGGGCGCGAGTCTACTCCAAGATAGATCTCCGCACCGATTACCATCAGTTGAGGGTTAGGGAAGCAGATATCCCTAAGACGGCGTTCAGAACGCGGTATGGCATTTCGAGTTCACAGTGATGCCATTCGGATTGACAAACGCCCCGGCGGCATTCATGGATCTCATGCATAGGGTGTTCCAACCCTACCTTGATCACTTCGTCGTGGTTTTTGTTGACGACATCTTAATCTACTCCAAGTCTGAGGAGGAGCATGAGGGTCACTTGAGGATTGTTCTCCAGGCCTTAAAAGACCACCAGTTGTACGCCAAGTTCAGCAAGTGTGAATTTTGGCTGACTGAGGTGAAATTCTTGGGGCATGTAGTGTCGGCTTCGGGTGTATCTGTGGACCCGGAGAAGGTCGAGGCAGTTATGAATTGGGAGAGACCGAAGTCAGTCTTCGAGATACGCAATTTCTTGGGATTGGCAGGGTATTACCGGCGGTTTATTGAGGATTTCTCTCGGCTGGCTGCACCTATGACTAGGTTGACTCGGAAAGAGGTCAAGTTCGAGTGGAATGATTCTTGCGAGAAGGCATTCCAGGAGTTAAAGATAAGGCTTACTTCAGCTCCTATCTTGATAGTCCCGGAAAGGGGACAGAGGTACACAGTTTATTGTGATGCCTCGAAGGACGGACTGGGATGTGTGTTGATGCAATCCGGGAGGGTGGTGGCTTATGGTTCTCGGCAGTTAAAGAACCACGAGCATAATTACCTCACACATGACATGGAGTTGGCGGCCATTGTCTTTGCCTTGAAGGCTTGACGCCACTATCTGTATGGTGAGCAGTTCGAGATGTTTTCAGACCACAAAAGTCTGAAGTACATCTTTACACAGCGGGACCTCAACATGAGACAACGCAGGTGGATGGAGTACCTCGAGGATTATGACTTCACTTTGCATTACCATCCCGGTAAGGCAAATGTGGTGGCTGATGCACTCAGCCGAAAGTCACGGGGAGTTGTGGCTAGTGTGGCTTCCCGAGAGTGGCAGATGCTCGAGACTGTGGGACAGTTCGGGCTACATTACGCTGATTATATTCAGGGTACTTTGAGGAGCTTGGTGGCTACACCTTCCCTACTGAGCAGGGTTATTGAGTCTCAGGGACAGGATACTGAGTTAGTGTCCATCAGGGACCGAGTACGATTGGGTACGGGTGATGAAGGCTGGGCCATTCATACAGATGGTAGTCTTCGGTTCAGGGGACAGATTGTGGTTCCCCAGTCTGTGGATCTGAGAGAGGAGATCCTTAGGAAGTTTCATTACTCCCGTTTTGCGGTTCATCCAGGGGGCACGAAGATATATCATGATCTTCGTCGCCAGTATCATTGGAATGGGATGAAGAGGCAAGTTGGCGACTTTGTCAGTCGATGTCTCACGTGTCAGCAGGTTAAGGCTGAACACCAGAGACCAGCAGGTTTGCTCCAGCCCTTGGAGGTAGCTGAGTGGAAATGGGAGCATGTCACGATGGATTTTGTGACCCACTTGCCACGGATATCGCGGGGACATGACGCGGTATGGGTGGTAGTGGACCGGCTTACTAAGTCGGCACACTTTTTGGCGGTGCGGATGACCTTCACACTGGAGGAATTCTGCAAGTTATATATACAGGAGATTGTCCGGTTGCATGGGGTACCCGTATCTATAGTATCGGATCGGGATCCCAGGTTTACGGCTCATTTTTGGGAGAGTTTTCAACGATTCATGGGGACACAACTGATGATGAGCACTGCTTTTTATCCCTAGACGGACGGTCAGTCTGAGAGGACTATCCAGACCTTAGAGGACATGCTGCGGGCATGCGTCCTAGATCTCAAGGGTAGCTGGGAAGATCATTTGCCCTTGGTGGAGTTCGCCTATAACGATAGTTATCAGGCGAGTATACAGATGGCACCCTATGAGGCATTGTACGGGAGGCCATGTCGTTCTCCGGTCTGTTGGACGGAGGTAGGAGAGAGGTCTTCTACGGGTCCGGAATTGGTAAAAGACACCTCGGAGAAGGTGAGCTTGATACGGAAGCGTCTTCTCACGGCTCAGATCCGGCAGAAGAGCTACGCCGATAGACGGCAGCGACCTCTAGAGTTTGAGGTGGGAGATCATCTCTTCTTGAAGGTGATGCCTACGAGAGGAGTGGTCAGATTCGGCAAGCGAGGAAAGCTGTCACCGAGGTATATCGGGCCCTTTGAGATACTTGAGAGGGTTGGTACAGTCGCTTACCGGTTGGCGTTACCGCCAAACCTATCAGGTGTTCATGCGGTATTCCATGTCTCTATGCTCCTGAAATACACCCCAGATCCGACTCATGTGGTGGATTGGGGCGAGCTTGTTGTTGATGCGGATGGGACCTTCGAGGAGGGACCGGTGCGTATCATGGATAGTCGAGATCAGGTTTTGTGACGCAAGACCGTAAGGCTAGTGAAAGTGTTGTGGCAGCACCGGGGAGTGGAAGAGGCGACATGGGAGCGCGAGGACACCGTACGTGCCAATTATCCTATCTTGTTTGAGGATAGAGGTACATTTTTATAGTCATTTACTATTACATGACTGTAGCATATGCATGGGCTTGCATGTATGTGTGTGTGTGTGAATTTCGGGGACGAAATTCTTTTAAGGGGGGAAGAATGTGAAACCCGGGTAAATTTGAATTTTTGTGAATAAAGGCAAAATGGTCATTTGCCATCCTAATGCTTATTTGAAATACTCATACTCTAGACCTCGGATGAGGAAACGGAGTTCGCCGTTGGATTCGTATCGCGGAATCTAGTTACCCTGTCAAATTTCGTCGAATTCCGAGATAGTCGGATTTTTGCACGTCGTTCGAGGCGACTACGTGGCGAATGACATTTTAAAGGTCCCCAATAATGGATTTTATAAAATTTCCTTAAAATTAAGTTAAAGTTCAAATAAAATTAATTTGAACTTTATCCGAGGTCTAATGAATCGTTTCGGGACGAAAAACGGACCCGGAAGTCGAAAATATGTGGTGCGATGTGGACCGCACATTTTTGCCTATAAATATCCTCTTAAATCAGCTTTTTTGACAAAAAAAATATCTCCCATTAGCTGCAAGCAGCCGGCCAAGACCAAAGAGAAAGAAAAAATTTTCTTCAACCTTCCCGCTCCGATTCCGGAAGTTCCGTCGGTCGGAATTCGTCGGACCAAGACTTAAAGTTCTTCTACTCATCAAGGGCTACGCGTACGTACCAAGAACGAGGGATTTCACCAAAGATTCAAGTGGAGTCTTTGGAGAAATCAAGGATTTTGTAGTCTTTGTTGGTGTTCTTGAAGTGTTCTTGAAGCTTTGAAGCTCTAGTCTTCATCTCACGCTTCAAACGGTAGGGGTTTCCTAATTGGGTTGATTCCTAGTCTAGAATGCTTCTAGGAAATGTTTGGGTTATGTATGAATATATATATGATCTATACATATGTCTATGGTTATGGAAGTGGAAGAGTGAGCATAGAAATGGCTTAGGCTAGCTTCTAGCTTGATTTCGATATATTGAAGTTACATGTGATTGTTCTTGTAACTTAGGAAAATTTGAGGCATGCTATGTGATTTATAAGTTGTGCCTTGAAGGTGTTTGATAAAATTTCTTGCTTGATTTAAATGGTTGTTTGATGCCATTGGAATAACATGTTTGAATATGTTGTTGATATGTTGAGCATGATGAATTATGAAATTTATATGCATGTGATATAAAGTTTCATGGAATATGATGATATATGGTTTGTATTGCTCATATGGCATCAATTGTCATTCATGGGTGTAAGTCATGGGTGTGGGTGTATATGTGTGTGCATGATTAATCAAATGCCACTCTTGGTATTTGACAAGGGACTCGGAAGGAAGGGATCGAAGATCCCGTTGAGTCACATAATTGCATGAGAGATAAATTGGGTCGGGATTAGCAAGAAGGGCTAGAATATCCCTCGGGTGAAAGACTCGTTGATAGGATTCGCACTCCGTTGGTGTAAAAGGCCATAAAGTGTGTCGGTATACGCGGAACCGTGGGTTGAAGTCCTGAAATTCCGTGTCGGTTGGGTGCCGTTGGTGTAAGTCCATGAATGCCCACCCCAAGAAAGACCCTAGTTTTATAAAATGTCATTGATGTGTAACATAAATGACGGATTCACACATTGGCACTTGCGTGTGTTGGGGAGCCGGGAAGGGCTCGGATTGAGTGCATGAATGAGTCTCACCTCGTTGCATGACATGTCATAAGAAATTTCATATCTGAGTTGCATAAACATGATTAGAATTGTTGTGGATAATTGAGTATTGCATATGAGCATTACATGTGCATCTAGGTGGGGAATAGCCTCTGTAGGGAATTTTCTACTGAGCGAGGCTCACCCTATACGGGAAACAATTTCAGGTGTGGGGTTTGCACCGGCGGATGGCTCCCATGTAGAGCATCAAGGGTGAAGGAGGGCGACATGTGGTCTTAGTGCATGATTTTGTAAACCTTTTGATTAACATGGTTTTGACTTGTAAAGTTTTCATGAATGAATGTAATAGAACTTATATGGGCTATTGTTAAACTAACCTTGCATGTTTTGATATACGTATTGATAAATGGACCCGGTGCGGTCAAGTTTTACTTATAAATGGACCTTGGGTGGTCATTGTGTTATATTGGGCCTCGGATGGGTCATGTTAATGTATACTGCACAGGTTGTGTTTTTGGTAGAGCTCCCTGTACAAAGGAGACTCTGCCCGAATTTCGTTAAAATTAAGGACCCCGGTAAATGGGGCATGACGGTGTGATATCGAGTTACTCGGTATCCACGAGTATTCCGCGGGTTGATGGGTAATCAATGGACCCCCGGATTTTGGGGTGTCACACAGAGGATATAGAAAAGGATCAAGATAATAGTGATGTCGAGCTGCCCAAGGAACCTGAGGTGACAAAGTGTCTTGTTAAGGTACCATTCCCTCAAGCTTTAAAATCAAGCAAGCGAACTCTGGATCCTAACAATGAAATCCTAGGGAATCTCAAGGTAGGTAAAAATCAATCTCCCTCTTTTGCATGTGATTAAGCAAGTTCCTACTTATGCAAAGTTTCTCAAGGATTTGTGTACAGTTAAGAGAAAGCACCTTGTGAAGAAGACAACATTCCTGACAGAGCAAGTTAGTGCTCTAATTGAGCAGCGGATTCCTCCCAAGTACAAGGATCCTGGTTGTACAACTATTGCATGCAGCATTGGAAATAATGAGTTTGGTCAAGCTTTGCTAGATTTAGGAGCTAGTGTGAATCTAATGTCATGTTCTATTTATTTGCAGTTGGGGTTGAGAGAAATCAAACCAACCACTGTGGTATTGCAATTGGCTGAGCGTTCAGTCAAAGTACCTCGGGGGTGTGGTAGAGGATGTTCTAATTCAAATTGATAAATTTTATTATCCTGTTGATTTCCTAATCCTTGACACTAGTTCTGTTGTTAATACTACTTCTAAAATTCCTTTGATTTTAGGTAGGCCTTTTCTTGCCACTGCTAATGCTCTTATTAATTGCAGGAACAGGCTCATGAAGCTGTCTTTTGGAAACATGACTCTCGAGGTGAATATTTTCCATATTGCAAAATAGCTAGAAGATGATGACGAGAGCCACCAGACATACATGATTGACTCACTCATGGATAAGGGAGTTTCTATAACTCATGATTTTGATCCCCTTAAGTATTTTCTTGTTTATTCTGAGTTTGATTCTATCAGTGATCCATCTGATGTAGTTGATATTTGTACTATTTTTGATAGGACTCAGGACTATGGCACTCGGGCATGGCAACCGAAGTTTGAGGAGTTACCTGAGAAAGGTGAAAAATAAATTCCTTCAAGTGTGGAAGCACCCAAAGTTGAATTAAAGCCTCTGCCTAAGGGCTTAAAGCATGTTTTCCTTGGTCCAGGTGATACTTTTCCTGTTATTATCTCATCTGAATTGTCTGAGTCTCAAAGTGAGAAATTAATTCAGACCCTAAGTGAGCATAAGTCAGCCTTAGGTTGGAACATTGCTGGTATAAAAAGTGTTAGTCCCCTGGTCTATTCTCATAAAATTAATTTGGAGGAAGGAACTAGCCCTCGTAGAGACCCCCAGCACAGGTTTAATCCCACTATGAAAGAAGTGGTGAAAAATGAAGTGATGAAACTATTAGATGCAGGAATCATATATCCTATTGCTGATAGTAAATGGGTAAGTCCTACACAAGTTGTTCCTAAAAATTCAGGTGTTACTGTGGTGAAGAATGACCTGGGAGAGTTAGCCCCTACAAAACTTGTGACTGGGTGGCGGATGTGCATTGATTACAGAAAATTGAATGCTGCCACCCGGAAAGACCATTTTCCTCTCCCTTTTATTGATCAAATTCTTCAGCGTGTGGCTGGTCATCCTTTCTATTGTTTCTTGGATGGTTATTCTAGTTATTATCAAATTAAAATTGCATTAGAAGACCAGGAAAAAACCACTTTCACTTGTCCTTTTGGTACTTATGATTTTCGTAGAATGTCATTTGGATTGTGTAATGCACCTGCTACTTTTCAACGTTGCATGATGAGCATTTTTTGTGACATGGTTGAAAATTGCATGGAAGTTTTTATGGATGACTTAACTGTTTTTGGATCTTCTTTTGATGCATGCTTATTGAATTTAAAGAGAGTGTTGACTCGTTGTGAGGAAAAGAAATTGGTTCTGAATTGGGAGAAATGTCACTTTATGGTACCTTCAGGTATTGTCTTAGGACATATTATTTCTTCTAGGGGGATAGAGGTTGATCAATCTAAGATTGAATTAATCTCTAAGTTGTCTACACCTAGGATAGTAAAGGATGTGAGATCATTTCTTGGTCATGCGGGCTTTTATAGGAGGTTCATACAAAATTTTTCCACCATATCTAGACCACTATGTGACCTCCTAACTAAAGATGCCCCATTTGAGTGGACATAAGCTTGTCAAGAGGCATTTAAAATGCTAATTGGCAAGCTTACCTCAGCACCCATAATGCAACCACCTGACTGGACTTTACCTTTTGAGATCATGTGTGATGCTAGTGATTTTGTTGTAGGTGTTGTTCTTGGACAGCGAAGGGAGGGTAAGCCTTTTGTCATTTATTATGCTAGTAGAACTCTAAATAGTGCTCAAATGAATTACTCCACCACGGAAAAAGAGTTGCTAGCTATAGTGTTTGCTTTGGATAAGTTTCGTACTTATTTGATTGGTTCTCCTATTATTATTTTCACAGATCATGCAGCCCTTAAGTACCTTCTTACAAAGAAGGATGCTAAGGCACGACTAATACGGTGGATTTTACTTTTGCAGGAATTTGACATCACCATCAAAGACAAGAAAGGAGTGGAGAACGTAGTGGTTGACCATCTCTCGAGGCTCACATTTGAGGATACCTCTGACCACCTGCCAATCAGGGATGATTTTCCCGATGAGCCTTTACTTTCTATTACTTCTCTACCATGGTTTGCTCATATTGTGAATTATTTGGCTGCAGGTGAGATACCGGTGCATTGGAGCGCTTAGGACAAGAGGAAGTTCATGACTGAGGTACGTAAAATCTATTGGGATGACCCTTTTCTTTTCAAATACTGTTCTTACCAAATTTTAAGACGTTGCATCCCTGATGAGGAGATTGCCAGCGTCTTGAAATTTTGTCACTCCCAAGCTTGTGGGGGCCACTTTTCAATGAAGAAAACCGCTGCAAAAATTCTGCAGTGTGGATTTTATTGGCCCACCTTGTTTAAGGATGAAAACATCTATTGTCGCTCATGTGAAAAGTGTCAAAAGTTAGGAGTTATGTCCCGTCGTAATATGATGCCCTTAAACCCGATTTTAGTGATTGAAATTTTTGATTGTTGGGGTATTGATTTTATGGGACAATTTCCTCCTTCTTTTGGATATCAATATATTATTTTGGCAGTAGATTATGTATCAAAATGGGTAGAGGCAGCAACTTGCAGGAGCAATGATAATAAGACGGTAATTAAATTTCTCAAAGAAAATGTGTTATCTCGATCTGGTATACCACGTGCTATCATTCATTAGTGATCAGGGTACGCATTTTTGCAACCGTTCTTTTGAAGCTTTGATGAAAAAATATGGGGTGATACATAAGATCTCTATTGCCTACCACCCTCAGACAAGTGGACAAGTAGAACTTGCAAACAGAGAAATTAAGCAAATTTTAGAAAAAACGGTCAACCCGGATCGCAAGGATTAGTCTTTGAGACTAGTTGATGCACTTTGGGCCTACCGTACAGCTTTCGAAACTCCTTTAGGCATGTCACCTTATAGGCTTGTTTTTGGAAAGCCTTGTCACTTACCTGTGGAGCTCGAGCATCGAGCCTATTGGGCCATCAAGCATTTCAATTTTGACATGGGAGAAGTAGGTAAGCTTAGAAAATTTCAGTTGACCGAGTTAGAGGAGTTGCGAAATGATGCCTATGAGAACTCTAAAATCTATAAGGCTAAAATGAAAGCGTTTCATGATAAAAATATTTTGAGAAAAACGTTTAAGCCTAATGATCGAGTTTTCTTATATGATTCTAGAATCCATAAGCACCCCGGAAAACTTAGGTCTAAGTGGACTGACGCTTTTGTAGTGAAGAATGTTTTTGCACATGGGGCGGTGGAAATAGAGAATCCTAAGGATGGTCGGATCTTTAAAGTAAATAGTCAATGCCTTAAAGTATTAATTGATAGACAAGTTCCGATCATGGAAGACATTCCACTTGAGGATCCGGTCTATCAACCTTGACCACACCATGCAGGTATGTTTTTTTTATTGTTTTTTTTGTTTTATTTATTTTATTTTATTATTTATTTTTATTTTTATTTTCTTTTCCTTTTAGTTTGCTGTTGTTTTCTTTGCTTTTGTTTGCAGTTTAGTTTCATTTTGTCATTTCAGGTTACCATCTTTGGTGCTTAGCGAACTACCCACGTCACTCATCAGGTGTATTCTACCCTTTTTAGTTACTCCCCATTCAAATTTGATTCTTAAACATTGAGGACAATGTTTCACTTAAGTTGGGGGTGGTGGTGCAAATTCAATATTTAAAATGCTTGATTGGAACTCTGTGGCATATTTTCATGTGTCAAATGTTTTTAATTTTACATCACACGTGCATCCTTTTCACATGTGTACTTATTCTCATTTATAGTCATCTTCGTGAATTCTCCAAACCTACCATAATCATTTTTGCTGAAGCATTCACAAAACCCCTAATGCACTCATCCAAGCTTTGTGGTAAGATGGTGGTTTGACACATGTAGCTAGAGAACTCTTTTGCTTAAGTATTCATGTGAGTTTTGGAGAGGATTGAGAGCCTATAAATGCAGTAAATTGTGATAAGCGTTCATTGATCTGTTGAATTTGGTACTTCTTTTAAGAATATCATTACATGGTTTGTCGTAAGATGGTGGATATACTTGGGATATGACGAAGGTCCACTTAGGATCAACGTTTGAGCATTTCAAGCTAACCCTTTCCACCATAGACCCCTAGTAGCCAACTTGAGCCAATAAACACATGTAGCTTTTTCTTTTCATATGCCTACATTATCCATACCTCTCCACATTGGAGTATAACCTATACACTGATTTTCCCTACCCTTGTTACTTCCAAGTGTGTACTAGATGTGGAATTCTTTTTTAAAAAAAAAAAAAAAAAGAGAAAGAGAAATAAAAGGGAAGAACATGAGTTACAAGGTGTTCAAGTGAGTGAGATTCAAAGACAAAAAAAAATACCAAGGCTGGTTAGAAATAGAAAAATACCAGGGTGACATAATTGTTTACCAAATTGTTTCAAAAAAAAAAAAGGAAAACAAAAAAAGAAAAGAAAAAAATAGGAATTATTCGATGACTTGAAAGGTTGAAGAGTACATCAAGTGAGAAATGTGGTTTATTAAGAGATTTAACAAGATTCCCTTTGTATGTACTTGGAAGTTTTTGAATCCTATTCATTTTTTTTATATAGCCTCAAACCTAAGCCACATTTCAACCTTTTTTGTTGACCGTTCTGATCCTAAGTAAGCTTTTGGGAAAGCGTGGTAGAAGTCTCATTTGTTAGTATTCCTATCATAAGATCAATGTTTGCTTGTTGCTTGTACAAAATTGCCTAATTCCCCATGAGAGTGTGTGCACACTCATTGTCAACTCCATAGAGAGAATCTCCACACAAAACACTTTTATACCCGTGAGTTATGGAGTTGAACCTTTCGCTTGAGATGTTCTTGATGTTGCATGTGTCAGGGCTTCTGGTTAGATGGATATAGTTTGGAACACACACACACTCTATGGATTGCTTCAGGTGGATTGCTTGTGATAGGGTTATTGAATTCCTAAGATTGCTTTGAGATGTGAATCTGGAAAGTGTGACTTGATGGCCTTTGTGTGTGATTTTCTTTGGTTTCTTTCGTTGTTTCGGCATGAAAATTGCTAGGGACTAGCAATGAATAAGTTGGGGGGTGTGATGAGTGCGCGAAAGTGCATTCTAAATACCCTATTATTGGATTAAAATGCTAAAATATGAATAGAAATAATTAGATATAATTTATATTATTGAATTTAATATCTATTCACATTGAGATATATTTGAGCATGATTTTATAATATTTTAAATCTTAAATATTGCATTATTGGTTGGTGAGAGATAATTTACAATTGGGCTTTACATTTAGTATTTTTTGGACTTTATTATTCGGGTTTTATATTTGTTTTTATTTTGATGGCAGTCCATGGAGCAAAAAGTCTGAAATTGATATAGCTTTCACGTGGGCCCGGCACTCATAATTTTTATTGGGCTTTATCTTTCCCAAATTACACAAGATTTGGGCTTTAGGGGCTGAAGTAAAAAGGTTGGAATCAAGAGGGGATGAAAAGGGCTTTTCTCAAGAAAAGGGGGACACTTTTGAAACTTGTTGCTTTCTTTCTTTGGGCTTAGACGCTGGGAGAAAAAGAAAAAGGGTTTGACATTTCTTCTGAATTTTTTCTGGAGGAGGGCGGCTGTGTTCTGCTTCTTGAACCAGAAGGCAGACGTAGATCAGAGAGCAGAAAAAATGCCGATGGCCGCCGGTTTGCTTTATTTTTTTGGGAGATTTTTGTTGTCCATTATATTTATGGGTAACTAAATTCTCAAGTAAGGCGAGGGATGAACTTGCACAGTAGATGGTATTTTATTTATTTTTAATTTATGCATTTGATTTCTAATTAGTAAGACTCTTTTGTTTTATCATTCTCAATTTATTGTTGGTGTTTTCTTTTCCGAATAGTCATAGAATTTATTCTATTTATGGATTTAGTCATGCTTTTTCTATTGAATGATTAGTTCTTCGATTATGTTTGGATCAATTATTTATCTATATTGATTTAATTCTTTGCTGCAATATCGCTTCTTGAGTATATTGTCGTCATTGGACTTTCTCAATAATGATAATAATTTACGTATTTTCAAAGTGGTGAATGATTTTTCAAAGGGTTACATGTGGTTTGATCTTGGTTTATAAATCTATATCTTCCGGTTGGGAATTTTGGGAATTGAATTCTCAATTGAGTTATTCAATGAATTAATAATAATTAAAATACCAGATTTGTGCAAGAGATTCCCGATGCTTTACTATTTGTCAAATTTGAGTACTTTTTCCGTTAGTCACTTTGCTTCACTTTAATTTTCATTTAAAATTAATCTTTGTTCTCCAGTAATCATCTAATATTTTTCTTTAGTTTCTTTGTTCTTGTCTACTATTCTTTTAGTTTGTCTCTCTGTGGAATCGACACACCAAAGTTGTGTACAATTACCGCGTTATTCTTTGGGCGCAATCAGGACTCAACAAAAATCAAACACTAAACATGGACTGTGAAACCCCGAAAAATTTGAACTATTCACAAAGGGGCAAAACAATAACTTGCCACTATGAACGGGTTGCGAACCTGAATTTTTCTAGAGCTCGGATGACGAAACGGACTTCGCCGTTGAATTCGTCTCGCGAAATCTAGTGACCATATAAAATTTCATCAAATTCCGAAATAGTCGGATTTTTCACGTTTTACGAGACAGTCGGGTCTCAAGTGACCCCAAAAACGAATTTTTTATTAAAATTATAAAATTTTCTAATAATTGAATTAAAGTTCAAATAAAATTAATTTGAACTAAATCCGAGGTATAATGAATCGTTTCGGGACGAAAAACGGACCCGGAAGTCGAAAATATGCCGTGTGATGTGGACCGCTCATTTGCAACTATAAATATGGACTAAATATCTGATTTTTCAGACATTTTTCTGCTGTGTCTCAGCTGGGTTTAGACGTTAAGAGAGAAAGAGAGAAAAACAAAGTTTTCTTAGGCTTTCTCCGGCGATTTCTCCGGCAACCGTCGCTCGGATTCCGTCGAGCAAGAAGGGAGAGTTGATCTAGGCAACGAGGGCTACGCGTGGGTACCAAAAACAACGAATTTCACCGAAGGTGAAATTTCGGGAGTTGGGAAATCAAGCTTCGAGTTGGGTTTTCGGGTCTTGGGAGCTTCCTACGGGATTCTCACGCTACAAGAGGTAGGGATTTTCCTACCTTGGTTCATTTCCTACCTATAGTGTATGTGAAATGTGTAGGTTATTAAAGAGTATATATATGTATCACTCACCTTTGCATGTGAAATAGGTATGTATCACTCACCTATGCATGAGAAGAGTTGAAATGGGTATGGAATTTGAGGCTAGACCAATTCTTAGCAAAGATTGACATAAGAAATTACTTATGTGATATTCTTGGAACTTGATGTTTTGAGGGCATGAGATATATTCTAATGTGCCTTGTGGCGTGTGAGCAAGTTGATGTGATAAAAACACGAATTGTTGCTATGGATATATTTTGTTCATTGCCTATGAGGAATGATTTATAATCAATCCCTAGCTTGGGTTGATGAAATGAAAAAGAGAAAGGGTGTAGAAATGACTTAGGTCAATTTTTAGTTGTATGTGATATGTCGGAATCACTTGTGAAATCCCTTGAAAATTGATTTGTTATTAGCATGAGCTATATATAACATGTGAGTTGTGAATTGGGATTAAATAGCAATTGTTATTTTATGCCTTGAGTAAGTGGGTGTAGAATGGGTGTCATGACTTGAGATAAATTCTCTTGTTTAATGCACCATTAGTGTATGTTAAGTGTGGGAAAAGGGTGTCTAAATGTGCTAAATAAATCTTGTAAGAAAGGATTTGCAATGGATGTAGAAATTGGGTGAAGAAAAGTCGGCACACTTTTCTGCTCCGGACCAGTTGTCGTAGAATTATCATAACTTTTGATTCAACTGTTGGGTTGAGCTGAAATTTTGACACAATACAGAAGACATCTAGATCTACAACTTTTGTGTTTTGAACTTTTCCATATTCTGAATGGATCATGGTCAAAATGGAGAAAAACAGAGGTATTTCCACCAGGGGGTGCTAGTGTTGGTGCCTTTGTTACCAAACACCAATACCACCTTGATATCTTCACTTCTAAACCTCCAAATCTTCGTGTAACATGTTCATATCTTCACCAACATAGTTGAAATATTTGGGGTGAATACGGAATGAGTTATAAACCCGGTAAATGGGATACTCCTCGTGAGATGTCGAACACATTCAACATAATTGCAAGGTTCTAAAATACATGATTTGTGCAATCTTTTGCACTCATCACTATGTGTTCTTTGGTTTCAAATGATATATATATATATATTGAGGTGTGTTAGACATGATTAAAGGGTCACAGATTACACGTGTGAGTTAAAATCCCGGATAAAGGGATATTATTGACGTGATGTCGGTTTGTGTGACATTCATGGATCTTTCCATGAGTTGACGGATGGTCAATGGTAGAAATCACTTAATATGATTTCTTGAGTTATACGATGAATATGAGTGAATTATGTGATTACATGATTGGTGCCTTGAAGGTGTTTAATGAAATGCCTTGAGTGATTGAAGTTGTTGTTTGATGAAATAACATACTTGATATTATGATGTGTCGAAATCATGTGCTTATGATGGGTGTTATATGCATAGAATGTGATATAACATGCTTGTAATTTATGATTGATTTGGTAATTCTATGCTTAGGATATAAATTCCCATGACATATGTTGGAATATGTGTTTAATTTAGTCCATATGGCATGCATTACATATGTGACATAATGTTATTGCAATGATACATCGCATTGCATATGCACGGGGAATTCACATCATGAGTGGTGTGTGTGTGTGCATGGTTGTTGTTAATACCATATGTTGGAATGTGGTAGAGACAGTTCATATGGCATTCATTACATATGAACCTTGCATGAGAGAAGCAATGGGTCATTACATTGCATATGTACGGGAACATCACATACATGGACATTGTGTCATAAGGATGTTGTGCATGGGTGTTTGTACCACAATCTATGTGGTATTAAATGCATATGGTCATGGAAATTGCTCATTGGCATTATTGCATATAGAGCATGACATTGGTAACTCCATTCATGGACATTAGTCATTAGTGGAGGCATGTGTAGGTGGTGCATGGTTAATCAACACCTTGTTTGGTAGTTGATATGTGGGCTTGGAAATGTGGACCGATGGTCACATGGAGTCACATGATTGCATTGCATAAGGAAAACTTGTGTTGGGTATAGCAAGAAGGGGCATGGCGACTTCCTTGGGTGAAAAGCCCTAAACCACTTGGTTCATACACTTCCCGGGGTGAAATTCCGCAAAAGTGTAATGCTTACGGAGCCAGGGTGAAATTCCAAAATCCGTTGCCCAAAGGAAACACAAGATTTTGATATAAAATATACTCATCCAATGAGTATCATATTTTCCGTCGAAGACGGGTTCATTACACATTGCATTGTGTTGTGGGAGTCGGGAAGGACTCGGATTGTGTTACATGATTGAGTCTCATCTCACTCATAGCATGTGGTACACATTGGCATTCGCATTGTGTGTGTGGGAGCCGGGAAGGGCTCGGGTCGAGTACATGAGTCTCATCTCATTCATGGGGCTTTGGTAGCCCGGTTTAACATACATGGCATTGGCATGTAAAGAGAGTCGAGGTGGACTCGGGTTGGATGTACATGAGTGGATTTCATCTCATTCACGGCATGGCTTAATGGCATTCCATCATTGAATTGCATTCTTGATTGGAATGGTTATGGAAATTATGGATGTTGCATGTGAATATTTCATGTGCATTTCATGTGCATATAGGTTGAGGAGTAGCCTCTGTAGGAATTTCTCTACTGGGCGTTGGCTCACCCTATACGGGAACAATTTCATGTGCGGGAGGTTCACCGACGCACGGCTCAAGTTTGGGCCCTCATGGTTGAAGAAAGGCCGACATGTGGTCTTAGCCTTATTTCATGTGAAAACATTTGAAATATTATGTCTTTGGCATGTAAATTAAGCAAATTAATTGTAATAGAATATATGTGAATAATTGTTAATCTAACCTTGTATGTTATATAAGTATGGTTAATTGGACCCAGTGTGGCCAATGTTTACTTATACATGGACCCGGTGCGGCCATTGCTTTATATTTGACCTCGGATGGGTCTGATAATTGTGTATTGCACAGGTTGGGTATTGGGTAGAGCTCCCCATACAAAGGAGACTCTGCCCAAATTTCGTAAGTTATGGACCCCGGTAAATGGGGCATAACATTGTGATATCGAGATACTAGGTATCTATAGGTATTCCGCGGGTTGATGGGTAATCAACGAACCCCAGGATTTTGGGGCGTCACATGGACACTAACTAAACTGAAAACCTAAATTTCATCATTAACACACCCACACTTTGCATACATGCTCAACCCAGTATTAGCAATATGGATATTCTCGTGAATGCCTTATGCTGAATAAAAAAATAGTCAATATTTAATCATAACATCTTTTTTGTTCTTTTACACAATTTTGACAACGTTTGAACGGTTCTCCTAAAAATAGGACCTCAAGAAATATAGACAACCTATAAAATGTTAATTACACGTGTTGTGTGAGTGTGTGTCCGCCAAGTGTTGTTTTAGGGGCATTTGGTCAAACATCTTTTGTGTGTGTTGTGCGTTTTGTGTGTGTCGTGCATGTTGTGTAATGTGAAAACATAATTGATGAACTTAGGACTTTAAATTGAACTAAATTAACTCATAGTTCGTAGAGATCATGGACTCAAGACTTTAAATTGAAAACATAATAGACTCGCAAAGTTATCATAAATGAAACTCACCAAAAATTAATGAACTCTATGAACTATGATTGTTGTAAATGTTAAATAGTCATTGAGGTTACTGTTTATATATGAAAATCAATTAATGATCAAAGCATGTTGTATTCGCATTGAAACATATTACAATTAGCTTGACCAACAAAACATATTATAGGTGTTTCAGAATATTCAAAGTTGAACTAAATACAATAATAAAATGAACCAAAAAAAAAGAACATTAAGATAATAAATGCCTAGCGGTGTGTAAGCTTGAGAAGCTTTTGTTCGACACAATTAATGGTAATGAGCAAATACCCAGTATTCGAAGCATGAGAGACTACGACGTTAGAGTACCTGAGAGACAGTTGCGAAAGCGTTGGTCCTATTGTAATTGTCCCAAGGATCGATCTGCTGCTGGAGAGTAGTCCACAATGGGGAATAGAGTGCCAAAACCACGCGCAGGCACAAATTTGGGCATAGGATAAAAATCTACATAAAAGGAACAAACTAATGTTAGACCCACTTGCTTGTGTTTTAACAACCGTCATATACCCACTTCAATTCATACAATCAATAGCATAATCAAAATTACAATTGAATATATAGAATAAAAGAACTTACAAAAGTAAATTAGAAGACTTGGACGTCTCCTTTAACTTCAACTTGGACGTCTCCTTCAACAAATATTTTACATAGAAAATCAAAAAATCAAAATCAATCATAAATACAAACAATTAATCACAAAAATCAATTCAAAAAAGCACAATACGATAGATTGTAGCATCCAATACACACATTCATGTATAGAATTCCAAGAAACCTTAAAACACATGCATTAAATCAAGAAAGTCAAGGCCATTAAATTAAGCTTAAAAGAAACTACCCAATTTTCGATACACTTTAGCAATTCATATAAAAGAAAAATTAATCCCCAATTTAAAAAATGTACTACAATAATCAAAACTCAAATGAAGAAGTACAACATAGAATATCAAGAATAATGCCTCAATATTGTTGTATTCACAAAGTTAACCTACTTCACAACAGCCTTTAATCAACACCATCGACCAATGCTTCGACCACCTACACAAATTAACCTTTCTCACTTAAGGCACTGTGTAAAAAAAAGTTGTCAATTACAAAAAAAAAAAGGATAAAAAAAGAAAGGAGAATCCATTTGAAAATACATTGCGAAGTTCTTTAGATTATTTAGATTTAAAATTCTAAACCCAATACTCTCAAAAAAAAAATCTATACAAAGTTCTTTCTAGAAAGATGCTCTAAAAAAAAATTCAACCTATAACCAATTTAAAATTCTCCATCACACATAAGCACAACTACCGCTTGTACTTGGGTGTACACATTTCGGATCAAGTCATTTCGCATCTTCTGTATCGCAAGTAAAGCCTAATGAGATTTTTGTTTATGCCATAAGGTTTTTGCTTAATGAGTTTTTTGTTTTTGCCACTTTTGTTAGTTGGCAATTTATGGTGTTGTGGTAATTCATTCATTGTTTGTGCAATTCGGAATGGTGTTTTGCAGCATGGAATTCCTGCCTAAATCGGTAACTACCTTGCCTTTTTCCCCATTCCTAAATTGTGCGCATGGAATTCCTTTCGATTATATACTGAACAAATGCCACGTCTTTGGCTATGCACATGGTTAGTTTGATGAAATGTCTCATGGAAACATGGTCAGTTGGATTGAATGAATAATAGGCGCACTTTTAATTTCTAATTAACAAATTAATTACGGTTTGAGTCCGGAGTCGAATCCACAGGGAACTCTTGTTGGTGTTTTGAGATAAGTAGTGGTGGAGACCTAGTGATTGTAACCCTTGAGTTTTGAAGTTGTGTATGAGATTTCCTAGACATAATATAAGATTCTTTCCAAGAGAATTTTCTAAACAAAATATGAGATAAGCTCTAATGTCAAAGAGTCACTCTTTAGTTCAAGAATTTGGATATGTAGCTAATTATCCGGTTTGTTATATTTGTGCTTGATAACTCAATTAACCCCCATGTCAACAGCAGGTTAATCGGAAGATAAAGGTGAATTATGAGAATTAAGAACATGATTTCGATGTCTTTCTAGAAGTTTACATGAATTATCTGTGCCGAGACTTAACCCGTCTACAAACAAGCAAGTGTTTCTACAAGACATCCAATCATGACATTAATGTTCCATTTCCATTCTTTAATTGAAGCACAATAATGGTGAAGATTGAAGGGTAGTCATGAAGATCTAGCCGGGGTACTTGCCTTGAACCAATGAGTCTTTCTATACAAAAGTTATCTATGTTATAGAAAGAACTCCTGGTTATACAAAGTACTTTAGCTTTGCTAGATGCAATCAATCATTCAATAAGCATGTGGAATATAAAGCATTAAGCATAATCGAAATTGCACAAATATAACGTCCGGATAATTTATACATGTCCTTCTCCTCTTACCAAAGAGTGAATGAGAAACTACTCACTCTTCATGGCTTTGGTAAAGCTAAAAAAGTGAGTGATGCTCATTCCTCCAAGTAGAGGGGTCACAAAGCAAAGCACAATGAACAGGGAGCCGACCTTCGACAAAGAATAAGTGAATCACGTTCTACCTTCACGGCTTTGGCGAAGTTCTAGAAAAGTGGAAGAGTTTCACTCCTCTAAGGGAAGAAAGAAGCTCAAGCAATGGAAGTGAATGAAACACAAATTAAAAGTAGAAGAAAGCTAGTCACTTTTGGAGGGTGATCCACAACCAAAGGTAATCTATCTCCCTCTATGCATGTAAATGAAAGCATAAGCTTAAGACTAATTCTACAACAAGCTAAAAGATGTTGGATTAATGCCAAACCAATCTCTAGAACAACTACTTCTTCTTACAAGGAAATATAAGATTATTCTACAATAATATGAGTGGGAGTCTAAGCCTCCATCATGCTCTCTACCAAGTCTCCTTCAAGCTCTCCAACAATAGGAGTATTTATAGGCAAGGAGGAGGAGACAAGAGGAGGTGAAGGAATAGTGTATGCCGCCCAAAGTCCAAGTGAAAGTCCCAATGTCCGGAGAGAAGATCAACCGCTTTGCAGTCTGTCTGTGGAGAACGTTCAAACGTTGTATCTGTTTTTGCTTTATGGGCGTTCGAACATTTCCTGGCGTTCAAATGTTTCTTCTGTCTTTGCTTTATGGGCGTTCGAACGCCAGATACGGTTTGAACCTCTCACTCAAGTGGCCTGTGGTCTTCTATGGAAACCTATTTCCACACTCAATTCAGAACTTGGCGCTTTGCACTCATTATCCTGGTCCTCAAATAGTTCCAGTAGACGTTTGAACGTGAGTTTACGTTCGAACGTGGTACTCAAGTGCCTCAGGGTCTTCCTTCTAGGCTGCAACACGCCATGTCTCAGCAGTCAGGTCTGCTCATAGTTCAAGTGGACGTTCGAACGTGAGTTGGCGTTCAAACGTTATTGCTTTGCTCCAAGCTTCTCCAATTTTATTCCCTAATGTGCTAGTGTTACACTCAAGTGTGATATTTGTTGTTCTTGAGTCCTTGTTCACTTTAAAACCTGAAATGTCATCACTTAAACTCCATCAAAGTACAATTAGTCTCAAAAAGGCATAGTAAAATGCTAATTTTAAGTACTAATCACGATACAATAGACTTTAATTTAGGTAGTCTTATATTAAGCAAAATTGCAATTGAATAAGAGTGAGATGCTCAATCAATGGGCATTGAATTGTAACTAATGTAAAAGCAGTCAACCGATTATACTTACACAATTTGTAAATTTGCTCAGAATGTATTGCTAGCATTAACAAATGCATGCCTGAAAATCAACATTCCTCAGTAGTGTGAACATTAACAAATGCATCAATAAATGAATATCCTTCTACCTGCAGAGTGTTGCTCATTACTAATTCAAAAATGAAAAAAAAATGTGCATATAGTTTCCCAATCCATAAAGAAAATGTAAAAAATAAAAAAAAATTACTGGACAAATGAAAAATAAACACAGAAACGAAAAACATGGGTTACTCATGGGACCATGTCAATTTATTGTTAACAGAGAAAATGAACACAGAAATGGTTATAAACAATCAATTTACCTTGATGACTGTGGTTCAAAGGGTCTGTTAAGTGAGTGTGTGTCAAAAACCCTTAGGGCATTTCATCGAATAGCTTATATGTCTACACTGATAATGGTATTATGTGGGTGTTTGTCAATGTGAGTGTGGAATTTTCTATTTTAGCAGGTGGCTATGGGGGTGTGTATTGTGCATCACTGATGTGTATATGTGTATGTACGGGTTAGGGGCTATGGAAAGCTGATGGTGGAGCAGGGGAAAAGAGGGGAGAAAGGGAGAGAGATATACCTAGAGAGTGAGAGATGAGCGGTGGTGACTGCTGGTGAGGTCGCTGGTGGGTTTCCATGGTGGTAGTCATTGTTCAGGCTAATAGATAAGAGAGAGTGGAGAGAGAAAGATCAGATAGAGAAGTGAGGAAGAGAAAAGGGTTAACATACACATGAGAGAGAAAAGAGAAACTGAGTGTGGGTGTGTGTGTGGTAGCAGAGAGGACCGAGAGAGAGGGAAATAGAGAATACCTGTGGCTGGCGCTGGTGACTCCGGTGGATGTTGCTGGTGGGTCTGTCTCTCTTGGTGGCTTACAAAGTGAGAAGAGAGAGAGAGAGATGGGGGAATACCTGAGCGACGGTAGAGGAGCCATGGCAGATAGGGGGAGACCTGGTTGAGCCATGACAGAGCCAGAGGGGAGAGAGAGAGAGCACGCCTGGCTTGGGTTGTGCTCTAGACTGGGTGGCGTGTGTGTGGTTAAATTGGGCGAGATTGGGAGAGAGAGGCAGAAGATTTGAGATTGGGGAAGATTTGAGAGATTTTGGAGGAGAGAAAGGCGTGATTCAGGCAATTAACCATGATTAATGGTAAGAAAATTGGCCTTGATCGGTGGCGATAAAGAAATGAGGAAGAGAGATTTGGGGAAAGTTAAAATCCTTGATAATTAAAAAAGGAAACGTTGTTAAGCGAAAAAATAAAATTCAGTACTCACTGTAGACCATTGGATCAGTATTTATGAGATGATCTGAACCATCTTTTATGTTGGGATTACATTGTCTGTTAGATGTGTTTATGTTTTATCTCAAAACGATTTGGACCTCTCTTTATCTCCAAAATTCAAACTCATCTCTACTTTATTTTATATATATATATATATATATATATATATATATATATATATATATATCACAAACACACATATCTCTCTCTTCTCGTAAATCCCTCTCTCCCCCTCAGGTTCTTACATTCTCTCTCTCTCTCTCATACACACACATATCTATCTTTCTTTACGTAAATTTATCTCCATCACACGCAAATCTCTCTCACACATATATGTATATATATACATGAATATATAAATAAACGTATATACAGTAGCTGCTATATCGTAGTAAAAAGTTGTTATATACAGTGGTTATGTTATTGTGTCTGTCATTATGTCACTGTGGATGTGTCACTATATCCGTCATTATTGTTGTTACTGTGGATATCTCATATGTTGTAATAGTGGTAGTGTCACTATGGCTATTGTTGTGCTAATGTGGATGTGTTGATGTGTCACTATGGTTGTTTCATTGCGTCTATCGTTGTGTCATTGTGAATGTATCACGACTATGATTGTCACTACGTATATCACATATATCTTAACAGAAAGTTGCTATATACAGTGGTAGTGTCATTGTGGCTATCGCTATGCTAATATGGATGTGTTGATGTGTCACGGTGGCTGTCACTGTGACCGTGTGTGTGTGTGTATGTGTAAGAAAGAAATATGAGAGAGATAATAGGCCAAAATATATATTCAATAGAAAAGTCACGTAATTATAGCAACATAATATGTCTAATCAGTTCAGTGTCAAAATAGGAATTAAAAAAAGAAAAGAAACAAAATCCTATGAACCTACTTACCAAATAGTGCATATTATGTGTCCTTAATGACCCAAAAACTCCAAGCATGTACTTATTAACAAAATACACTTTATAATTTCCATTTATATCTTTTGATAGAGTAATCTGGTTGGTAGCCCTTGGTCGTACTGGTATCTAGTCAGGGGCGGCCCAATATGATTTGGGGCCTCAGGCCAAAAATTTGGATAAGGCCCATCAATTTGAAGTGTAAATTATCTAATTATTAAATTATATTTAATTAAAATATTTTTTATGTTTTTTGAGATATGGAAATTGACGAGCCCAGATTCAACTGGGCCAGACCCAATAAATAAAGTAAGCCCAAATTAGCTAAAAGGCAGGTCAAGCCTAGTTTGTAAATTCGACCCAGCCCAAGGTACAAGGAATCTAAGAATAATTAGAGCACGTGGGGAGCAATTATCGGGATACTCACTCTCGAAGATCAAGACAACCTCTTATGGCACTTACCTTTTGTAGCTACCCTGAAAATTAGTACATTTGCCCTCACGTCACCGCCTTAACCAAGGCTTTGTGCCTATAAATTGTAAGTTCTCTCTATATGAGAGGGCACCTCTTGATCTATCTCTACATCTCTCTACACACCCTACACATAAATTTTCTCTCTCCTAGCTATTGTATCCCTCCTGGAGCTAACCATTGCTCTCTCTCGTTCGCCTTACTTTATCAATAAAGGTCCCCCCGACCACCCTTGCCATTTTTTGGAGTGGAGTAGGACACCCGGATCGAACCACTATATATCTGTGTGTTGACCCAATATTTACATTATTGTCATTGATTGTTCCATTAATTGTCTATTAGTCACACTTTATCACACACTTAACTGTTGATCTTGCATAAGTCTGTTTTGTACATCATCAGAAGTAATAATTGACTATTTGTTTGGCAGTTTTGTTAAGTCATATTTTTTTAAAAGATAATATTACTAATTCAATCAAAGTCTAACAGTTAGTATTATGGTAAGCTAAAATTTTATTTGATTTTATATTTGTCCCAATCATTAAGAATAAAAAAATAGTGAATAATCATACCCAAATCCAATATTAAACGTTAAAGTATTGATTAATTCCTTTATTAATAATATATAAAAATTGTTAACAAATTCAATTCAAATCTAAATAAATCTAATTTCTCAAAAGCCCGCCAAATTATAGAAAAATAACAAATAGAATAATTTTTAAGTCATCGAAAGTTGTTAGAAACATCAATTGGAAAAAATATAATATAGTTATGCATTGTTGTTATCAAAACATAAATTTTATTATTATAAAAAATTTGAGTCTTAGATTAGTCTGAGGACCCTGTTTGGCTTAATTGAATTAGGTTGAAAACCCTTCACATTTGATTTCTAAAAGACCTTAAGAACAAATTTTATCTATTGAAATTTGCTCTAAAAACATTTATCTAGAAAACCCTAAAAATAAAATTGAAATTATTAATTGAATTTTGTTCTGAAACTATCTATGAGGATTTTAGAGGATACTAAAAGGAAAATTGAAGTTTAATTGAGCTTGGTTCTAATACCTTTGCTTGAAATTCATAAAATATTATTGGATTACATAGAACTTAAGTTTAAGAATTTTATTTGGGGCTCTACAAATTTTTAATGACCTAAGCAACTGCTTCGATGGCCTAGCCTAAGCGTTGACCTTGGTTCTGCTGTTCGTGGTGTGACAAGTGCATTCTATGGATTCAACCACGATATATATCTTTACCTTAATTTCTGTTTTTCTTGTTAACATGTCTTTTTTGCTTTTTCATATCTACTTGATTCTGGACCCCTTGATGTTTTGGGGTCAATCCTCTGTAGTTGATTAGTTGATGGATTAGTAGAATTGTAGAAATATATTCTAGCTGTTTAGGGGCTACTCTGATTTTTATTTGGTTCTCTTTTTCTGTTCTTTTTAGCAAACCTTTATGTTTCATTTGATACGATAGAAAAATGGAAAGATGAAAAATTGGAGAGATAGATAAAATATTATGTTTGGTAAGGAAGAAAGATAAGAAGGATAAAAAAGTGGATGGATGAGTTTTCCTTTCAACTCACTAAAATCAATCCTTTCAAAATTGAGAAAAAAAAGTGGATGAAAAATTAATTATTTGTGTTAAAATGTATATTATTTATCTATATATATTTTGATATATATATCATATTTATCAATTACATATTATGTATACATTAATTTCATATATAATATAATGGTAAAGAGTAATGCTATTGGAACATAATTTAGAGACATAATGTATTGTGACCAATAGAGTGATAGTGGAATGCATTTAATGCTGCAATGGATCCCATCATTAAATGTATTCCACTATAATTCATTGGTCACAATTCATTGTGTTCCCAAATTATGTCCCTCAATTATGTCCCAATAGTATTAGTGAATATTAAAATATGTATTTATATTTTTTCTGAAAAAATAAAAAATAAACAAAAAGACTTTTTTTATCTTATCAAATACAAAAAAAAATTAATTTTTGTTACTTTCATCATTCTTACCAAACATCAAGGAGGGAATGAAGGATTCATCATTTGAACGATAGAAAGTGTATCACTCCCATTTTTCATCCTTCTATTTTTTTTTTTTATCTATTCTACCAAACGAACCATTATGCTCCATTTGGTACGATGGAAAAATGGAAGGATGAAAAGTTAGAAGGATGAAAAGTTGGAGGGATAGATAAAACATCATGTTTGGTAAGGAATGAAAATAGGAAGGATGGAAAAGTGGATAAATGAACTTTCCTTCTAACTCACCAAAATCAATCCCTCCAAAATTGGAAGAAAAGTTAATTATTTGTGTTGAAATGTATTTTATTTGTCTATATATCCTTTGATATATACATAATATATATACATTAATTTCATATATAAATACAATGATTAAATACGTATTTATACTTTTTTTAAAAGAAATTTTAAAATTTTAAAAATTAAAAAAATATTTTTCCATTTTACCAAGCACAAAAAAAATTAATCATTTTTATTTTTCATCTATTCTACCAAGTACAAAGGAATAAAAGTATATCATTCATACTTTCCTTCCTTGAATGATAGAAAATGTATCCCTTCTACTTTCCATCCCTCTTACTTTTTATCATTCCTACCAAACAGAACATTAGTCTCATAGTATGACTTGCCAACCTTGTTATTGTAATAACAATCTGAAATCCATTGAATTCAACCTCGTTCAAATTACAGAAAAAAAGGTGGTAGAGCATGATTTGAGACATGCTTAAAGGAGAGTCTAGAAACTAAAACAATATTTTGTTATACTAAGGATGAAAACGCAAATGATCTTTGATTTCTACTGATGGTGCTTGAAATTACTATGCCCAAGTACAGAACAATGACTGTGATAGGCCCAGTGGGGGACTTTGTGAATGTTGGGTCGAAAGGAAAATAAGTGCTAGTCTTAGATCAAAAAACAAAATATAAGTGGTTCACCTTAGCCGAAAGACTAAGGCTACAACCACTATAATGGAGACTCTTACTCCTTGGGATTTGTATTGCTTGAAGTAGAAGACAATGGTTACAATGGGTTTCTTGGCCTAGAGCCTTTTTACACTTTTCATTCCAAGTAAAATAATCGAACTCTTCTTGTACAGCAATTTCATCTTCTATTTATACATGTGGCCATCTAGGGTTTTCTGTGATTCTCCCTTCTTTTGGCTGATTTTGTGGTCCCCTCTTCATTTGTCCTATAGCGGGGTCTATTACTCTGACGCACATTGTGGGCATGATCCTCAAAACGGAATGCATACAAATATTCCCTTTATCAAGGAGTATTTGTTCGTTAGGGTCACCAGAAGTTGTCCCCCTGTCCCCTGGACACGTGACGGGACGGGAGTTGTTTGGAATTTATCTCGTACCGAGCTCTTAGTTCCCGAGTTGGCCCACTTCAACGTCCTTGAGATGACCGAGCAGGATAATTCCAAGCTAGGCGTCATTAGACTTTCAGCCTTGGGTTGTAGCCCACTCTTATGACAGAGTAAGTATGTTGTGAATGGGTCGCTTAGGTTGTCATGTAACCAAAGGGCTAATCGGGTGTTTTGGGCTTCGTATGGGCAGCCCATGCTGAAATCCATCATTATCATCTACAATGATTGTATTCATTACCTGTTTTAGAAACATATTGGTCTTAACTTGGACTTGTTTGATGATAAACATGTGCTGAAGATACGGTTCCAAAATAGGAATGTGGTTGCTATGTTCAAGTTCATGCCCTACACATTTTGGTTTGACTAAAAACAAAATAGTCATCAAAGCTTTGCTTACTCTTAGGACAATCATTATGATTTATTGTTTAAAACCATTACTAGAATTGTGTTCACTAAAGGATAACACAAAATTCAATTTTCATTATAAATGAACCTTTTTAAATGAAGTCTAATTATTTGCATAAGCTGTAGGAAACACTTTGTATTTAATGTGTATGTGAAAAATCTAGGCATGCCATCATTAAAAAATAGAGGTTTTTGAAGGCCGATCCCTAGGCTGAATAGGATTTCAAAAAAAGCCACCCGCCAATTTTCTTTTGAATTAGGTCCCTGTTAAAAAGTCAAAGCAATAGATATAACTAACGTCATTTAAAAATTAAAAAAATAATGATAATGTCATCACCTAATTGAAGCACATATTCTAAAAATTTACATCATCATAATGTAGCTTCTCCATAAACAGAGATCGTCAAACAGGTATACAGATCGTTAGACAGGTACACTAAAAACTAAATCGTCAGATAGGTACACTAAAAATATAATGTACATTATTATCCATAAACATAGATTGTCAGACAGGTGCACTAAAAATATAATGTACATTCTTCTCCATAAATACAGATCGTTAGATAGGTACACTAAAAAAAAAAATCATCAAACAGGTACAGTAAATATATAATGTACATTCTTCTTCATAACACAGATCGTCAGACAGTTACGTTAAAACACAGATTGTCAAATCCACCTTAACATGACCTAGTTTCAATATTACACAAAAAAAAAAAAAAAAAAACCCTAAAAGCTAACCACTTATTATCAAACCTTCAAATTCAAGGGTTTAGAATCATGCAACAGTCACAACATATCATATACTACGAACAACATACACAATCATTCAAGTATATTATATGAAATAAACATCCACGAGATAGGTACATTAGTATATTAATTGGGAGGGAACCATATTTTCTTGGGTTACAAAAAAAAATCCACAATTCAATTAAGATGTAATATAGCACGTAAATACCCTCAAAATTAAAAATCTTCATAAGAACTAAAATCTTCAAAGAATGACAGTAGCCAACATTCATGAACTTGGTATACGCAACACGAACACAGTTTCCAAAAGACTGCTTTCTTGGAGGAACAGACACACACGAAGAGCAGAGAGAGAGAGAGAGAGACATCAGTCTCACCGCTTCACATTGTATTTGTAACAGTAGTTTTTGGTTGTGATCTGTAGGCCGCTCTTACTTCAAAACTTCATTCTTTTCGTCTTCATCATCAGTATATTAGGTATGCAATGAATCCTCAATAACAAAAACAAAAGAAAAAAAGCTAACTGTATTTTATGATGAAATCAAGTGATAAGGAAAAAATGGGTAATAAAAACCCACTAATTGTCCAACCCCCTCACCTTCGTGCTTGCACAGAGATTGGTTCCTATTTTTTTAAATACCCTGAGGAACTTTTTCTATACTAAACATTTGATTGGACTAAAATTAATTTACAAATCAAATGAGGAATCTAACCTAATTAACTATAAAAAATAATATGACATCATGCACATGTTGGGCTCAATCCCACCTGTTGATCTTTAGCTAATTGGCCTCAACTTGATCCATTCCAAAATTTTCCTTTATTGGGGAGTTCTACATCTTTACTTAGAAACATGAAGTTGGAAGTAAAACTTTGGATGAATCACACTTTGCACCCTGAAATATTTTATAATTATCAATTTGCACTTACAAAGATTAATTCTCTCACATTGTACCCTAAATTTATAAAATAGCTGCAATCTGATCCTCACACTAACTTTCGTTGCTATAATAGAATGGGTGGTAAATATAAACCCCTAGCTGCAAAAATGCCACATGCTCACCGCTCTTCAAGAATGTACAAATCATACATTAAAACTTGAAGTCATATCATATATTTTGATGTTAAATGGATATTACTGCAATCATGAATATATTGATACATATACTGGAAAAAAAAATATTTTCAGATTAAAAAAAAAACTATAGAATAATGAAGGGATACTACCTGGAAACCTAGAAGGCAAACAAATAAAAATTGTAGCAACGTGTGTAACTACTCAAGAAGACTGGCTTTCCAGGCTCCTTAGTTCTCTGTTAACAACACACTTAATCCATATATTTGCATTAGTTTCCTCTACATTCCAGAATAGCAAGTGATGAAGCAAAAAGCATTAGGGCATCGCAATCACACAAGAGATACCCCAGCTTAAGGCTCCCTCTATTTAAAGGCTCGGAATAGAGTTAGTTTTGTAGACCAAGTAAACCAAAATTTATAAGTGACCACTCGAGTAGTGAGAGAGCCATTAGGAAGCAGTGGCTACTAATATAAGAAAAGAATTCAAATCACAGTAGATGAGTAGGGATCGATCGAGCGACCTCATGATTGCTCGAGCTGTCTCAAGAGCCCAGAGGATAGTCTCCACTACCCACTCGTTTAGCCTTTCCCGATTTTATCCATAAATTTTCAAAGATCGCTCTAGCCAAAGGCAAGTGAGTAAAACCAAGCAAAAATTTGTCCCCTAAGCACTAAAGTGTGTTGCTCAAGTGGAATCCGATTAATGACTCAATCCTATGTTTTCAAAACACAACAAAGGTTTAGAAAAAACTCGCTTTGAATAACACTTATGAGTCATTAACAGATCAATCATCGATTTTATTTTACCCTAATCATCCTAAGTCTAATATTAAACCAATGGTACTAAGGTCCCTAAGACCAGTACCTTTGTCCTAAACATGAATGTGCATTCAGATAGTCTTTGATGTATCGTTGTAGCTTGAACTCTCCTTTCATTTGACAATTTTGGATCTTGAATTTTGTAACATCATGACCATGGAATAACTTGATATTTATAAAAGAATTCACAAAACTTAGCCAATTACATAGTCATTGAAGGCATCATTCCAAATGACGTCTTTAAAGGCGTCAGTTTTATAGAAGATTTTAAAGGGACCTTTTAGATGTTTCCAGCATAGTAACTTAAACATAATAATGTTATTTTGAATAACATTTTTAATAACATCATTCCAAATGATGCTATTCACGAATAAAATCAGATTCAGATTTCTCAAACCGTGGGATGCCCCAATATCCCGGTTGAATCTTTATTTTCTCTATTATTATTCATTTTACATTTACAAGATTTGGTGCCTCTAAATGTTGTGCAGTAGAATGCTCTCTACAATCGAAAAGCCCATGCAAGTTTTCTACTTAACAAAGTCAGATCTCCTTGGAGAATGTATCATCTTTTGTAGATGAGGTTCCTACTCTTGTTGTCTGAGTGTAGCGACTACCTTACAATTGCTCACCACCCATTCCCGTGAAGGTTATCTACTATAACATGTACTTTTATTCTTTCTTATTTGGTGATCTTTGTGCAATGTCAATTATAGTCTCCTCTATATAGTGCTATGATGTTAGAGCTTCAAATAATGTTGATGTTTTCACTTGCTAAACTAGACTTGATAGTTTAATGTTGTCAATGCTTTTTCACTGATTGAATTGGTGTTTGATCCTTCAACATTGCCAGTAATTATTCAGGGAATTATAAGTTCTAGTCAGATATAGAGACAGAACAAAGAGATAAAGTTGGAAGTACAAGAGAAACATGATAGAATTGAGGATCTTTACCCAAGAGGTCAAATAGAATGAGGGAAACTCCATATGTAGCTTGACCATGGAAGAAAATACTATTTTTTTTTTTATTCTAATAGGCCTAGAAATTTCATAACCTGGATGCCCACAATAAACATAAACTTCGGATCACATTAATCAAGCGAATCCACTGTTTCTTCTAGTGGTGCTTAAACCGGCTCTGTGGGATCTACTATATGAATTGTATTTTGAAAGAAATTGAAGATGAAGATGATGCAAGATCAATAATCAAGAAAGTTTTATGCAATAACAATCCAAACTGCCCCTAAATATTGTGTTGGAAACCACAGACACATGAACACTATGATACTTAGCTACTCAATAGGAACATTGCATACATATTTGTTGTAATTGTGATCCCATATGATAAACAAATCTCTAAACTAGGCCACACCTTCCTGGATTCTAAATAATATGAAAGCTCACTGAACGCTTTAGGTATAAGATTAAGCTCAACAAAGTTGGAGTAAAAAACAGCAAAAAACAAGTTGGAGATCCAAGAGTTTGTCCTTGTCAGTTTCCAAAACAAATGTTGGAATTAGAACACATTGATCCTAGTTTTTCCCATCCTTCACTTGGGACCAGAACCTTGTTGTGGTCAATCCTCCATACTATAAAGCTCATACTTTTCTGCTTGTGTTGACAATTCACTATGACTTCTTTCCTTCTTCCATTTATCCTCATTAGAACTCCTATAGACGAGAAGTAGCAATTCAAAACACACTAAAAATTACTGTCATGACCACATGAAAAGATAACCACCAAACTTGAATACGTCTCAGCCTACTACCAAGTGCAGCTCAGGAGACATGGACCAACAAGTTATTAGCGGTCATGCTCAGTAAGTTTCCTTCAGGATAGGTTTGTGATAAGATGGCATATCTTAAGCCTTCTTGAGCCAAGATGAGCCTCACATTGCTGCTTTATTATGCAATATAGGATACTATCATTAGTAAAGAACTTTAAAACATATATTTTTTGAGCAATTAAGCTCAAAGTTCCTACAAATTAGTTTTTTGGGCAGCGCATGAGCTCAGCATAGCGAGTTCAAATAGGAAACGAGTAGCCCATTTAGTCATTATCTATTGAATAATCAATGCATCAGAAGTGAAAGGCATTAGATGGTCAAGCATTAAAGGTTGGCAACTCCTCAATTCTACCCTACCAATCTTCATGAGGGAAGCTCTTAGAGGGCTGATATTATATCATCAATACAAGAATACATGATATTTTTGAAAAGTTCAATGACATCATTGGGGGCTTACAAAGATAGCAAAACAACAAGGAAGAAAGATTGATATGCATTTTGAAGAAGCTTACTAACATAGTACTCTCCTTTTATAACAAATCTTAATTTCATTATTAAAAATTCAAGTAGATCTCCCTTTTAATTGTCCTCATGTAACTCAATCAACAGATATTATAGGATAACCATCAATTCTTTAGCATGATAACCAGAATTGTTAATTAAAGAATTGAAATGATAACAACATTTCTATTACTTACCGAAGTAAAAAAAAAACTTTTCTACCACCAGTCAAGATGCACAATGACTAGTGTATATTATAGAGGATTCAACAATTGACCTAATAGTCACTGCCCCGCCGTTAGACCTAATGGTCGCGGGTTTAAACTTTATTACCTCTCCCCCCTCCCCCGTGTACATATTGTTAAAAAAAATAGTATACATAATAAACCAGGAAGCTCTTCCAACATAAACATAAAGGTCTGAGAATTTAGACCCGACAACTTTTGTTACGACTTACATTTAACCTTTTAACCACAATTAATCTATTTATTTATATTTAACTTTTTAACTACAATAATCATGTTGACCAATAAAAAACCTTATCCATACTTACTTTCAACCACAATAAACATTTTAACCACTGAATTCCATATTAACCAAGGTAAAAAAATAGTGTGTTTTGCATAAGGCACCCTAGCACTATATACTCGAGGTGTTCTTCATGTACCTTTTCAACAGATTGAGCACACTTGATAGTTGCCCTGGATAATGCATCCATTGGGTCAATGCATTTATTCAGTAGAGGATCATCCCATGTCAAAAGTTCTTTTATTTCATCAAAGACAAGGATGACAGTTGATGATACCCAAAATATGCCTAAGTTTGAGCTCGGATATTCAGCTCAGACCTTCTAAGCTCAGGACACTCAACCCATCACGGATGGTTAGGGAATTAGAGGTCGGTGTCTCCTCCCCAGCAACTACACCTCCACAAGAAATAGAATAGAAGAAACTGGCTTCCACCCACTCACCACATTTAGTGTAACGCTCTTGTATTTGGGCAAAGAATTTGTAACCGTCTTAACGATGTCCATGGCAATCGCATAAAAGGCGCAACCGTTACGAGACGAAGGCCAAGATCACGCCTAGGATCATACAAGGCCTCTGAAGATTATAAATAAGAGGCATATCCCTCACAACAGGACACACGCAACTAGCCTAAGCAAATACCTTGTGTAATCTCCCTCTTCTATCAATAATATCATCCCTTGAAGCAAAATACTCCCTTCATAATGGATTAGCCGAGCTCCCGAGCTGGTGAACCACTATAAACTCTCTGTGTGCAACTCTCCACTTCCCTTGTTCAATTCTTCAGAGCATAGGAGCTCTGACTGAGCTATTCAGTGACCACTAATCCCTAAATATCATAAGCTCTGCTCAATTGTGTGGCATACATTGTAAAATCCGGGTAAATTTGAACTTTTACGAAAAATGGCAAAACGATAATTTACCACTTCAATACGGGTTGAAAAACTCAATTTTTCTAGAACTCGAATGACGAAACGGACCTCACTGTTGGATTTTTCTCGTGAAATCTAGTTACCCAGGTAAATTTCGTCGAATTCCAAGATAATCAAATTTTTTTCGTTTTACGAGGCGGTCGAATCTCGGGTGACCCAAAAATAAAATTTTTATTAAAATTTTGAAAGTTAAAAAATAATTTAAATCAAGTTGAAAAAAAAATATTTTGAACTTGAATCAGGATGAAATTTAATCGTTTCGGGGCGAAAACGGACCAGGGAAAGGGGGACGTATGACAGCTGTGGACCAAGCATTTAAAGAGTATAAATAGGGGAGAAAATCATATTTTCTCCCCATTCACACTCAGTTGAACACGTTGGAAGAGAAGAGAGGGCAGAGAGGAGAAAAATCAAGATTTCAAACTTCTCTCTACGATCTACGGAGTTCCGTTGGTCGAATCTACTCGGGCCAAGAGTCAAAGTTCATCTACGCAACGAGTGCTATGCAACCATACAAAAAAGGAAGGATTTCACCGAAGTTCAAGAAATGGAATTTTGGGAAATCAAAGGTTAAGAGCTTGGGTTGTGTTCTTGGGGTTTCCTTGGGTTGCTTTACGCTTCAAGAGGTAGGGTTTTCTCCCTAATTATGTTTATTTTCCAACTTAGGGTGTTTATATGGAATGGGTAGTTAGTTAAAGGTATATGACACTTACCTATTGCGATTATTTTGAAGAAATGGGTATAGAAATTGATAGAATAAATTCTATCTTGAATTGGATATGTAGAAATTGTTTAATGTAATTTCTTGAGAAATGTGAAATTTTGGGCATATTATGTGTTTACATAAATTTGTGTCTTGTATGAGTGTTTGATAAAATGCCTTGAATAGTTGAAGTTTGTTGTTTTTATGAAATTGAAATAACATGCTTGGATGATGTGGTGAATTGAAATCATATGCTTATGATGTGATTAACAATTGAAAATGTAAATGCTGATATGTGCTTATGATATATTGGCATTGTGATGATTTATGGAAGTTATAAGCTTAGGATATAATTATCCATGGTATATGTTGACATCTGATTGAATTGGTCCATATGGTATCCATAGCATATTGGACATGAGATTGATATTTGCAATTGTTCATTACATTGCATATTGCACAGGAAACATCGCATTCATGGGCATTGACATTAGTGTGGGTGTGTGTGCGTGTTGTTGGTCAAACACCATCCTTGGTGGTTGACAAGTGGACTTGGTATAGTTGGACCAAGGTTCAACAGAGTCTCACGAATTGCATGAAAAACTTGTGTCGGGTATAGCAAGAAGGGATAGATACTCTCTCGGGTGAAAGACCCGGTTATTGGTTTATACACTTCCGACGGTGCAAGTCCAAAAATTGTATCGGTGTGTGGAACCGGCGGTGCGACACGAAAATCTCGCTACCCAACAAAGACACATGGTTTATAAATTTAAAAAAGTCGTTGGATGTGAAACATCAATGGCACGGGTTTGGAAAGTCCGATTTTATACTCATGACATTGCACGGATGATGGGAGCCGGTGAAGGCTCGGGTTGAGTTACATGAGTGAGTCTCATCTCATTTCACTGCATGGCATGAAAATTCCAACATTGAGTTGCATATTCTTGATTGGAATGGTTGTTACTTGTTAAATGTTGCATGTGGACATTTCATATGTACTTAGGTTGGGGAGTAGCTTCTTTAGGAGATACTCTATTCAGTGTGGCTCATCCTTTATGAGAACATTTCAGGTGTTGGTTATACACTAGTGGACTGCTCACATTCGGGGCCTCAAGGATGAAGAAAAGCTGACTTGTGGCTTTTAAATCATATTTTGTAAAACTAAGATGTTATCTAATTTTCTTTTTGGGCATGTGAATATATGGAAATGATTGTAATAGAACTTGTATAGACCATGTTTTATATGAAAAACTTCATTATACATGTGTTGGAATGTTGTGGAATGGATTGGAATTGAAAAAGGAATGAATCGTAGGAGAACAGACTAAACCTTCCGGAAGAAATTTTCCAGTAGGCAAAACCTTCCGAAAGAAATTCTCCAGTGGGCAAAACCTTCCGGAAGGTCTGACAAAGCCTTCCGGTAGGTTTTCGAAAAATTTGAAATTTTGAGAATGTTTTCCTATGCTTCCAGGCTTTGAGTCCTGTCATACAAATGATGCAAACGAACAACAATGGAGTATAAATAGTGGTATATTGGACCTCGGATGGGTCATGTGGTTTAAATGTACACAGGTTATGTGTTTGGGAGTTCCCGGTACAAGGGAGACTCTGTCCAAACTTTTTTATTGTTGTGTCGTGGTGTCGGGTTATGCGGTTTTTACGGGTTAATGGGTGATCAACGGGTTGACAAAGGACTCCCAATTTTAGGGGCGTCACAGCTTGGTATCAGAGCATAGGCCATAGGTCTTATATGGGCCTTGTGGGAAATGAGTCTATCATCTTCCATTGCGAGAGTGAAAGAGGTTTAGAGTCCATGGTGTAACTTAGGCTTTGATGACTGTCACATCTATACCTAGGCTCTGAGGGGCATGGGTTTAGACCATTGCATTCATTGTGTCTTACATGTTATGTGCTTTAAATGCTACATGTTATGTGTTATATGTGATGTGAAATATATGCATGGTAAAATGTATATGGAAACGAGACACTAGGGTTAGAAAACATAACCTCGGGGGTCGGAAAACAAAGGAACGGGATGGTTCAGGATTTAGATGTCTACTAGTTGGTGGCACATGCAGTACTAGTGAGACAAGGACAGAAATCTCAATATTACAACTTTGATCCCTACATTGGGATATTAAGTTAGTGCTCTATTGCTATTTGAAAAGTCATTGCATGTGAGTTCGCCCCTAGGTGCTAGGGTATGTATTGATCAGCTATGTCGGGGTTGTGAGTTAGAGATCTCGGGGATTCTACTCATCGTGGACCTTTGGGTCATGGACATGTCGGAGTTTGATGTCATCATTGGGATGGATTGGTTGGTGACACACCGAGCCGTCATTAATTGTGATCAGAAGAGGGTCACATCTTATACACTGGATGGTGTTTGTTTCAAGTTCCAGGGGAAAAAGCATGATGTTTTACCCCAAGCCGTGTATAACTCTCGATGGCACGGACAATTGATGGGTTGGCTAGCAAACCTTACCCTAGAGGACGAGGCGAGATAGGAGTTGGGTCTACCTTGGGTGGTTTGTGAGTATGAGGACATTTTTTCGGACGAACTACCGGGATTACCTCCACATATGGATGTAGACTTCACTATTGAGTTGCACCCCGGTACATCTCCTATTTCTATGACTCCGCATAGAATGGCGTCAGCTGAGTTGCAAGAACTCAAGGTCCAATTGCAAGAATTGTTAGACAAGGGCTTTATTAGACCGAGTACTTCACCTTGGGGCGTTCTGGTATTGTTTGCCAAGAAGAAAGATAAGATTCTTCGACTATGTATAGATTACCGGCAGTTGAATCGGGTTACTATCAAGAATAAGTACCCTTTGCAGAGGATTGATAATTTGTTTGATCAACTGAGAGGGGTGCGAGTCTACTCCAAGATAGATCTACGCACGGGTTACCATCAGTCGAGGGTTAGGGAGGCAGATATCCCTAAGACGGTGTTTAGGACGTGGTATGGGCATTTCGATTTCACGGTTATGCCTTTTGGATTGACGAATGCCCCAGTGGCATTCATGGATCTCATGCATAGGGTGTTCCAACCCTACCTAGATCATTTTGTCGTGGTCTTTGTTGAGGGCATCTTGATCTACTCCAAGTCTGAGGAGGAGCATGAGGATCACTTGAGGGTTGTTCTCCAGACCTTGAGGGACCATCCATTGTACGTCAAGTTCAGCAAGTGTGAATTTTGGCTCACGGAGGTGAAATTCTTGGGACACGTGGTGTCGGCTTCGGGTGTGTCAGTTGATCTAGAGAAGGTTGAGGCGGTTATGAGTTGAGAGAGGCCGAAGTCAGTCTTCGAGATACGTAGTTTCTTGGGATTGGTGGGGTATTACAGGATGTTCATTGAGGACTTCTCTCGACTAGCTGCACCTATGACGAGATTGACCCGGAAGGAGGTCAAGTTTCATTGGGATGATTTGTGCGAGAAGGCATTCCAAGAGTTGAAAAAGAGGCTTACTTCAGCTCCTATTCTGATAGTCCCAGAGAGGGAATAGAGGTACACAGTGTATTGTGATGCCTCCAAGGACGGACTTTGTTGCGTTTTGATGCAGTCTGGGAGGGTGGTGGTTTATGGTTCTCGACAGTTAAAGAACCACGAGCAGAATTACCCCACACATGACATGGAGTTGGTGGCCATTGTCTTTGCCTTAAAGGCTTGGCGGCACTATTTATATGGTGAGCAGTTTGAGGTATTTTCGGACCATAAGAGTCTGAAGTACATCTTTACACAGTGGGACCTCAATATGAGGCAACGCATGTGGATGGAGTATTTGGAGGACTACGACTTCACTTTGCATTACCACCCTGGTAAGGCAAATGTGGTGGCTGATGGACTCAGCTGGAAGTCACGGGGAGTCTTGGCTAGTGTGGTTTCCCGGGAGTGGCTGATGCTCAAGACTGTGGGACAGCTCGGGCTATACTACAGGGGTCAGGCTCAGGGCACTTTGGGGAGTTCTGTGGCTACACCTTCCCTACTGAGCAGAGTGATCGGGTCCCAGGGGCATGACACGAGGATATTGTCTATCAGGGACCGAGTACGGTTGGGTACAGGTGACGAGGGCTGGGCCATTCACACGGATGGTAGTCTCCGATTTAAGGAAAGGATTGTGTTTCCCCAATCGGCGGATCTGAGAGAGGAGATCCTCAGGGAGTTCTATTGCTCCCGTTTTTTTGTACATCCAGGCGACACGAAAATGTATCATGATCTTCGTCACCAGTATTATTGGAGCGGGATGAAGGGGCACGTCGGAGATTTCGTTAGTCGATGTCCCACGTCTCAACAGGTCAAGACTAAGCACCAGAGACCAGCAGGGTTGCTCCAGCCTTTGGAGGTGGCTGAGTGGAAGTGGGAGCATGTCACGATAGAATTTGTGACCCACTTGCCACGGACATCGCGAGGGCATGACGCAGTGTGGGTAATAGTAGACCGGCTTACAAAGTCGGCACACTTTTTGGCTATGTGGATGACCTTCACGCTGGAGGAATTCTGCAGGCTGTATATACGGGAAATAGTCTGGTTACATGGGGTGCCCGTATCTATAGTATCGGATCGGGATCCCAGGTTCACGGCCCATTTTTGAGAGAGTTTCCAACGGGCCATGGGGACACAGTTGATGATGAGCACAACTTTTCATCCCCAAACGGACGGTCAGTCAGAGAGGACCATCTAGACGCTAGAGGACATGCTACGGGCATGCATCCTAGATCTCAAGGGTAGTTGGGAAGAGAATTTACCCTTAGTGGAGTTCGCCTACAACAACAGTTATCAGGCAAGCATACAGATGGCACCCTATGAGGCACTATCATGTCTTCTTGAAGGTAATGCTCAAGAGAGGAGTGGTCAGGTTCGGGAAGCGGGGAAAGCTGTCGCCGAGGTATATTGGGCCCTTCGAGGTACTCGAGAGGGTTGGTACAATTGCTTACCGGTTGGCGTTACCGCCAAATCTATCAAGTATTCACGCGGTGTTCCATGTCTCTATGCTAAGGAAGTATACTCCAGATCCGACACATGTGGTGGATTGGGGCAAGTTGATCGTTCATGCGGATGGGACCTTCGAGAAGGGACCGGTGCGTATCATGGATAGCCGGGAGCAGGTTTTGCGAGACAAGACCGTGAGGCTAGTGAAGGTGTTGTAGCAGCACCAAGGTGTGGAGGAGACGACATGGGAGCGTGAGGACACTATACGTATCAATTATCCGTTCTTGTTTGAGAATGAAGGTACATTTTCATAATCATAAGTATCGCATTATATGTAGCATATGCATGCGGTTAAGTGTGCATGTGTGTTTGACTTTTGGGGACGAAATTCTTTTAATGGGGGAAAAATGTAAAACCAGGTAAATTTAACTTTTTACAAAAAAGGGTAAAACGGTAATTTATTACTTTAGTACGGTTGAAAACCTAAATTTTTCTAGAACTCAGATGATGAAACATACCTCACCGTTGGATTCATCTCGCGAAATCTAGTTACCCAGATAAATTTCGTCGAATTTCGAGATAGTCAGATTTTTCACGTTTTACGAGGCGACCGAGTCTCTGGTGACCCAAAAACGAAATTTTTATTAAATTTTTGAAATTTGGAAAATAATTTAAAGCAAGTTGAAATAAAAATATTTTGAACTTGAATCGGAACGAAATTTAATCGTTTTGGAGCGAAAACGGACCCGGGAAAGGAGACGTGTGGCGCGTTGTAGACCAAGCATTTAAAGAGTATAAATAGGGGAGAAAATCAGATTTCCTCCACATTCACATTCAAATGAACACATTGGAAGAGAAGAGAGGGAAGAGAGGAGAAAAATCAAGATTTTAAACTTCTCTATACGATCTACGGAGTTCCATTGGTCGAATCGACTCAGGCCAAGAGTCAAAGTTCATATACGCGACGAGAGCTATGCAACCATACCAAAAAGGAAGGATTTCACCGAAGTTCAAGAACGGGATTTTGGGAAATCAAAGGCTAAGAGCTTGGGTTGTGTTCTTGGGGTTTCATACGGTTGCTTTACGCTTTAAGAGGTAGGGTTTTCTCCCTAATTAGGTTTATTTTCCAACCTAAGGTGTTTATATGGAATGGGTAGGTAGTTAGGGGTATATGACACTTACCTATTGCGATTATTTTGAAGAAATGGGTATAAAAATTGATAGAATAAATTATATCTTGAATTGGGTATGTAGAAATTGCTTAATGTAATTTCTTGATAAATGTGAAATTTTGGGCATATTATGTGTTTACATAAATTTGTGTCATGTATGGGTGTTTGATAAAATGCCTTGAATAATTGAAGTTTGTTGTTTTTATAAAATTGAAATAACATGCTTGGATGATGTGGTGAATTGAAATCATATGTTTATGATGTGATTTACAATTAGAAATGTAACTGTTGATATGTGCCTATGTGTCTACATTGCCAACAGGAAGTCGCCACTAGAAGACAGCAGGAGGACCCCCTACTTAATCCTGAAGCTAATCCTCCAATGGCGAACCCTCCTCCAAACGATGAATTCGAGGCCCTTCGCCAAGCCAACCAACGTCTCCTCCTATAAAATGAGGAATTGCAAAACCTCATCCAAGCCTAGCTTCTTCAGAGGGCATAACCAGCCCAGGATGATCCCTAACGGGGAGAACATCAACATCCTAATCCTTTATTGGAGAATACGGAGGAGAATGAGCATAGCCAATTATTTGACAACATTTGTCGCCAAAAGAATGGAGAAGACGAGGAAGTGCAAAGCCAGAACAAGGGGACTCATAAGAACGAGCTTCCCCCTTTCCAGCAAGAAATGAAGGAACAATTCTGGGAGCAGCGCTTCAAGGAGATCCAACAAGAGCTTAGCTACATGAAGGAGGCTATAAGGGGAAAAACTCTGGTGACTATGGACGTTCTAGTCTAGCAGACAGAGTCTCCATTCACTCCAAAGGTGCTACATTTTTCCCTTCCACCAAAATTCAGAATGCCGCAGATGGAAACCTTTGACGGAACAAAGGATCCCACAGACCATCTTAACACCTATAAGAACCAGATGGAGTTGCATGGGTACCAAGACCTAGTGCGGTGCAGAGCTTTTTCTATCACCTTGAAGGGCTCGGCCTTATCCTGGTTCAATAGGTTGACCCCAACATCCATTTTCTCCTTCAGGGAGCTCTCCATCTCATTCCTCTCGCACTTCATTGGAGCTCGGACCTACCGAAAGTCGAGCTACCACTTACTAAATGTGAAGCAGGGACCAAATGAGACACTACGGTGCTACATTCGAAGGTTTAACTCATAATCTTTAAACGTAGACGTCCCTAAAGAGAAGTTTGCTCTCATCGCCTTCATTGCTAGGCTAGGAGTCCAGTCAAAGGACTTGATATTCTCTATCTCTAAGAATCCACAAGCTAATATGGTTGAGGTCCTTGCCAAGGCAGAGAAGTACATCAATGGCGAGGAAGCTCTCCTTTCAAAGGTTGGGAGCTTGACTACCCACAAGGAAAAAGAGAAGAGAAAGGACTTGTAGTCCAAGGAACGAGAGGAGTCGAGAACGATCTCCACGAAGGGACAAAGATCGTTCTCCAAAGAGGAAGGGAGACATTAGAGATCGCCTGGGCCCTCCACCTCAGGAGCTGCAGTCGAGGTACGTCCCAAGGCAGTTCATTTCCCTCAACGCCATGATATCACAGGTGCTATATGAGGTGCAGAATGAAAAATTCTTGGGGTAGCCACCTCGGATGAAGGCAGACCCCGCGAAGTGAGATGTAACTAAATATTGTGAATACCACCGGGACCATGACCACCTTACTAATGACTGCATCCAACTAAAAAAAGAGATCGAGTTCCTAATTCAGAGGGGACATCTGCGCCGCTTCATAGAGTAAGACAATTAGAACCAAGATCACCCACCTCCAGCACCTCAGCAGCAAGCTCCTCTATAACACCAACAGCCCTTGGGAGAAATCAAGGTGATATCAGGAGGATTTGTTGGAGATAGAGAAATCAGCTCAGCCAGGAAGGCCCATATGCGAAAAGTTTGAGCTGAGGATGTTCTAGAGATACAATCTGTGTCCAAAACACCTCGGCTAAGCATGGATATCACGTTCTCAAACTAAGATCTGCAGGAGTTCCAACACCCTCAGGATAATCCCTTGGTGATAAGAACCATCATTGCTAACAGAACCATTCATCGGGGTTCTCATTGACAACGGAAGCTCTACTGATATCATCTTTGCATCAGCTTTTGACAAGATGGACATTAGTAGAGACAAACTCGAGCCTATAAGAACTCATCTGCTTGAATTCTCTGGGGAAAGGGTGCTCCCCCTAGGCTCGATGCAGCTCTTCCTCACAATAGGATACCCTCATTGCCATTCAACAGCAACTGTAAGATTCCTAGTTATGGATGTTTCTTCAGCATACAATGTCCTCTTAGAGAGTCCTTCCCTCAACGCCATGAGAGCCATCCCTTCTACCTATCACCTAGTCATGAAATTTCCTACTAAAAATGGCGTTGGGGTGGTCCGAAGAGATCAGCGAATGGAACGGGAATGCTACATGACATCTATGAAGAAGAAGGAGTTCGAGACCATACAGTTGGATGAGCTTGACATGAGAGACGAGCTGGAGACAAGGCTCACGCCTTCAGAATAACTAGAACCAGACTAGCTAGATAAGGACCCAGGGCACTTGTTATATTTGGGGTCAAAGCTACTTAAGGAGATCAAGGACCCCCTTATTCAATTCTTGAGCAAGAATATGGAGGTATTCGCGTGAAAGCAAGAGAATATGCAGGGGATTGACCCCTCAGTCATCACGCACAAGCTCAGCGTGAATCCGACCTTTAAACTCATCAAGCAGAAACAAAGGAGCTTTACCCTAGAGCGCCAGAAAGCTGTAAATGAAGGGGTTTCTAAGCTACTCCATGCCAAGGCCATTAGGGAGGTAGATTATCCGACCTGGTTGGCCAATATGGTCTTTGTAAAGAAGACCAACGACAAGTGGTGCATCTACATTGACTTCACTGACTTGAATCGCGCCTGCCCAAAGGACAGCTTTCCTTTACCTCGGATTGATTTGATCGTGGATGCCACAGTAGGGCATGAACTACTCAGTTTCATGGATGTTTTCTCGGGACACAATCAGATTAGGATCGATCCCAATGACCAAGATAAGACGTCCTTCGTGACCGAGCAAGGAACATACTACTATTAGGTCATGTCTTTCAGGTTAAAAAATACAGGAGTCACTTATGTTCCAGAAGTAGATCGGGACGTCTATGGAGGTCTACATTGATGATATGCTGGTGAAATCATTAAAGGCTAAGCTCTATATCCTGCACCTCGAAGAATCTTTAAAAATTCTTAAAAAGTACCAAATGAAGCTCAACTCAGTCAAATGCACCTTTGGGGTCTCTGTAGGAAAATTCTTGGGATTTATAGTCTATAGTCGAGGCATTGAGGCTAACCTAGAGAAAGTCCCAGCTGTGATTGACATTAAACCTCCCTCAAACACAAGGGAGGTCCAATGTTTGATATAAATAATAGCAGCATTGAGCCGCTTTGTCTCCAGGTCGAGCGATAAATGCTAACCCTCTTTCAAGTTTTGAAAAAGGCATTCCAATGGGATTCACAGTGTGAAGAGGCATTCAAAGCCCTCAAAGATTATCTCAGCTCACCCCCTGTTCTTGTAAGTCCTCGAGAAGGAGAGGTATTCACCCTATACCTTGTTGTCTCAAACTTTTCCACAAGCGCAGCCTGGTGAGGAAACTAGACAGAGCTCAGCAGCCAGTTTATTACTATAGTAGAGCTCGGGGGGGGGGAGTAGATGAGAGATATCCAAAGATGGAAAAACTAGTCCTACCTCTGGTAACATCAGCAAGGAGGCTCAAACCTTATTTCCAGGCTCACATAATAGAGATCCCCACAGATCAACCAATAAAACAGGTCCTACACAAGACAAAGTCATCAGGAAGACTGGTCAAATAGGCAATAGAGCTCAGTAAGTTTGACATTAGATACAAACCCAGGACTTCTATCAAAAGGAAAATATTTGCAGATTTCATCGCAAAGTTCACAATAGGTCGAGAAATATCCCTAGAGGCTACCCAATTAGTTTCTGACCTCCCGACATGGAAGCTTTCCGTAGATGGAGCAGCAAACGCCTAAGGAAGTGACGCTGGATTAATCATGACTTCCCTAAATGGAATAGATATAGAATGTGCCCTCAGATTCGATTTTAAGACTTCAAACAATGAGGCAGAATATGAAGTTATAATTGCTGGGCTCAAACTAGCCCATTCCATGGAAGTAGAGCAGCACGTGATACATAGCGACTCCCAGTTGGTAGTGAAGCAGATCAAAGAAGCCTACGAAACTAAGGGAGAAATGATGGCTCTATACTTGAAAGAGGTACGACAATTGGTGAAGAAATTTGTACAGGTGAAGGTTGTGCATATTCCGGAGTAGAGAATTCCTGAGCCGATGCCCTATCCAGACTAGTCACTGCTTCCTAGGAGAACCTGGAGGACTCTAGCTCGCAAAGCTCTAAGGCAAGGATACTTTTGGCCCACGATGCTCAGGGATGCTGTAGAGCTGGTCAAAAAGTGCAAAACTTGTCAGTTGCATGCCAATATTCCACACTACCCACCAGAGCTCCTCACCTCAGTGGTTAGCCCATGGTCATTCCAATAGTGGGGATTAGACATACTCGTACCCCTCCCAACAAGCACTGGGCAATGTAAGTTTGTCATAATTGGGGTAGACTACTTCACCAAGTAAGCTGAGGCGGAACCTCTTGCAAAGATTATAGAGCAAAAGAACCAGAGCTTCACTTGGAAGTCCATAATCTGCAGATTTGGGATCCCAATGGCACTCGTCTCAAATAATAGAAGGCAATTCGACAATTTCATGTTCAAGGGATTTTGTGCCGAGCTAGGCATTAAAATTTACATCTCTGCACCAGCTCACCCTCAGTCAAATGGGCAAGCAGAAGTGATCATTTGTACCATAAAAACAGCCTTGAAGACCAAGTTCGAAGTCTTAAAAGGCCAATGGGTGGAACATCTGCCAAAAGTACTATGGGCTTATAGAACCACCGCCAAAGCAGCCATTCAAGAAACACCTTTCACCTTAGCCTATGCCATCGAAGCAGTGGCCTATGGAAATAAGTGTTTCATCCCCAAGAACAAAGCTCATCAACTCTGAGCAAAACGATGAGTCATTTTTTGTTAACCTTAACCTCTTAGAAGAGAAGAGGGACAAAGCCTTGCAACGTATCCTTGATTATTAGAGGCAAACAACACGATATTACAACAACAGAGTCAAGCACAGAAGCTTCAAGGTGGGGGACCTAGTCCTTAAAAAGCTCCTCCTAACAAGAAAAGACCTCACTCATGGAAAGCTAGGGCCTAACTGGGAAAGTCCATACATCGTATCCAGAATAATCAGACCAGAGAATTATGAGCTACAGACTAAAGAATGAAGGATTTTGCCTCATTCATGGAACGCTGATCACTTAAAGAAATTCTTTCAATAGCTAAGAATCCTGCTCTTGTAAAACTTCACTGCAATAAACGAGAAGTTTCAAATCAATTGTCGTTCTTCATAAGCTCTTCAACTCATAAACCAAAGATGAACTCTTTAGCTCATAAATTAAAGATAAGTTCCTTAACTCATAAACTAAAGATGAGTTTCTCAGCTCATAAATCTAATATGAGGTCCTTAAATCATAACTAGAAGATGAGCTCTTCAGCTCATAACTGAGATGAGTTCCTTAACTCATAACCAAACCTCACACTTAGGAATCTGGCAAGAAAAAAATGTTTCCCAAAGACCAAAGGCTCTCCTCGAAGCAAGGGGGCAAAGAGGGAAGATGATAACACAGAAACAAACAAAAATATAGCCCTTTCATTTCTTTTAGATCAATTACAAAGTAAGAAAATAGTAAGCTCTAAATATCTACAGGTAGATTTGCAGCTAAGAGTAGCTCAGGAGCAATCACTCCTTCTGGCAAAATTGGAGTCGAGTAAAGATCAGTTGAAGTAGGAGGATCTTCAGGCAGAGAAGGATCAGAGGCCTCATCATTATCCTCATCAATTAAAGCATGAGAGGCGGCCCGATTAGTCGTAGGGATTTCCTCATCCATCCCAGTAGGAACTGGCAGAAGTGGTGCAAGCTTAGGAACTTGGGCCTCGGTCTTGGTGGAAACCAACTTAGGAGCCTGGACCTCAGTCTCAACAGGAACATGCCTAGGAGCCCTGACATCATCCCTAGTAGGGACAACACCAGGAGCTTCGACCTCGACCTCGGCCTTCTTCTCTGTAGTTGGCCCTCCCTTCTCCTCCAAAGGAGGAATGAAGTCAAAGTCTTGGTCAGGGTACTTGTTCATAGCCTGCACTTGGAATGAAAAGTATCCCGTGGCCTAGTTCGTGGCACACTCATCTTGAAGCTTAGCAATTTGGGTATCCCTCTCCCACACCTTGGCCCTTTCCTCCTCAACCTCCTTCAGAAGGATAAAATTGACCTCAGCAAGCTCCTTATAGTCATTCTTCACTGTCTGGATAGCATCACGGGCCTCAAAGACATCCTTTCGTGCTTCGAACAAGCCATTTTTCTTGAGCTTTATCTCGCCATCCTTCCTCTTGACCTCAGCCTCTATGTCCTTGTTCGCTAAGCATAGGCTTTGCACATAAGCCTTCAGGTCCTGCACTTGGGCCCACAAATCATCATTGGAGAAGGATAGTTCAGAGACCTTAAGCTCAAAGGCCTGTGAAGACTTCTGAGCCATTTCGACATCCTTCTCTGAAGCTCTAACCCTTTCCACCAAAGTTCCCACATGGATTGCCATCTGCGAGAACAAACGAGACCTAAGGTCAGAAATCTTAAAATAGAGTTAGATCTAGACGAAAGACATATCAACCAGATACTTACTAAGGCTACTCCAAAAAAGAGCAGTGGTTGTAGAAGTAGACAGAGGCATCGAGGAGGCCTCTTGGATGTCAGACTCCGGGATAACAAACAAAAAGGCGCTGGCAGTAAGGTTCACATCCCTGATGAGTGAACCCTTACCTTGAGCAGCTCGGCTGGAAGAGCTCTCAACTTTATCGGAGACCAGTTGAGCAAACGTCTCATCAGCTGGCTTCGATGCAAGGGGACCCCGCAAAGATGGAACCATGGACCCAATGCCCCGACTAACTTTTTAATCGAGAAAGAGGGTTCTTGAGCCTAGACTTAGGAAGACCCCCATGTGCGACTTGGGGGCAGCAGAAATCTTCGGAGTAGGGGGGTCTCCTCAAAGAGAGGCAATGGATGAGGAGACGTCTTCTCAAGAGAAAAGGTCGACGGAGGAGGTGGGAGCACTTATGGCTTTTGCATCTTTGAGGGAGGTCCTAGGTCACCTCCAGACCCAGCCTCAACCTTGTGTTTCCCTGCCGCCGTGTTTTTCCTCATCTGATCCAACTTGGCCTTCCCTACTTCGACATCTGGAGCCATTGAGTTTAGACCTGGAAGAGGAAGACATCTGGTTAAGCAGACTAGCTAGAAAAAGGGTAAAACTAGGGATAAAGGAGAAGAGCCTTACTAGTAAAATCTTCCACATCGACCACAAATAATGAGATGGGAGTCTCAACTCTCACTTCAGAAGGAATAAACTTGAATTGAGTGAGCACTATAGACTTGAGAAGCTCTGAGTACTTCTCTAGTTGATAATCCTCCAAGCCCAGCAAGACTATCATATCCTTTGCGTTAAGGTCAAGACAGATTCCTAAAAATAACAAAGGAAAACAAGGCTAGCAAGCGAATACCAAACCAAGGAAAGGAGTCATATCAAGCCACCTCAATAGGGACTTACCCAGATTGTCAGGGGCTGACCAAGCCTGAGGTACAAGGAGAGCATTAGTGGTATCCCTCGGGTTAAACTCTCATTCCTTCCCAGACACGAAAACGAAGAGCTTCTTCCAACCATTATGAAAACTTGGGGGTTTGGAGATTAGAATTTGGGTTTTCACCCATTTGGCAATATAAAGGAAGCCATCAGAAGGAGAGAACTTGACGTTAAAAAAATTCATGAGCAGAGGTATCATAGGGACACCGAACTCGTTCTTCTTAAAAAAGGACGAGACCTACCAAAACGCCCCAAAAATTGGGAGAAAGTTGGGCTGAACAGATATTGAAGTGTTGGAGAATAGTCTTGAGAAAGGGAAGCACAAGAAACCTAAGGTCATTCTCGAAGGAAGCAGCAAAGAAGCAGACCTTCTCGGACACTGAGGTATCGTACCTAATATCTACATGAGGACAATATTGCATGCCCCTAGGAAAGCCAAACCTGGCATAAAGGACGCCTAGGTAGGGAGGGGTGACCTCACTGAACCCTATGAGATTTGAGGCTCGAGGCACGACCTCAACATCCTTAACACTACCAGAGGTCTTAGCCCTGCCTTTCTTAGATTTTTTTTTTTGGACCTCTATTTTTTTTTTTTTTTTTTGGGAGGGGAAGGGAAAGGGGGAGGGGACTTGAACCCTTGACCTTAAGTAGGGCTATTAATCAAGCCAAGCTTGAACATTTTTTTAGGCTCGTTTATGTGTAAATAGTCAAATGAGCCAGCTCGTTTATGTGTAAATTAAGCTTGAATTAGGCTCGAATTCAGCTCGATTATCACCCCTAACCTTAAGAAGGCAAAGCCTTTACAAGACAAAGAGTACCATTGGACAGAGGGACCTCTACCTTAGTGATCTGGGTATCGAGAACTTCAACACCAAGAAAGTTATCCATCTCATCACCCATATCCCCTAGGTCATCCTCCTCAAGCTCGGGAGATCTGTCACCCATGGCTAGAGAAACAGATGAGGCAGTGGCTTCAGATGAAGCAGACATGAAGGTGTGAAAGAAAGGAAGATTAAAGGAGGTGTAAAGAGAAGGAACGTAGGTAAAACAGTCATCGAGGGCCCTAGGATCTAGGCTCCAACGACCAAAAAGGAAGACTCTAGTAGTCGAGTAAGGATCAAAGAAGAGGGGAAGAGAATACAAGGAACGACCTTGGCCCCTAAAATAATAGAAACGAAAAGTCCAGAAATGGAGTAAACACCTCAAATCCAAGGGATCCAGAGTGAGTAAAAAATGCTAGAGCGAGGTAAGAAAGGAAACAAGGCAGAGGACGTACCTAATCAAAGACGATCAACAATTGGAGACCTGAGATGGGTTCAAGGAATGAACTGAGCTAGCTTCACCAAGACTTTAGAGCCAATTTGAGTATTTACCAGTGAAACTCTAGACCACTTGGAGATTGAAGAAGACAGAATCTCAAAGAATAATAAAAGAAGGAGGAACACGAAGGGAATTCGAAATGATGGAGGTGGTTTTAGCCTGCATGCACATTTAAGGCAAGGTGTATGGGTGGACACGTGGACCAAGAATGATGAACGTGCACGAGAAACGAGGAAGAAGTAACTTCGTGCACGCTTGCAACGCCGTAAAATTTGAGAAACGTCCCATCGTGCAAATCCCAATGGCAAACCAAGCTAACCTTGCTCACCAAGGTCAGAGGTCAGCCCCAGCTCATGTAGCTTACCTGGCTGGAGGCTGGGGGGTAACTGATGATACCCAAAATATGCCTAAAGTTGAGCTCGGGTATTCAGCTCGGACCTTCCAAGCTCAGGACACTCAGCCCATCACGGATGGCTAGGGAATTAGAGGTCAGTGCCTCCTTCCCAGCAATTGTACCTCCACAAGAAATAGCACAGAAGACAGCTAGCTTCCACCCATGCACCACACATAATGTAACGGCCTTGTATTTGGGCAAAGAAGTCATAACCGTCTCAACGATGTCCATGACAATCGCATAAAAGGCGCAACCGTTACGAGAAGATGGCTAAGATCATGCCCAGGATCATACAAGGCCTCTGAAGACTATAAATAAGAGGCATATCCATCACAACAGGACACAAGCAACTAGCCTAAGTAAATACCCTATGTAATCTCCCCCTTTTATCAATAATATCATCCCCTGGAGCAAGAGATTCCTTTCAGAGTGGATTATCCGAGCTCCCGAGTTTGTGAACCACTATAAACTCTCTATGTGCAAATCCCCACTTCCCTTGTTCAATTCTTCAGAGCTTAGGAGCTTCGACGGAGCTATTCAGTGACCACTAATCCCTAAATATCATAAGCTCTGCTCAATTGTGTGGTGTACACCATCAACAGTATTCATAGCCCTTACCAAAAGAACTTGCAGTGCAATTTTCAACAAGTTTTGTGTTTCCTCCTTGTCTTTTTAACTAAAGGCTTGGATATCGGGGACTATGGTATGTTCCATGGTTGCTTTATTTGGTAACACAACCTAAAAACTCAATATATACAGGAACAAGACGGAGAAATCAAAAAGGCTATTGCAATGTGAAATAGTTAAAAATATGAGGTCAACAATGAACCTAAGACACAACTTAAATGCCCAGAGCAAAACATTGATATCTTACTAAAATTCAGATAAAAGTTATACCTCTAAAATTCGAGCAATATATATATGCAAAAAGTAAGCGCAGAAATGCCCGTGTGTAGCCAAGTGAAAGAAATAGTATAGTGATGCAATGTGACATTTTAAACCTTATTCTCGTATTTGCATTTGTATTCTCATAAGGTTGACTAACTTTCTGACGTAAGAAAGTGTGGGATTCTTTACAAATCTAATAAACCATTTCTTTGATTTTTTTTAATGACAATTCAGAAGCTGATGTTGGATATGTGTAGGCACTTGCTACTCATAGCCAAGGTGCTGTAATAAAGGGCAAAATGTGAAAACTAATTTGAACTCTTTATAAGCTTTATATTATGACTCTTCAATCAAATAAACATAATTCAGTATTTCAAACGCTAGGTATCTAGAACATGAATTTTAGTTATAAAATTTAAAATATTTGATATTCTATTTTTAATTGGATTATTTTTTGTCTAAATATAACATTTTAAACTTGAGGAGTCTAAGTATTACATGCCTATAAACTTCAGGGAGTTTGAGTGCAATTTATTAGCGGATATTCTAATGGACATTGACGGCAGGGGTCTAAATATTACCTGCGTACAAACTTTAAGGGGTCTGTGTATAATATTTCAAATGTTAGGGGTCTAAATGATTAAGTGACAAACTTCAAGGAGCCTGGATGTAATTCTCCCTAATTCTTTCGTTTTTCTTTGTGCGGAATCTGGCCACCATTTTGCAGAATCATCTTTCTTGGCTTATTACTAGAGCTCCATGGTTCATGGTTAGATCCATATTTAGTTTTTTTAAAATATGTATTTCATGGTTTCAACATCAACAGAATTGCATGCTTTTAAAGTTTCAGGTCATGAAGGAGGAAGGAGACCAGATTATCAATAGTGATTTTTTTTTTCAAACAAGTTGTTTTGGATATCATGAGTTGGCCCGTTCTTCTTCACCCGAAATGGCAGTTTTTTTTTTTGCAACTTCGTTCTCTTTTTTCTTTGGGTCGCATCAGCATCCTTCTCCGTCGGTATCCATTCATTTCGTCCTCTCATTTAACTTTAAACTTATGGGATAAAAGAAACATACTAAAAAAAATCTTGTCTGGGAGATTGATCTTCAAAGAATACTTTGTCTAACTCATCGGTTTTGGTGTCCCTTTGTGTGGTGGGGGCTTTGGTTCTTGAACCCATTCGAAAACAATCGATCAGGTTGAGTTCTGACTTGAACCCTTGATCTGAATCCTTTCTGGAGAGGCTTAAATCCAACATAGAATCATGGTTGTTTTTTTCTGGGTGTGTTTGATCTTCTTGACTTTGCATTGAGCTATGCAGGCATCGTGGGGCCTCTGAGACAGATGATGGTTGAACTTTTAGAGAATTTGAAAATCAATACTAAGGCGCCATGTATGGAAGGAAAATTTATATACAAGTCCTTAAAATAGTAAGAATTTGACACAGAGAGAGAGATAGTATTGTTGGTGTCATTAAGCTTTTGATTGAAACTTGATGGTGCCCGAAATCGCTATACCCAATTGCAGAACAACTACAGTGTGAGGCCCAGTGGGGGCTTTATGAATATTTGGATTAATAAGAAAGATGTTGAATAGTGGTGTCCATGGGCCAGGTCGGGCTAGGTCTATGAAATTTTTTCGGGTCGAGCCTGGGTAGTGTAGCCCCAAGCCCTTACCCAAGTGAGCTATTGGGTGGGCCAGACCGGGCTTCGAGTAAGAGTAGATTACCTGCAGCCCAACCCGTGAGCCTATTGGGTGGGCTTGCTGGGTAGACCTGCTCGCAAGCTTTTTTATATACAACTTCATTTAAAAATAATGAATATTTTTGTAACTTAATATTTGTGTAACTTAATTAGGGGATGAACTACATCCAATAGAACGAATACATCTCAATTAAGTTGACACATACTCACTTATCTATCATTTGTATTACTCTACCCTTTAAAACTTATATGCTTAATACATGAAAAATAAAATAATACATTATTTACAGTATCTAAATTTTTAAAACTTTAGATTTCAACATTATGAGACTTATTTCAAAGTTTCAAATTTAATGGTTTAAAAGTATAAATTTTTTTTCAAATGAAGGGTGGGCGAGCTATGTGGACGGGTTGGGCTTGACGAGCAGGGCTTCGGGCCGGGTAATGGGTTAGGGGGCAAACCCAAACTCTCTTTTTAAGGATATTGGGCTCGGGCGGGCCAACTATCGGATCTATTGGGTTTCGGGCCTATTTTTTCGGGCCGGATAACGGAACATGTGGGTAACCCAGCCCATGGACACCCTTAATGTTGAATCTAATAACAGAATATAAATGGTTCACCTTAGTCGAAAGACAAATGCTACATCTACTGTAATGGAGGTTCTTGCTCTTTGGGGGTTGTACTGTTTGAAGAAGAAGACAGTGGTTACAGTGAGTTTCTTAGCTCAGAGCCTTTTTACACGGTATATTCTAAATAAAATTCTGGAACTCTCTTTTATAGTGTCTTCGTCTTCTATTTATACAAGTGGCCATCTAGGGTTTCTATGATTCTTCATTTTCTTGGTTGATTCTGTGGTTCCCTCTTTATTTGTCTTATAGCGGGGTCTGTCATCCTGACGCATTTTGTGTCCACGATCCTCAAAATAGAATGTATTCAAATATTCCCTTTATCAGGGAATATTTGTTCTTTAGGGTCATCAGAAGTTGTCCCCCTGTCCCCTGGACACGTGGCGCAACGAGAGTTGCTTGGGATTTATCCTGTACCGAACTCCTAGTTCTCGAGCTGGTCCATTCCGCCACGCATGAGATGACCGAGCAGATATATACCAAGCTGGATGGCCCTGGACTTCATGCCTTGGGCTATGGCCCATTTCATGATGAAACAGGCGCACTATAGGTGGGCCGTTAAGGTTGGTCTCAAAAAGGGCCGTTGGAAGTTTTGGACCCCAAATGGGCGGCCCAAGCCCCAGCTTAAATCCACCGTTATCAAAACTCACGAATAACACCCTCTATTTATGTTTGCTTGCTTGGTTTGCTCGTCCAAATTCAAAGTTGTAATTGTGCCTTAATTTTGTCTAGCCCATGTACTAGAAAAATTGTTTTTTTTTTTTATCAATATATTTTATTTATTGAAGTCATACAAACCATTCACTTCATTGCAAACCTAAGCTATAGTTCTTGAAATTGCATTGTGAGATAGCAAATTGTCAAGGATCCTTCATCACAAAATTATCTTTTCATTATCCAATAATATATACAACATAATCAACAAATACAATTTTCTCCATTTCATATACAAAACAATTGTCATCATGGCATCTAATATAATCAACATCAAGCTTGAATTGACCATAATTGCATCAAAAAATATATATATTTTCTCTTATAGCATTGTCTTCCTCCAATTGAGTCACCAACAAGTCCAAGCCAAGATTATAAGCATAAATTTTACACAACCCAATATTTAGCCCTTAACTTTAGAGGTGATACCAGTTCAAAAAAAAACTTCATAGGTGATAACTGAGAAGAGAAATTAAAAAAAAAAAAAATTGAGGAGTGTAGGCCTTTCGTATGTTAATATTTATTCAAGCAAACTAACTATTTTCACACAATCAAAAGAAAAGAATGAGGAAGAAGACAAAAACAACAGTTGTTCTTCATGTCGCTTAATGCAAGCAACTTCTCTATAGAAGAAAGTCCACCGCTACAATGATCACTTCAATAGTCAAAAAACACGAAACAATGCTAATCGTACTAGAAGACTCCATACATCGACACTAATCCTATATCTAACAGAATACTCCAAACATAAGTAACCTTTCCTAATAGAATAACAAGACAAACTTGCATGCAAGAAAAAATAGCTAATTGAAGGATCTGGGTTACTCTCTGTAAATAATTCTAAGCAGAGATGTTTTCAAAACTATTATTTCATTGGATGATTTGAAGTACATCACGTCTACACTTTATATAGAAGTGTAGTCTAACTAATCTACTATATTTACTCCTATCTATTACAGGGAATGAGTCTTCAAATATAACAGCTATTTTTTGTTAGACAGTTGAGCAGGCCTAGGATGAAGCTGCTCCTCCTTATCCAGTGCAACTTACTCCTCATTCAAAGCAGCTGACTTGGTCAGCTGAACTACATCTGATTCAATACACCCTCGCAATCGAATGGGAAGCTCCTAAACATGAAGATTTTGTTTTAAAGTATGAAACCGGACATTGCTAAGGGGCTTAGTCAGTAGATCAGCTAATTGATCTTTGGATGAAAGAAAACACACTTGTAACTTCTTCTGCAGAACTTGATCTCCAACATGATGAAAATCAATTTCTATATGTTTAGTCCTTGTGTGGAAGAATGGATTGGAGCTTAGGTATGTAGCTCCTATGTTCACACCACAGCTTTGGTGGTTGTAGTAATGGCAGGCCAAGATCAAACAAGACAGATTGTAACCATTGCAATTATGTTGCTGTGTTCGAGAAGGCTTTGTATTCTGCCTTGGTGCTGCTATGTGCAACTGTCTATTGTTGCTTGCAGCTCCAAGTAATCAAATTATGTCCATGGAAGACGCAATAAGCACCTACAGGTCGACGATCATCTTTATCTGAAGCCCAGTCAGCATCGGAGAACCCTTGAAGAGCAAGAATTTTATTGGCAGTGAACTGTAAACCGTGAGAAATTGTATGCTTGAGGTACCTTAGTATTCATTTCACCACCTACCAGTGAGGGTCCTTTGGAAGATGCATGAATTTACTTACTCTATGTACAGAAAAGGCAATATCTGGCCTTGTGAAGGCAAAATATTGTAAACCACCTACCACACTTCTGTAGAGTTGAGGGTCTTCGAAATCGATGCCTTCAAACTTTGAAAGCTGATTAGTGATGGACATTGGAGTTGTGCAAGGTTTAGCCTTATCCAGCGATGCAGTCTTGAGTAATTCCACAATGTATTTACGTTGTGTGAGAAACAAGCCTGCATCAGTTCACAGGGCCTCAACCCTGAGGAAGAAACTGAGTTGTCCAAGATCTTTAACCGCAAAATCTTGTCCAAGGAGCCGAATGATAGTATCAATATGATGTGAGTCAGATCCTGTGATGATTATGTCATCGACATATATCAAGAAATAAAGTCGCATGGAGCCTTGATTCAAAACATACAAGGAAGTGTTGGCCTTTGAGCCAACAAAACCAAGGGACTGAAGTTAATTCGTGAGCCTTGAAAACCAAGCTTGTGGAGCTTGATGTAATCCATACAAACTTTTGTGAAGTTTGCAGACATATTGAGGGAAATTAAGATGAGAGAAACCTGGTGGCTGACTCATGTACATTTCTTCATTTAAGATTCCATGCAAGAAGGCATTCTGAATGTCAATCTATTTGATTGACCAGTTGCGAGAGATGGCTATAGAGAGCACTAGACAAATAGTTTCAAGCTTAACAACTAGAGTAAATGTCTCATGGAAGTCAATACCCTGTTGATGGTGGTACCCCTTGGCTACAAGCCTTGCTTTGAAGCGTTCAATGGTACCGTCTGCTTTCTTTTTTACCTTATAAACCCATCTATTTCCAACCAAATTTATGTTTGGTCGTGATGGAACAAGTGTCCAGGTGCCATTTCTGAGAAGTGCATCGAACTCACTATTCATAGATGCACACCATTCAGGTCACTTCACTACCTCAGTGAAAGTTAAAGGTTCAACGGCGATGGTAGTTGCTTCTGCTAGCAGTGCCGGTGGTAATGGCTACTTAATTGTACCATCATGTTGTAACTTTGGCTTATGGGAGTTGTTTTTGGATCTAGTTACCATCTGATGTGATGCTTTGGAGGATTGAGGACGAGTGGAAACAGGTGCTGCAGTAATAGAAACAGTTGATTTTGATTCAGCATCCCTTGTTGGAATCACTTGAACACTTGTCTCTTCCTCTGCTTGGTGAACACAATGATCAAATCCAGATTCAAGGAGAGGGGGCACAGAAGATGTGCCTACAGAAACAATAGAAGACCTCGGGGATACTTGTAAGGAAGCAGGAAGTATTATAGAGTTATAACCTAATTGGACTTTTGATTCAGGATTGTTAAAATAAGGAAATAGTGTCTCATTAAAAACAACATGTCTGGACACAAAAACCTTCTTGGTTGACAAGTCGAGACATTTGTAGCCATGATGACAGAGGCTATAACCAATGAGGATGCACATTTTTTAGCAGAAATCAATTTTATGTTTGTTATATGATCTCAAGTTTGGCCAACATGCACAACCAAAGATACACATAAATTGGTAATCAGGTTTCTGTTTATAAAACAATTCAAAAGGATATTTTTGCTGAAGAATTTTTGTGGGTAACCTGTTTATTATGTAAGTAGCAGTAAGGAAGGCATCTTTGCAATAGTGTTGTGGAAGATTTGAATGAGCTAAAAGGGCCAATCCTATTTCAACTATATGACGATGACGACGTTCTACAACTTCCATTTGTTCATGTGTGTGAGGGCAAGCAACACAATGTCTGATGCCACAAGTTTAAAATATTGGTTGAGTCTACGATATTCGCCGCCCCAATCAGTTTGCATTGATTTAATTTTGGTGTTAAAATGACATTCAACCAACGCTTGAAATTGAAGAAAAAGAAGCTCAACATCTGAATTTTGCTTGATTGGAAATAGCCAAATAAATTTTGTAAAATCATCAACAAAAGAAACATAATATCGAGATCCATAAGTGGAAACTACAGCTGAAGGCCCCCATACATCTGAGTAAATCAACTCAAGAGGCCGAGTAGCTGTAAAATTTGAAATTGAAAAAGGCAAGTTATGGCTTTTCGCCATTTGACATTCAGGACAAACAATTTGTCTCTTATTCTCGACAACTGGGATGTTATTTGCTGAAAGAACTTTCTGAACAACTAGAGAGGAAGCATGACCTAGTCTGCGATGCCAATCCAAGAAGGGAATGCGTGCGCCTACAAAAGTCGATGCTGAAAGTTTTTGGAGTGGAGGTGAGAAGCAGTACAAACCATCACGAAGATGGCCTTTATGCTGGATGTTCCCCGAGTAATATTTAATAAGAAACTAAGAATCAAGAAACTCGAAATAGACATGATTGTCAAGAGCAAATTTATGAACAGACAAGAGGTTTTTTTGAATTTCTGGTACAACTAAGAGTTGATTGAGGACAAAGGACCGGGAGGGAGTAGTAAGAGTGGAAGTACCAGTATGGGAAATATGCAAACCTGCTATGTTCCCAACTTGAATCTAATCTGAACCATTGTATTCATCACCACGAACATTGAGATTATTGAAGTCGGAGGTCAAGTGGTGCGTGGCTCCAGTGTCGGGATGCCAATCATCCTCCATGTGCCGTTGATTAGCAGCGAGTATTGCATGTGCATTAGTATTTTTGGTGGGTTAAAGGAAAGTGATATCAAACCTGTGGAAGCATTTATGAACAGTATGACCTGATTTTTCACATAATTGGCACCAGAGATTGGAACGGTTGCCACCATTGTTGTTTTGATTGTTGTATTGATAATTCCCTTGAGAAAAACTACCACGATTAAGTTGTTGGTTGCGTCCACGGCCACGAAAGTTGTTCAGGTTCCCACGGCCACGGCCACGAGTGCCCTCACCTTGGCGAGTTGCAACATTTGCACTAGCTCCAAACATAAAGAGAGGCTGAGTTTTATGATTTATGCGTGCCTCACTGGTAAGAAGAAGAGAAAATACCTCTTCAAGAGAGACTGAATTCGATCGAGCAGAGACAATGGCCACCAAAGAATCATATTCAAAGCCAAGGCCTACCAGGACATAGATGATAATGTCATCACACTTCATGGTTTGTCCAATAATGGCGAGTTCATATGTTAGTTTCTTAATGCGCATGAAGTAATCAGTGGCAGACATGTTACCCTTACGGGCAGTAGCTAGTTGAGAACGAACTTGGATAGCCTTATCACGAGATTGGGAAGCAAAGCATTTTTCAAGAGCAATCCATACGTCGCAAGAGGTAGTGCAGTGATATACTTGAGCAAGAATTTCTTCTGTCAATGAAGCATTGATGGTACTGAGGATAAGATTATCCTATTTAATCCAAAGAGCATACATAGGGTTGGGAGAAGAGGTGTCATTCTCAGCTGAAATTTCTGCTAGGGACTGCTTAATTGTGCCATCAACATAGCCAAAGACCTCTTGGCCTTTGAGATAGGGAAGCATTTGAGCTTTTCAAATGGGATAATTGTTGCGGGTCAGTTTAGACACATTTCTGGTAGATGAGGGATTGAAGATAGGGAGAGTAGAGTTTGTGTTATCAGAGGATGTTGAAGAATTTGGAGAAGACATTTTGACGTTCAAACAAAAGATAAAAAACAATCTCACCGTAGCTTGCAATCTCAGTGAGCAGTGAGATAAAGGGGAAAAAGACGACACATATGCACATAACACACACATACTGACATAAACAACCCACAAAAGGATAATGCCCACACGATAGCGTACAAATGCACACATCCTTTGTTGATTCAACATTTCTTGCCGAAAAAAAATGGATTACCGAAAAAAATGATATAAATGAAGGAATATATGTGATGAGCCAATGAAAGAGAGATGGAGAGATAAAGAGTTTGAAAAGTAGCAACAAAACTAAGAGAGAAGGACAACAATGAAGTGGGTTGGACAGCTGAAGTGATAGAGGTACAGTAGAGTGAGAAAATTTTGAAGAGAGAGAAAACGTAGATGTTATTTCCATCAATACAATCAGCCCCTTTGGCTAACATGGCAATTATCTGACATATTTTTGAAGTGGCCACTCCTTATTGGTTTTGAGTACCAACTGTCAATGCCAACATGGGTACATGCTAAGCATAGAATATTTTCTCCAAGTTTGTAATCCCATGTTGCACTAAATCCCATCCTTGATGTAAGTTGATGGTCTTTTGCTCATCTCTTTGTCCATTTGACATGAACACATATTCAATCCACAATGTGCCTGCAAAAATATCTACCAAAACAGACAATAGAAACCAATATACTATTATGTTAATGAAAAACCAACTTTTATGTATCAACTATAAGGGAAACAATGAGAATGAGAAAGACTTGAAATGTTTCATCTTACTATATTATAATGGACTGATTATAGCATATTTAATATGTAGGTGTTAACTGTCTATCAAGTAAGCAAGAAAATGGAAGATAAAGTGGTTCATATCTTAATTTCCAAGCCTAGAACCGCTATCATCCTCAAGTTCTCAGTTTTTCTTTTTGTCAAGCCCTTAAGTTAGTAAGTGCATGTTGCTGGATAGAAGATAAAAATGACTTAAATGAATTAAGGGCTTCCCTTAAAATGTTTCAACTTCTCATATATAATGGACATATTTTAATGGAAGATTCAAAATGTGGCTAACTGTTTATGAAAAAAGCCTAAAAAATGGAAGATGAAGTGGTTCATATACCAATTTGCAAGCATAGAATCACTATAGTCTTTCATTTGATCAGTTTTTTTCCTTGTGGGCTCCTTTAGTTACCAGTTACATTTGTTGGCTAGAAGGTAAAAATGAACAAAGTTGGAAAATAGATAATGCCAATAAATACCATTAGTAGAGTTAGGAATAATCTTGTCTTTAAATATTTGTTTAAGGATAAATTAGAGATTCAAAAGTTTTTCACTTAACTGACTTTTATTAGTAGTATAAATATAAATTTACTAGTTATTTCCCGTGCCTGAAGGCACGGAGTAATAAAAAAAAATGGTCAACAATAAACATATTTGTATTCACACCCAAAATCAAATCACAAACATAAATGAGAGATAAAAAAATTTAAGTACCAATTGTAATGGGGGTGAGCGGTGTTAGTGGTGGTGGACGGCAGTGGTGATGGTTGTGGTGAGTGGTGACAACCATGGTGGTGGTGGCAGTCGTGAGTGACAACAGTGATGGTGGTGGTGGGTTTTGGGTGACGATGATGATAGTGGCAACCGTGGGTGACGGCAGTGGTGGTGGTGGGTGGGGTGGTGGTAGACGACAATGATGGTGGTTGGCAGTAGTGGTGGTGGGACGACGATGGTGGTGGTGGGCGGTGACGATGGTGGTGGTGGATGACGTGGATGCTTCTAGGCGACAGTGTGATGGGTGGGGTTAAATGGAGGCAGTGGTAAGTGTGGTGGGGGTAGGTGACAGTGGGTGGATGCAGTGGTGGGCGATGATGGGTGTTGGTGGTAGGTGTGGTGGGGGTGGGTGATAGTGGTTGGTGGCGATGGTGAGCGACGACGGGGTGGTGGTGGGTTGTGGTAGTGGGTGATGGTGGACAACAATGGTAGTGGTGAGTGCTGATGGTGGTAGTGAGATGATGGTGGTAATGGTAATAAATATATATAAGAATAACATAATGATAGTGGTGGGTGGTGGCAGTGGACGACGATGGTAGCAATCAGTGGTGCGTGGTGATGGTGGTGGTGGGGCAGTAAGGGTGGGGTGGGGGTAGGGATGCAAGTGGGGCAGTGGCAATGGCAGGGGTGGCGAGGGTGGTGGTGCAAGTGGAGCAGTGGCAATGGTGGGGGTGGTGGTGGCGGTGGTAGGTTGGCGATGGTGCTAGTAGTTGTGATGGTCATGGGGGTGGCGGGGGGTAGTGGGGGCAGTGGTGGTAATGGTAGTGATGGTGGTGGTAGTGGTGATGGTGGTGGTGGGGCGGTGGAGGAGGTGGTGGTGATGGTGGGGCAGTGGTGGTAGTGGTGGTGGTGGAGCGGTGGATGTGGTAGGGTGGTGATAGTGGTGGCGGCGGCGGAGGCGGCGGCGGCGGTGGTGGTGGTGGTGGTGGGGGTGGTAGAGGTAGTGGTGGAGTGGTTCTAAACACTATTTTTTTTTTAAAGTACTCATAAGAAATCATTCATAAACACACCTTTAGGGGTCTATTTTTCCTATTAAATTTGAAGTTTTAATATTGGCCGTCAGATTAATTTAAAGTAAAATTTAAAAAAATCTTAACCGCGAATAGCAAAAGTCATTTTGTTTATCTTTTGAGATTTGAATTGTATTATACTTTATTATATAGATTAGTAGTATATATATATATTCGTTGTTTGTTGAGTTTATTCGTTATATATATACATACATGTATTCGATCATTACTACTTGAGTCTTTTTGTTTGAAAGACTATTATTCTGAATCATTTCATGGAAGTAATGGAATTTATCTGTATTATAGACTTTGTTTTTCATGATTCTTTTGTTTTGAATTTATCTATTTCAATAAGTCTTAGATTTTCAAAACTATTTTAGGCAATTTATCTGTATTTAATAATATTATGATTTTCATTATATGTAACATGAATTTATTTGTATTATAAACTTTGTTTTCGATAATATTTTAGGTGAATTTATCTATTTTAATAAAACTTTGATTTTCATTATATGTAACATGAATTTATCTGCAGCACTTTAATTTTCATGATTCTTTTGTTTTGAATTTATGTATTTTAATAAGTCTTAAATTTTTAAAACTATTTTAGGTCACATTATTTGTTTTAATAAAACTTAGATTTTAAATTTTTTGTGTCGTGTTTATTTGTCTAAAACGAAATTCAATTATCACAATGGTCGAGCCTCTTCTTTGAAAATAACAAAAAAAAAAAAAAAAGGCATTTGATGGTGTTCTTTTATCGGGGACGAACAGAGTGTATAGATATGTGTAAGATCAAGTGTGGGTGTCTGAGCTACAAGGCCCGTGCAAGTTGCTGGTAAATGCTTAGGGAATTGAGGGAAAGGAGATGTACACAATGAAATTATAGTGGTTCACCGGCCTGGGAGCTCGGCTAGTCCACTCTTCAATGGAGGCTCTTGCTCCTATTTTCTCATTTATTATGTTGGGCGTATTACAATGCAGCCAGGAGGAAATTAGGGTTTATCTTGGCGCTATAGTCTCTAAGGTTCCTTTCCCCCCCTCTAATTGGAGGCTTACCCTCTTTTTATAGCCTCTTGCTTACCTCTAACCCGGATTTACTTTCTATAATCATGGGATCCTTCCCTCACTCTAATTGGATTTTATCCCGAGATCTTTGCATACCATTTGTGGGATCCTCCTTTCCCCCCCTCTAGCTCGGAGGTGTTCGCTATCATCTTGCTGTCCCCTCATCGTTTTCTATATTATCTCGCCTGGGGAAGTTTTAATTCTGGCTCGACGAGCTCTGCGTGTCTTACCTGACCTCCCGAGCTAAGTTCATTTCCTGGGCTCGTGCTTAGGGTTTATTTTAGGTATCATCAGTTGCCCCCCAGCCCTTGTCTCAAGCGAGCTTGGGCAGGGGCTGAGCTGTTTTTAAATCGAGCTAGACCTGCGCGTGGCTGACCCTGGCTTGCACGTGATTGAAGTCTTTTGACGGTTTGCAGCAATCATGGCTTTCCTCGATTCCCGCGCATGTTTCAACCCACGTTTCTTAAGCTTTAAATGTACAAACGGTTATTTGAACCGTCTCCTCTCACTGTTCGACTTCTTTTCTTTCGATTCCAGATTTTTCGGCTTGAAGCTTTCTGATTTTTGCTCAAAACCGAGTCCTTTGTGTTCGACTTGAGGATCCGCAATGCTCCCTTCCTTCAATTTCGCTCTGGATTGTTGCTCGTTTCTCTTTCCTAGCTAGGTACGCTTTTTCTGTCCCCTTTTCATCTTTTCTCGTTCTGGATCCCTTGAGTTCGAAGTGGTTATTGCGTTTCTGGGCTCATAGGTTCTTTTACTTCTGGTCCCGTAACTGTTGCTTGTCTCCTCTTCCCCATTTCGTGGATTAGAGTTCTATTGTGCACATACTTGCTGTTGGAAGCTACTGTGCTGACCCTAGGGTTATTAGGGAGTGTTTGACTGGTGTTCCTCCTCTCTATCGTTCCTTTGATCTTCCTTTTTCCTGCCCAAATATGTATGCCTCTTCTGGGACCACTCGCTCCTCTGTTTCTCTCTTAGAAGGTAGGTCTGCCGAGGAGGAGACTGAATTAGGGGAAGTGGGTGACGAAATCGACAATTTCCCCAGTGTTGACGTTGTTGACTCCGAGGTCAATACCAAGGAGCTTCCCTCATCGTCTTCTCCTATGCCTCCCAAGCCTGACAAAGGCAAGGGCAAAGTCAATGGGGTTGGGGTCTCTGGTGGTACATCATACTTAGGAGCTGTCCTAGAGCATGCCGAGCTCATGGGCCCTAGCAAGGTCGACCCTTCTTTTATGAAGATTTTCATTGCCCACTATGGGTTTCCTGCTGGTGTCCAGCCCTGGTGTCCAGACAGCTCCACCCTTTATGTTGCCAAAGTTCATAAGAGGGTCTGTTTCTTTGAAGTCGCATTCAAGAATGGCCTTCGCTTTCCTCTGCACCCATTTATCAAGAACGTTTTGCAATATTTCAACGTTTGTCCCTCTCAGCTTTCCCCTAACTTCTGGGGTGTTCTGGTGGGTCTTCTGGTCTTCTTTAAGGACCAAAACCTCGGGGTTCCCAGCATTTCCCTGCTCTTGGACTTTTTCAACGTCAAGCTGACCTCTTCCGAGGGCTTCTTGTATATCTCCAAGCGAGCCAACGCTAGGCAAATCATCTCTCATATTCCGTCCTCCCATAAACACTGGAAATAACGTTTCTTCTTTGTTGGGGGCACCAACTGGGAATACAACCCTGCTGATAGAACGGATACTCTTGGTATTCCTAAGGCCTGGACTGTTCCAGAGAACTTGCGTGAGTCCTTGCTTGAGTTGACTGAGTTCTGTTTTGAGAATCATAAGTTTTTGACTATGCTCTGTTTGCGTTGTATCTAGGTTCCCGACCTGAACTTAGTGCTGAGGACGAGGAGGTGAGGTTGAAATTAGTCAAGTGTGACCCGCGAAGGTACTCCGAGCTTATCCAACCCTGGGTTCTGGTTGAGAGAGGATTTAGTCCTCCTGGGATAACAATAGAAGCCCCGCCTCCCATTTCTGCTGTCAGACTTGAAGAAGTTGCAGGTAATTCCTTTTTCCAATAAGTTGCGCTGCCTTCCTTCCTATTTCCTCATATGTGCGTAACTGGCTTGGCTCAGATCTTCCAGGGTCTTCCATAATGAAGCCCACCTCTGAGGAACTCCAGGCCAAGATCGACCAGTTATCGAAGAGTGGGAAAGGTAGCAAACGGAAAGCTGTGGTCGGCTCTGGAAGTAGCCCTGTTACTCGGGCTAAGATTCAAAAATTTGGGGTGCCCTCTTCTTCTCCAGCTTCGACTTCATCAAAGCAGGTTCAACCGTTGAACACCCCACTAGTCGTTGAGGCCTGCCTGCCATCAGGGGTTCAGCCCACTTCAAGTCGAACTAATGAGCCAGGCGAGGCTTCTCCTTCCTCAACTGAGGTCAAGGAAGCCTTGAGGTTGGTCCCTGGCCTTCAACCTGGTAGTTTCTCCTATAGTCCTTCAGGGAAGATTATTGAATCCTTTCCGAAGGAACCTGGGTGTGACGAAGGAAAGCGCCCCAAGGTGGAGGAGAGTGAGGACTCCTTTTTTGAGAACAGTGAGCTTGCTGCTGGGGCCATTTCCTCTGTTCTTACCGATTTTGATGTTCAAAAGGCTTCTTCCATGCCCCTTGAGGAGACCATCAGCTCAGCTCTTCAGGGAACAACTGTTGTAAGCTCTAGCATCCTTATACATCCATTTATCTTTATATCGTAACCTTAAGCTTACCTTTTCTTGCTTTCTCTCCTGTCCCCAACTGGCTCTCCACGTAAAAGGTTTGGTGAGTAGGATCCAATCCTCTGAGAGCTCTGTCAAAGCTTTAAAAGCATACGAGTTTAAGGTTGCCCAACTCGTCTTTGACAATGACGACCTCCGAGCTCAGGTGGCAGGCTTCAAGGAGGAATTGGAGAACCAGACTTCTTCCCTTCAGGGCTTACAAACGGCCAAAGATGCTGCTGAAGAAAGAGAAAGGAAAGTCAGGGATGAGCTAAGAATAGCTAGGGAAGAGCTGAAGCTTAAATCTGAGGCTTGGGCTAAGGCCAGTCAAGAAGCCTTTGAAGCCCAGAGCTCTTTGTAGAGCATAAAGAAGGATTATCTTGCTGTGACTGAGGCAAATGCTGCACTCTGCACCGAGCTCGAGGCGCAGAAGACTCTTGTCAAGGGAAAGGACAATGTTATTGCTGAGCTGAGGGATGACGTCACCACCCAGTGGGCCACTGGATGGCTTACCTTCAAACGCCGAGTTACAAAGACCTATCCAGACCTTGACTTCAACTTTTCTATTCCTACCGAGGAGGAGCTGGAGGAGACTGATACAGATGGCGAGGGGGACAGCTTGGCTCCTCCAGACTTTACCTCAGAAGGTGTTGAGATGCCCATCCCTCCTGCTGAGCCTTCTGGAGCCCTTTCTACTGGGACAGGCTCTGTTGCTGTAATTCCCGAGCTCCTAGCTGTAACTTTTACTGTTTCTGCCACTATACCGTTATCAGCTGACCTTGTGACTGAGGCTCTTGCTCAAAATTCGGAATCAGTGGGAACAGAGACCCGTGTAGCTGGTACCCCTGGAAGCTCTCCTCTTCTGCCTGCTGTCGAAGGCTCATCTGCTGAGCTGCAGGATCCTTCACTTACACCTTCCCTTGACATTTAGAGCTCTCCCCATGTTCATGTGACTCTAATTTTACTTTTCATGTATTTTGAACTTGTACACTGAAATACAAACTTTGAAAGACAATTTATGTTCTGAACTTTTGCTTTGAAATGTGATGTGACTTCTGGCATGAAACATAATTTTGTTTTCCTTTGCTTTATGTTCCTTTTGCCCCCATTGCTTCGAGAAGTACTTCAGTCCTTTTTAAAGCAAAATTATTGACTTTATGAGCTGCAGGGCTCTTTTTATGAACTAAGGAACTCATCATGAGCTTCAGGGCTCTTTTTATGAATTAAGGAACTCATCATGAGCTGCAGGGCTCTTTTTATAAATTAAATAGTCCATTGCAAGCTCCTAGGCTCTTTTCTGAACTTTTGGAGTTCTTCGTGGGCTATGTTGCTCATATCATGAACTGAATAGTTCAGCGTGAGCTACGTGGCTCGTATTATAAGCTGAAGAGTTCAGCGTGAACTACGTGGCTCAAGTTATGAACTGAATAGTTCAGCGTGAGCTGCGTGGCTCAAGTTATGAACTGAATAGTTCAGCGTGAGCTGCGTGGCTCAAGTTATGAACTGAATAGTTCAGCGTGAGCTGCGTGGCTCAAGTTATGAACTGATTAGTTCAGTGTGAGCTGCGTGGCTCAAGTTATGAACTGAATAGTTCAGCGTGAGCTGCGTGGCTCGTATTATGAGCTGAAGAGTTCAGCGTGAGCTGCGTAGCTCAAGTTATGAACTGAATAGTTCAGCGTGAGCTGCGTCGCTCAAGTTATGAACTGAATAGTTCAGCGTGAGCTGCGTGGCTCGTATTATGAGCTGAAGAGTTCAGCGTGAGCTACGTGGCTCAAGTTATGAACTGAATAGTTCAGCGTTCTTGGAATGTTGAATAGCTACCCATGAATAAATCAAAAACTTGCCGCTTTATTGAAAATATCTTCGTTACAAAGGAGACTCACTGAAAAAACTTTTTAAGATGTTCTGCATTCCAAAAGTGAGGTAAGATTTTTCCTTCCTCTGTTTGCAGCTCGTAATTTCCAGGTCTGATCACCCTTGATATGATGTAGGGTCCTTCCCAATTAGGTCCCAGCTTCCCATGAGTGGGGTCCTTTCTCGCAGGTAGGAGTTTCTTGAACACTAAATCCCCAGCTTTAAAGCTTTTGTGCCTAACCCTTCTGTTATAATACCTTGCTGTTTTCCTTTGGTAACTTTGGATGCGATGCAGAGCTCTGTCTCTCTTTTCATCCAGGAGATCGAGGTTCAGTAGGAGAGATTCATCATTATGTTGAGCGTCTGCAAACTCAACCCTAGGTGATTGGAGCCCCACCTCGACGGGTGCCACTGCCTCGGTTCCAAAAGCCAAAGCAAATGGGGTTTCCTGAGTTGCAGATCTGGCAGTGGTCCTGTAGGCCCACAACACTTCAGGGATGTACTCCATCCACTTACCTTTTAGGTTTTCTAGTTTGGTCTTTAGAGCTGCCTTTATGGTTCTGATGGTGACCTCTGCTTGTCCATTAGATTGAGGATGTGCCGGAGCTGAGAAGTAGTTCTTTATCCCGAGCTCAGCACAAAATCTCTTAAACTTTGGGTTGTCAAACTGCTTTCCATTGTCAGATACGACTGCTCTGGGAACCCCAAACCTGCAAACTATAGATTTACAAACAAAGTTTTGCACCTTTTGTTCGGTGATTGTTGCCAAAGGTTCGACCTCCGTCCATTTGGTGAAGTAATCCACCCCTATAATGGCAAACTTGCATTGTCTCACACCGGTGGGAAGGGGTCCAAGTATATCCAAACCCCATTGTTGGAAAGGCCATGGGCTTATCACCGAGGTCAATAGCTCGGGTGGACAATGGGAAATGTTAGCATGCTCCTGGCAAGTTTTGCATTTCTTGACCAATTCAGTGGCATCCTTGAGCATAGTGGGCCAATAATACCCTTGCCTCAGTGTTTTTCCTGCCAAGGCCCGAGCTCCGATGTGATTGCCACAGATTCCCTCATGCACTTCTCTGAGTATATAGTTGGCATCTTCATCTCCCACGCATTTAAGGAGAGGTGCTGAAAAACCTCGTTTGTACAGTTTTCCCTGTAGCAAAGAAAATCTAGCTGACCTGGCTCTCAGTTTGGAGGCCTCCTTGGTATCGTTTGGCAAGGTTCCGTTCTGCAAGTATTCTATGATGGAGTCCATCCAGCTCGGCTGAGCTATGATTGGGAGCACTTCTTCTTTCTCAATGCTCACTGAAGGCTCTAGAAGGTGCTCCACTGGTATTAGCCTATCCAAGTCCTCTTGCGAGGCAGTTGCTAACCTTGCCAACGCATCTGCTCGTGAATTTTCTGTCCTGGGAACGTGTTTGACCTTAACCTGCACAAACTTCTTGATTAGTTCTTGTACCTTTCTGAGGTAAAGGACCATTTTTTCGCCCCTCGCTTCGTAAGACTCCTCTATCTGTTTCATCACTAGTTGGGAGTCACTGCAGATCTCCAGCTGTTCTGCCTCCATAGAGTGAGCAAGATTGAGCCCGGCGATGACAGCTTCATACTCAGCCTCGTTATTCGAGGCCTTAAACCCAAACCTGAGGGCATATTCGACATTTATCCCGTCCGGAGAGGTCAGAATTAAATCTGCATTGTTTCCTTGAGCATTAGCAGCCCCATCTACTGAAAGCTTCCAAACGGGGAGGTCAGGTACCAGTTGTGTGACCTCCATGGGTGTTGCTGTAGTGAACTCTGCGATGAAATCTGCCAAAATCTGTCATTTGATTGTAGTTCTCGACTTATATCTAATATCAAACTCACTAAGCTCTATAGCCCATTTAACCAACCTCCCTGAAGACTCTGGCTTATGCAATACTTGCTTCATCGGCTGGTCTGTTGGAACCTCGATGGTGTAAGCTTGGAAGTATGGCCTGAGTTTCCTAGCTGTAGTTACCAAGGCTAAAACAAGTTTCTCCATCTTGGGATATCTCTCCTCTGCCCCCCTCAGAGCTCTGCAGCAGTAGTAGACTGGTTGTTGAGCTCTGTCTTGCTCCCTAACCAGTGCTGCACTAGTTGATAAATCTGAAACAGCTAGGTAGAGAGTAAGGACCTCCCCCTCCAAGGGACTCACCAGAACAGGAGGGGGAGCTCAGATAATTCTTTAATGCTTTGAATGCTTCTTCGCACCGTGTATCCCACTAGAATGCCCTCTTTAAAGTTTGAAAGAAGGGCTGACATTTATCGTTCGATCTGGACACAAAACGACTCAGAGCAGCTATTCTTCCAGTCAAGCGTTGGATTTCTCTTGTATTTGAGGGTGACTACATGTTGAGCACAACTTTTACCTTTTCTGGATTAGCCTCTATTCCTCTGCTATTAACTATGAAGCCCAGAAACTTCCCTGCAGAAACTCCGAATGCGCACTTTGCAGGATTAAGCTTCATCTTGTACTTTTTTAGGATCTGGAATGACTCAACTAGGTGCTCAATGTGGAGCTCTGCTTTTAGTGACTTTACTAACATGTCATCGATGTAGACTTCCATGGATGCTCCTATCTGCTTTTGGAACATTCTATTCACCAATCGCTGGTAAGTGACTCCAGCGTTTTTCAACCCAAAAGGCATGACTTGGTAGCAATATGTCTCTTGCTCAGTGATAAAAGAGGTTTTCTCCTGGTCGCTGGGGTCCATCCTGATATGATTATAGCCTGAAAAGGCATCCATGAAGCTGAGGAGCTAGTGGCCAGCCGTGACATCCACTATGAGGTCAATCCGAGGTAGGAGAAAACTGTCCTTGGGGCACGCTTGATTGATATCAGTGAAGTCAATACAGAGCCGCCATTTGCCATTGGTCTTCTTGACAAGAACCACATTGGCTAACCAGACAGGATAGTCTACTTCCTTGATTGCTTTGGCGCGGAGGAGTTTGCTGACCTCCTCATTGATTGCCCTTTGTCTATTTGAGGCGAAACTTCTTCTCTTATGCTTAATGGGCTTGTAAGTGGGGTTTACGCTTGGCTTATGGGTAATAACCGAGGGGTCAATACCTTTCATGTCTTCTTTCTTCCAAGCAAATACCCCAATGTTTTCCTTCAGGAAATGAATGAGAAGATCCTTAATTTCTCTGCTCAGTTTGGATCCGATGTAAACAAGGTGTTCTGGCTCCTTGTCAAGCTGAATAGATTCCAGCTCTTCTGATGGCATTGGTCTCGTGTCCAGCTCGTCCCTCATGTCGAGCTCATCCACATGGATGTTTTCAACTTCTTTTTGCTTCATCGAAGCCGTGTAGCATTCCCTGGCTACATGCTGGTCCCCTCGAACCACTCCTACTCCATTTTCTGTAGGAAACTTTACAACCAGGTGATAGGCAAAGGGGATGGCCTTCATCGCATTAAGAGAAGGTCTTCCCAGTAGCATGTTATATGCGGAAGGAGCATCCACCACCAGGAACTTCACAGTTGTGGTGGCTTGACACGGAGGGTCTCCCATGGTGAGTACGAGCTGAATGGATCCTAGTGGTAATACTCTCTCCCCAGAGAATCCCAACAGGTGGGCACTCACTGGCTCCAGTTTCTCCCTTCCTATGTTCATTTTGTCAAAGGCAGAGGCAAAAATTATGTCTGCCGAGCTCCCATTGTCGATCAGGACTCGATGAACTGTTCTGTTTGCCACGACAGCCCTTACCACCAGTGGGTCATCATGGGGATGTTGGCAACCTTCCATATCAGAGTCCGAGAAGGTTATAACGGTGCTCAACCGGGGTGCCTTGGACACAGTATGCACCTCAAGTGCTTTTCCAGCTCTGACTCTTCGCAAGTGGGCCTTTCTAGCAGAACTAGACTCCCCACCTCCTGCAAATCCCCTGGATATCACCCTGATTTCCCCCAAGGGCTGTTGATGTTGAGCAGGGGCTTGCTGTCGAGGTGGTGGAGGTGGGAGAGCTTGGTTTCGATCCTCATGAGCTATGTAGCGGCGCAAATGTCCACGTTGAATCAGGTATTCAATCTCCTTCTTCAACTGGATGCAATCTTCAGTGTGATGACCGTGATCTCTATGGAACTCGCAGTACTTGGTGGGATCCCTCTTTGCTGGGTCTGCTTTCATCCGAGGTGGCCACCTCAAAAACTTCTCATTCTGTACCTCATACAGAATTTGGGACACCGAGGCAGTTAGAGGAGTGAGCTGCGGAGGTGGATATCTTGGCTGCAGCTCTGGCTGTGGAGGACCTAAGCGATCCCTAACATTTCCTCTTCTCTTTGGGGAGCGATCTCTGTCTCTTCTTGGAGACCTATCACGTCCTCTTTCTCTTCTGGGACTTTGGTCCCTCTTTTTCTCCTCCTTCCCTTTATCCTTTTGCGTGGACGAGCTCCCCACGTTAGAGAGAAGAGCTTCCTCGCCATTAATGTACTTCTTTGCTTTAGCGAGCACCTCTGCCATGTTTGCTTGCGGGTTTTTCGAGATAGAAAATATCAGGTCTTTAGATTGCACTCCCAAACCGGCTATAAATGCAGTGATGGCAAACTTTTCATCCGGGACATCTACCTTTAGTGACTCCGAGTTGAACCTTTGAACATAAGATCTCAGGTTCTCTTGGGGTCCCTGCTTCACACTCAACAGGTGGTAGCTCGGCTTTCTGTATATTCGAGCTCCTATAAAGTGAGACACAAAAGCTATGGAGAGTTCTTTAAAGGAGGAGATTGAGGCTGGTGGGAGCCTATTAAACCAAGCCAGGGCAGAGCCCTTTAACGTGATGACAAAGGCTCTGCAACGTACAAGATCCTGGTACCCATACAGCTCCATCTGGTTCTTGTAAGTGTTGAGATGATCTACGAGATCTTTCATTCCGTCAAAGGCCTCTATCTGTGGCGTTCTAAACTTCGGTGGGAGAGGAAAGTGCAGCACTCCAGTGGTGAATGGGGACTCAGTCTGTTGTACCAGGGCATCCATAGTAACCGGAGCCTTGCTCTTTACAGCCTCCTTCATATGACTGAACTCTTGCTGGATATCCTTGAAGCGTTGCTCTCAATGCTGTTCTCTCCTTTCCTGCTGGTAAGGGAAAATATCGTCCCTCTCGCCTTTATTGTTCTGACTTTGCACCTCTTCGCTGTGGCCATTCCTAGGGGGTAGGTAGGGAACATGCCCCCTGGTCTGACTGTTTTCTCCTCCTTCATTGACCTCTCTGAGGGGGTCCAAGTGTTGTTGCTCCCTATGAGGGGGATTATTCTGGCCTTCTTGGGCCGGTCGTGCTTCCTGTGGGCGTTGTACGAGCTTCGAGAGCTCTGCGTTTTCCTTTAGCAAACGTTGGTTGACGAGGCGAAGGGCCTCCATCTCGTTGTTAGTGGGGGAATTCCCCATGGGGGGATTAGTCTCTTGGACGTTCTTGGGTTGTCTGCCGTTGGTGGCTTCCTGCTGATCCTGCATCCGTGGTGGGTTTGTTTGGCTTATGATCATGTTTCGAGTTGATACCATCAGTCACTGAGAGATCAGCTTATTTGTAACAGGAACAGTCTTTCCCACAGACGGCGCCAAACTGATGGTGTTCTTCTATCGGGGACGAGCAGAGTGTATAGATGTGTGTAAGATCAAGTGTGGGTGTCTGAGCTACAAGGCCCATGCAAGTTGCTGGTAAATGCTTAGGGAATTGAGGGAAAGGAGATGTACACAATGAAATTATAGTGGTTCACCGGCTTGGGAGCTCAGCTAGTCCACTCTTCAATGGAGGCTCTTGCTCCTATTTTCTCATTGATTATGTTGGGCGTATTACAATGCAGCCAGGAGGAAATTAGGGTTTATCCTGGCGCTATAGTCTCTAAGGTTCCTCTCTCCCCTCTAATTGGAGGCTTATCCTCTTTTTATAGCCTCTTACTTACCTCTAACCCGGATTTACTTTCTATAATCATGGGATCCATCCCCCACTCTAATTGGATTTTATCCCGAGATCTTTGCATACCATCCGTGGGATCCTCCTTAATTTTTGGAGAGGATCTCGGTTGGTTAAGGGTTTTGTGCCTTGAATTCAGCTTGGCTATTACTTCGGAGGTGTTCGCTATCATCTTGTTGTCCCCTCATCGTTTCCCATATTATCTCGCCTGGGGAAGCTTTAATTCTGGCTCGACGAGCTCTGCGTGTCTTACCTGACCTCCCGAGCTGAGTTCATTTTTTGGGCTCGTGCTTAGAGTTTATTTTAGGTATCATCAGCATCAAACAATTTATTTTTCAAATAGTATGGATATACGTATAATTGTGTATGTGTGTGAGAGAGAGAAAATTCAATAAATACATTAATGGAGGAAATATGAAAAAGATAAAATTAGAAAGATGACTTTTTATTATAAAGTGCGGATTTAATACAGAATAATTGGTGCATCAATTTTTCCTATTTTTTCTTACTTTTATGGTACCCTTCTAGGCAAAGAAAATGTCAGGCATGTAAAGCTAAAAAGATCTTTTGACCGGAGAAACTACAGACAAAAGCGGGTGAGTCACAAATTTTTGAATGCTCTTGATAAGCAAGACAGTTGTGCTATTGAAAATGGGGATACAAGTAAAGAAAAAGAAAACTATCTATCATGTGAGGTCAACTCTATTTGAAGTGCTGGCCTTGCCACCTATGGTAGTTCTTCATTTGAAAGAGTACCCGTATACTCTATTGCCAATCTCCATTTTTCAAGTTCATGTGCCAAAGAATTTGCTTCTCTTGATACAAATTCCATTCAATTCAACCGTCCATTTGGTCCCGTAACAAACGACCGGTTATAATCCTGACCAAATTGGACATGTGTTTATTCCACAAATGCCCTTGAGATTTGGTCATTGAAAGAACAAGTGTCCACTGAATTGCAAATTTCATGGCACCAACCCAACTGACCCGATCCGAGATTATGGACTCAAGTAAACAAAAGGGACTAGGGGTGTTCAGGGGCTGGGTTAGAGTAGGGTAAGTCCAAGTCCTTATCCGAGTGCATTATCGGCAGGGGCGGTCCAACCTAGTTTGGAGCCCTAGGCGAAAATGTTATATGAGGTCGTATAAATACTTATTCAGTAATAACAGTAATATTAAGTACTTATTAAAATATGTTTATTTACAAATTATTTGTTTTACTTTTTGAGATATAACATACTAATTCAAATTTTAAATTTAAATTTTACAAATAAAAATTGTGTTAATCGAAGTCAAATACAGAGATCAAATATAATAATACATACTATTTGTTTAAGATAAAAGAGAAACATAATTGAATATTAGTTTGACTAATAAATTTTTTTTTTTCTAAATGTATATAAAAATAAGAATTTATACAAGTTGAGTAATTCTAAAATAAATGAAACGTCTATAATATAAAATATGACAGGTTTCAATAAGTTCATCAGATGATCTCAAATAGACTTATATACAATGACTACCAACATCTCTCTTAAAACCATTCAAATTGAATTTTTCTCCTAAATCCATCACTTTTCACTTACGTTGTACCGTGTCTTCAGGCACATGTTACCTTTAGTTGTTAAATATCTTTTTTTGTTATACGGGGAAATCTCATGGTCTGTCCTCAGCGAGTAGAGACGCACTTATGTCGCTCAGACTCGTGACTCTGAGTAGAACCAAAGGTAAAGTCCGGGTGTATGAATTGATCCCTAAACTCATACACCATTTAAGCCAGGATTTGTGCTTCGTCGGGGATTCAAGACTCACACCAGAGACTTGGATACGGTTCGTCCAAGCAACTGAGGTTTTGTCCTACCAAACAGCCACACTTTTGCGCCCAGAAGACTTCGAACCCCTGACCTCCCACTAGGAAGCCAGAGTCTCTGACCAACTGAGTTACCCTAGTTGGTTAGTTGTTAGATATCATAGAGAAAAAGAGTTATTTTTAAATAAAAAAGATAGATAGTGCACTATTTCTACTCACTCTATTTTATAGCCATCTTTTGCATTAAACAAACTTATTAAAAAATGACCTCAAATTTAATTTATACAAATGTAAAATTATTATTCATATATGTTATACGATAGACAATTGATTTTAATAATAAGACTGCAAAATGATAATATATATAATATAAATATTGGGTGAGACAAAAAAAATAAGTTAAACTCTAGGGCCTTAAATTTTTTTGAAAGAGGTTTTGAAATTTATACAATAATGCTAGTTGCATTTAATTTGAGGACTAAGTACATTAGATCAATAGTGAATTTTGTTTAAAGTTAGCACTCACTATTAATTTAATAATTAAAATATATTGAGTATTTAAATTATATTCTAAAATTTTAATTATATATCATTGTTTATTTTATTTTGAGGCCCCAAAATTTTCTTCCAATTTGGGGGCCCTAGGCAATGGCCTAAAGGTTAGGTCGACCCTGATTATCGGTCGGGCCGGCCCATGCTGGATAGGAATAGACTATTCGCAGTCCAACCCACCATTCACTGGACGAGTCTATTGGGTAGATTTTATGGGCCTATTGGACGGCTCTTTATATATACATATATATATATAATTTCATTTAAAAAAATTTCAACCTAATATATTTATAAATTATATTTTTGAGTTAAAAGTAAAATCAAAATAGACAAAAAATAAATAATAAATAATTTTATTTATGAATAAGAAAGAACCGCATCACAATAGAATGAATATATCCAAAATAGGTTTATATATTGCCATCAAATTTTCAAAGTTTTAATGATCAAATTGTTTTCAAACAATTGGGTGAAAGGACAGACGAGCTGGGTTGGGCCGGGGACGGGCTCTTAGGTCGGGTTTTTGCGGGCGGGCTTATGGGCTGGATTTTAGGCGGAGTGATGGATTTGAGGGTAAGTCCAAGTTCTCTGGATATTGGGTTTAGAATCGGACGGGCCAACTATCGGCTTATCGAACTCAAGACCTATTTTCGGGCCGGAAAACAGACCCATCGACTAACCCGACTCATGGCCACCACTAAACCGGACAGTACTTCAATACCTAGGTATCAAAGGAAGTGTTCGTTTCAGGAAAAGAGTGACCGCCTTACTTGGTGGAGACGAAAGCTTATATAGCTAGGTGTTTTAGCTTTGCAATCATCTCTCAAGGTAGCTCGAGGGTTTGAGACACGAACACCAGTCTAGGGTTTTGTTGATCGATAAACTTTCATCTCTCTGTTCTCGTCCTTTCAGTTCTAGGGGTTTTTGTGTGTTTCACAATGGCGCCGGATCCAAACAATGCCAGCGGAAGCGGCAGTGGACCCACCAGGGAAGAGGCTTCGACGAAGGTTCCGTCAAAGGATCCCAAGAAGAAGGATGAGAAGAAAGACGAAGATCTGGTATGTTTAATGGGAACCCTAGCTAATTGACCCTGTTTGGTTGCTGCGAAAATTTAGGAAAGCAAAAAAAAAAAAAATAGATGCTAGTGTCGAGCTTTTGATTTGTCTGTCATTTTATTGTGAAATCGTTGATGTTTTTTGTTTTTGGTTTAAAGTCGGAGGAGGATTTGGCGTTGAAGCAGCAGTTGGAGTTGTATGTAGAGAGGGCCCAGGACGCCGATCCGGGGTTACAGAAGGTTGCGCTCGAGAGTATGAGGTATTCAATGATTTCAATTACTCGAGTGTGATGGATAACTGTTGGTTCAATTTTAATACAAATTTATTTTTTCAGAATGGCTTTGTGCAATGTTGAGCAAATTGCTAGAATTGTAGATTGTGGGAATTGTTGACTTTGTTTGGACTTGTTATTTAGAAGCATTTCAAATAATCCATCTCTAATTAGTATGAGGGAAGTTCAGGTTTGTTTGGTGTATGAGGTGTTAGACGATTTGAACAACCTTATATTCATTATTGGAATTGCCTATATTTCTATAAAAGCGGAATCTTATGTGATTTTAATGGTTGGTTCAATACTGTGTGATTTGTCAAAAGTTTTGCTTTTTGAATATTCCCATTGGTTGGCATATATTCTTGGAATCAAAGATCGGATATTTGGAAGCATTGATGATAATTAATTTGCTGTAATTTTATGAGGGAGGTTGAGTTGTATTTATAACTGGCAAAAGCTGAATGCTTATGTTTTCGAAACAGTTATGGTTTGTGGTAGTGTTGTTTAGATAGACATGCTTCTCAAATTGGGGGATTTTTCTTTTATACATTTACGAGTTAGTGACAAAATGTTAATATAACTTCTTGTGTGCCAATGCTATTTTTTTATTTTTTATTTAAAAAAAATCAGAAGTAGCAACACTGAGTTTGAATGAAATTACAAAAATGATTGAGCTAGTTCGTTTTCCCTTAAGTGTTTATTGAGTTTTGTTGGTGTTTCATTTGATAAATTTGTCAGTATGGGTAATTGGAAGCATGTTATATTCAGACAGTGTGAGATGGGCCTAACAAGAAGTAAATTGGTATAATCAGGTTAAGCCTTTTGATAAATCATTTATGTGATATGTCAAAATTGTATATTGGTGATAGTGCACCATTTGTTTGCTTTTAGTCTTTCACTCACACCTGTAGGTGCAGTAGGTAATTGAAGAACTTATCTAACTAATAGAAATACAAGTGCAATATGTGATCGGTGGAAGGGTCCCTCCTGCTAATGTTTAGTATCTGAGTTTGGAACTTTCGTGTAGTTGAGATTAGAGTGGTTGCATATAACAAATTAAGCAACTAGTTCAGAAAGACCACGAAAAAAGAAAATTGATACTTACATAGATTAGTTGGGTGGTCATGGGACACTCATGAATGGATAACAGCTCTGAGTACGCTAGTTTGCTGATACTCAACTTTTCAGCGGGATGTGTGGACAATCATGCCATACTTTTAGTTGGGATGGGAGATAGAAGGTTGATATATTATATGCAGAAGATTATTGAGTTATTGTAAGAGATATGAAGGTCACTTCCTTGATACCTTCTAAGTTGGCTATTTTGGTCTGTAAAAGGCATTTAGCAGCTAGCTGTAATGGGCGAATGCAAGGAACCTTCATGAAGGATACGACAGCAGAACTGGTGGCTGGAGCCACATCTAGATGATAGTTGCAATGCTTTAGCATATAAAATATTATGCTAAGAAAAAGTACTGTGCTAATGCTTGTGCATATTGGACTTCTGTACTTCTTGCCAATGAGCTGTTGATAATTTGTTATTTTTACTAGCTGCACCTTTACTTTTGATGATCTGAAGTGACTAATGCACTAATGACAATGTAAGCATGAGTGTATATCGGACAATTTAGTTTGACCATGAAAAAAAATGTATGCTACAGGCAGGAAATTAGGACATCAACAAGCTCCATGACTTCTGTTCCGAAGCCATTGAAGTTTTTGCGTCCTCATTATGGAACTCTAAAAGCATATTATGAAATAATGGCGGACTCCGATATGAAGGTATTAATTGTTTGGTTGGGCATACACGATCATTTCCATTCAGTCCTATAATCATATGTATAACACCTGATATCACATTTTTCCTGTAATGCAGAAATTTCTAGCAGATATACTTTCGGTTTTGGCTTTGACCATGTCCGCTGAAGGAGAAAGAGTATGCCAGTCATTTCGAGATTTATGTTTAATATTCAAGCTTTTTTTATTTTTTAGTTCTGTTTTTAGGTTATTTTCTTTCTTAGTGATTATGCATCACATTTATTTGGCCATGGGTCTCTACTCGGGGCAGCAATTTTATGGTGATTAACATAGTTGTTAGGATCATATGATAGGCGTTCCACATCTTATCATACATTTGGATACGGTGGAAAAATGATACATATCTGTAGTTGTATCATTTTTGTACTATATCATATGATACACGATACATATCTCGCTAATGAAAAAAACTGCACAAGACCATTTTGCTCATATTTTACTCCAAACACTGAAATGATGTTGTTTTGCAAGGCTGTTTTTTACCCTAAATAGGCATTTAGGGTCCTTATTGTATTTAATCTATTTCGCAAAAGCAAATGGTTTACTCTATCTTGATTCTATTGCAAACATATTATTTCAATTGAGTGTATCTTACGATACATGACATTTAACATAAAATGTTGACTGTGTTTCTGGGTGTTGGTGTATAAATATATTTATTTAACCACCGTCATTTCTGCATTGTGTTTGAGTAATTTATCCTGTATGTCAATTCTTTCAGGAGAGCTTAAAGTATAGGTTATTGGGTTCTGAAGGTGATATTGGTTCGTGGGGTCATGAGTATGTCAGGTGAGCATTCTTTGCCTATATTGGAAGCTTGCAGTTAGAAGCTTGTTTTATGAGTGGTTAGGTCTCTTGGTGATGTCCCTGTTTGTATTTTGTCTCCTAACTTGCAGTGTGAAGTAGAATCAATTTAAAAGTTTGGTCATATGCAAAAAAGTTCATGAGCTTTCTTGATGTTTTGATGGTTTTGGACGCATTAGTTTAACTTATATGTGAACAGAAATCCCGGGGAAAATATTACTTTGCTTCATTTCGTTTTCGGTTCTTCTTTTGATCTTCTGCTCTTTTTTTTGGGAGATGTGTAGTTTACTGTGTCTAGAGGCTCAGAACTCCTGGAGTTTATAGCTTGAGGTTTTCTTGACTAAAATTTTTTGTTTTATCATTATTGGGTAGTCAAGGTTGGTCTCAGCTTATTTGGAGTGCATGATCTCAATATCGTTCTGCCTGTGCATATTTTTTATCATCACCCATGGCTTTGTCTTACACGATTTATATGTCAAATATGTGGCTCCCATCTACTTTATTAACAAAAAGAAGATTGTATTTTTTGCATTACATCGAGTTGGACAGCCTCTTGCGGATAGCAGTTTTGTATTTTTGGGCTAATTTTCCACTGTATTTCTGTTTATGTTTTTTCTGTTTCAATGTGTCGTTTCTTGGGACAACTTTTCCACCTTTGACATGTCTTTTGTAAGTGTCTTTTTTTATTATTTTTAATAATAGTTTTGTTTCCTATAAAAAAAAAAGATGATTGTAGTTTGTGGTGTTATACCCATCTCATCTCTTGTGGAAGCTACCTTAGTGATGGATATATGATTTTAGGTTTTTCTGCATACTGTTTCAAATTAAGTTATCTCATCAGTGCTTATATTGTTTGTGATAGAAACTTGGCTGGAGAAATATCACAAGAGTATGCAAAACGGCAGGTTTGTTCTTCTACCCTTCGAAAATTTTGTGATTGGTTCGCTCCTCGGGAAAGTAGACATTTTTTGGTCCGTTTCACCTTTTGAGTTGAGTTGTGGCATCCGCTGATGTATATAAGTTAGCTGACCCAAGTAGTTGGGACAAGGTTTTGTTTGTGCTTTGTTTTAGAGTCATATACAGCATTGTGTGTATGGGTTTATTAATCCTTTTCTTCTTCTGGCTGTGGATTGTTGGTGCATTCATATGTGACACAAAAGGTCATTTTATGTTGTATATTTAGTAGTGTTCATTGATAAAAATTTGTCTAAATAAACTTGCTTCGTTTCTGTGAACTAATTCAGGGCGAAGAGGCCCAAATTGATGATTTAATGGAGCTTGTACAACAAATCGTTGCTTTTCACATGAAGGTATGAATTGTGTGAAAGCCTTTTGTTCAGGAATTACATCTTTGCATCAACAATATAGGGTTGGTTGTGCTGTTCAGCAGTGTCATATGATGTCAGTCATTGGCAAGTGACAACCTTTAGATTTCATAGTTCATATGCCATCCTGGACATTTACAGGTAAGCCACCATTTATTTTCAATTTCTCTAATCTTAGTTCCTTTGTTGCAGCATAATGCTGAACCCGAGGCCGTTGATCTTTTGATGGAGGTATTGCGTGCTGTCATTTGTTGTATTTCCTTTTTTAGCTGTCTTTGAAGTATTATATGTAATAGATCCCTTGGATTATTACAGGTTGAAGACCTTGATCTGCTGGTAGAACATGTGGATAGTACAAATTATCAGAGGACATGCCTGTACCTAACCAGTTCAGCAAAGTAAGGGGCCTTTACAATTTTGTAGGATTTTTTAGAATTGTCTGGTCTTATTTATCGATAAATTTCTCTTCTCCCTCTCTACATTGTGCAGCTACTGGTCTTATTTGTCCATAAATTCCTCTCTACCTCTCTACAATGTGCATCTACTGGTGGAAAGACCTTCTGTTGGAATATTTAAAATACAAATCCTATTACACCCAGATGATTGTTATGTGTAGAAAAATTTGGAAGTTGATTACTATATAATTGTTCGTCTTCATAGCTATCTGGATTTAGTAGTTAAAGAACCTGGTCTGTAATCAAGATAGCTATCAAGACGAACAATTTCATGTTCATTTGAAAATTATTTTGAACTGATTACCTTGCCATTTCTGTATTTCCACTTATTTTGTCTGATTCATAAAATGCCATAGTATTAGCATGAATAAACAAGCGCGTGTCTAATGCTAATGGACAATCATGTGCATGATATATGGGCATAGAAGTTATGTTTACATGTGTATTTGTTGTTTAAGGGCTAAGAATTTTCCTGCTGATTAGGAGTGTTAAGTTTTTTTTGAACTGATTAAATATCAAGTTGAGAGACTGCTTTGATGAAGTGATGATAAGGAGAGATAGCTTTGGGTAAAGTATGGACTGTCTTGCAAGTGACAATAGTGAGAAAAAAGATAGTTCAAGAGTAGGTTTGCAGGGTGAGAAAGAAAGGAGAGTACTTAATGAGGAGGTAATTAAAAAAAGTAGGAAATTAGATGTATTGAATGGGAAGAGTTGATATTCTTATCTAGGAATCTGCTACAATCCAGTCATTGGCTATTTCAACTGAAGGACAGAAATTTCACAGTCGTTCAGTTATTCAATGACATTCTTGGAAATAAAATTACAAGAAATGTGTATGTTTAGAGCATCTCCAATAGACTCTCTATTCCCACTCAATTCTCTATTATGGAGAGTCAACCTTTAAAATTTTTTCTCCAATGGACTCTTTATTTAGACTCTCTAAAATAAAGAGTCTATTTTGACTCTCTACATTTGGAGAGTCAAACCTACTCTCTACTCTATTTTTTTGGAACAAAAAAGGATATATTTGTCTTAAATATATTTGTCTTTAAGACATTTAGGGTAAACGTATCTCATTTAAATAATAAAATGATAAAATGATAGTGCGGTTGGAGAAAACATAAAATGATAAAATGACAAGAATAGAGAGTCCTATTGGAGTGGTGTGTAAGAATTTACTCTCTGTTATAATTTTTTACTAAAGATGCTCTCTAAAATAGAGAGTGCGGTTGGAGATGCTCTTAAGGAACTTTCTTAAGAATGAAATCAACGAGGATGAAGTGACATTTTAGTTGAGTATTTGACCAGCAAGAGGTGACAAGCTGGTGACATGTGTTGGTTGTGACAAGCAAGTAGATGGCTACTTGTTGACAACTGTAAAGCTAGGAAGTAAGTTACTACAAAACAGAATATTCAATTCTGAGTAAAAGAGAAATTGCAGAAATGTACCCCTAATAGGCAAAAAGTACTCTCTACAAATTATTATTTTTCCAATTGGGTGAAAAAGGGGAAGAGAGGGCAATCAGTTGTGGATGATCCTATTTGGACGCAACTGTAGTGGTCCCTATTTGCTGGAAACTAATGATAAGAGGGGCCTATATATTATGGGGAACCTTAGGGTCTTCCTCATACTGGTTGAGCTATAGCCTATTTTTCACCTAGCCTTGGTGAGTGCTTGTAGCGTCATCGAAGTAGTAACACCATCACAGGATTAAGAATCAACATGCCATTGCCCCCATGATTAGAACTCATGACCTCTTCGAGGGAACTTGTCTGATTCCTGGAATAGAGATGCGGCAGGGGCAATGCAGGACAAGCGAAACAGACGGTCATCAAGGTGGCTACCCCAGGTCTTAAAGATTGAGTTGCTATATAACACCACCCCAAGTCTTCGAAGTGATGTTCCAGTAAGCATAAGCAGGAGTAGCAAGACTAAAACTATAGTCCCATACAGTACACCAATTACTGGCCTTGTGGGGCCTTTCACTACCCACACCATTTTGCCACTAGTACACACTGAAGTTCTAGCACTGCCCCATTTAGAATCTAATTGTCTTTCCATTTTTCTTTCGTTGTTCAGTTTATTCTTTCCCATGTTTATTGGAATCTGCATTGGTTGGTTTTGTGGAGACATTGATGTATTCAGCCCAATTTATTTTACCTTCCTCCATTTGGTGGTGGCCAATTTATCCTCACATTTAAGTGTTCAGAGATAGTAAGAAGGTGAGGATCAAAATTATTTTTCTTTTTAGATGGGACAATTGACACGTATCGGTTTCAGTCAGTGGAAGTTGAAATGACTCGGTGGTGGAAAATCGATATTCCCATGTTTCGGAATGAAACTTCAATTTTTTTTTTCTCTATTTCACACTATTTCCAAAACCTTTCTGAAAATTACCATACTATGTTTTGTTTTCGAGCTGGTTGAAGCTATACACTGGAACGAAAATTTGATCCTTGATAAGAAGGGTACTTTAGGAATTTTCAAGAATTTCTCAATCCTCCCCAACCCCCTATGATGTTGTTGTCCTTTGTTGCTGCTAAACCTTGCAACTGATTGTCAAGTAGTGCCCTCAAGGTCCATATTTAAAGGTGAATTGTGAGCAAAAGTTTCAAGGTTCACTTAGGATGACACACAATGATTGTGCTGCAGTAGACAGTGTTGGTTGGGTTTTTAGTGCGGCAGGACAAAAAGTATATGCTCAAGCCCGCAATAGAAAGAGTTTGGGGAGAGCCCTTGACAAAACGGAATTAAACTTAAGAACCCTCCTTCTTTAGTGCCAACCCGGGGATCCAATAGAGATGCCCTGTCAAGTGACTACAATCGTATCTGAATCTGTTTTAGGGTTAATTATACTAGAGGTCCCCAAAGTATGAGGTTTGTCTTATTTTAGTCTCCAATATTTCAATTGCATCGTTTTGGTCCCTGAAGTATTGAATATGTTTCTATATGGTCCTTCCTTCAAGCAGACAACATCCAGATTGCTAACGATTTTTTATCATAAACTTGTCACGTAATAGCTTAATATGGACAAAAAATAATTTTGATAACTCTTAAACAAAATTTGGGTAGCTCTTAAAAAAAAATGTGTAATATGGGTAGTTTTTGACCAAAATTTGGATAACTCATGATCAAAACTGTGTAATTTAGATAGGTATTTAACCAAAATTTGAGTAGAAATTTAATCAAGAGTTATCCAAATTTTTTTTTGTCCATATTTAAGTATCATGTGACAAGTTTATGATAAAAAATTATTAGCAATCTAGACACTGTTTGCATGAGGGACCACATAAAAACATATTCAATACTTCAGGGACCAAAATGATGCAATTGAAACTTTAGAGATCAAAATGAGACAAACTTCATACTTTATGGACCTCCAGTGCAATTAATCCTCTGTTTTAATGATAGAAAGGTAACCCCAAAGACAAGCTTGGCTCAGATGGAATATTGTTCTGATGACCTATGTTAGGTTTCACGGTATGAGAGTTACTTAATATTGGTGGATTCAGTTGTTGTGAGACAGAGAGAGAAAGAGTTTTCAACAATGGTGGCTCTGTATGAGGATGAGTGGTGTGGGTCATCTTCATACTTGTCAGAGAAGAAGATTAACATAGAACTTTTTTGTTTTTCTTTTTCCTTTTAGTTGAACGAACAATATTACATATCAATAAGCAAAATTAACGCCAACTCAAACATCTTAATTGGGTTTAAAGCAAGGACTACTTTTCTGTCAAGTGAAATTTGGCGAACAAGCTAACCTCCTCAGTCCTCACCCTTTTATATGGGGTGTTGGCATTTTCCCCATGAATATTCTCTCTCTCTCTCTCAGAGTGACAAGTGTATCAAAATGGGCAATGTGTGGATGGCCCCGACTAGATTGACCATGCCTCACTTAGATGACATACTTTGATGTTTTTGTGGTCTCTTTTTAAAAGTATTTCATGTATGTTTCCCCTGTCCAGTGCACCCAAAAATTCTTGATCTGTGTGCGCGCGCCTGTTTGTGTGGTGCACAAAATAAAATTGCTTTGATGCTTATTTTTTATTGCTACATTGTGCAGATACCTTCCTGGACCAGATGATATGTTAGTTCTGGATATTGCATACATGATCTATATGAAGTTTGAAGAATTTCCTAGAGCCCTTCAGATTGCAATATTCCTTGACAACATGCAGGTCTGTACTCTACTATGATTGTGGATAACTCTCCCACCCTCCCTCCCTCTCTCTCTCTCTCTCCAAAATTAATACTTTTTTGTATTATGTGTGAACAGTAGAACACCAAGAAATTTGAGACTAGAAATTTGTTCTTTTCAGCAATTAGACAATAGCATGTATATCCTTTCATTTTGGATGAGAGAAATAGAAGGCTAAATGGTTTTCCTTCTATCTTTGTAACTATTTCATTCTGATATCTCAATATACCCCTTGGCAGTATGTAAAGCAGGTTTTTACATCTTGTAATGATCTGCTGCGAAAGAAGCAATTTTGTTACATCCTTGCTCGACATGTAAGTTTGAGTTTCACAATTTCTTTGATTGCTTTTTTTAACCTTTTTGTGGGGGAGTGTGATTAGACCCCTCGATAAAATAGGGATTAATTGTTATATGGCCTAACATCACAATATTTACTTTCTTCACAAGACTTGAAAATAACTTCTTGTTTTGATGTATAATTGATGCTTATTCATTGTTGAATTTCTTTCATGCAGGGCATTACTTTTGAGCTTGATGATGAAATGATTGCAGATGATGAGGAAAGGGAGACATTGCAAGAAATTGTCAACAACACTAAACTAAGTGAAGGCTATCTTACCCTTGCTCGTGATATCGAGGTCATGGAGCCCAAATCTCCTGAGGATATATATAAGGTCTGGGTTTTCAGATATCTGTGATCTGGAATAGATTTCTTTATCAATCCTGTTCGATGCCAATAATATATATTTTTTTCAAATCAGAGACTTGAAGCCATTTTGCTTATCTCGTTGGCTTCTGTTAATTTTTTTTCCCTACTTTGGATATTTTTGGAACACCGTTTTTTTTTTAGCATACTTGCAGAAAAGTAATAAAGCATCACCAGCTGTGCTCATTCGTGTTTTCTGTGTGTTTCATGTTTTCTCGTCCGTTCTTTTAGTTTTTTTTTCTTTTTAAGCCCCTTTTTTCCTAGAAGCTGGAATGATTCACTAGTAATTTTTGTATTGGCAATGGACAAATGGCCATGATATTATGCATTCAATGAGGGGGTTGGGCATATATAGAGGGAAGCCTTTTAGAGAGGAAGAAGAAAGATAAGTGGCCCATTTATGTCAGTCTTTACTGAGGCTCCTTGACTACCATTTGATCTTATAATATATTTGCTTGCATTTGTTAGGCACATTTGCTTGACGGTCGGGCTAGTGCGGGAGCAAGTGTTGATTCAGCCCGACAGAATCTAGCAGCAACGTTTGTCAATGCTTTTGTCAATGCTGGCTTTGGACAGGTAAAGTTGTGTTTTATCTGCACACTAACTGTTGCAGGGCTGTGCTTTTGTGACATTCGTTACTTTTCTGTCTCAGGATAAGTTAATGACGGTCCCATCAGAGGCTTCAATTGGTGGTTCTTCCGGAAACTGGCTTTATAAGAATAAAGAACATGGGAAGACCAGTGCTGCAGCTAGTCTGGTATGTAAATCTTCACAGTATGTGGTGCTGTTTTGCGTTTATGTTGTTACTGCTTTATTACTGCTATTCCCAATTGTAGGGTATGATTCTGCTTTGGGATGTTGACTCTGGACTTGCCCAAATTGATAAATATTTCCACAGCAATGACAACCCTATCATTGCGGGTGCTTTATTAGGCGTGGGGATTGTGAATTGTGGTATCAAGAATGATTGTGATCCTGTGAGTGTCGCTGTATTTTTTCTGTACATAGAACATCTATATAACTGGTGGCATGTTCCTTGAGATATCACAAAATTTGGTTTTTCAGGCATTGGCACTCCTTGCCGATTATATTGATAAAGAAGATTCTTCTGTCCGAATTGGTGCAATAATGGGCCTGGGTCTTGCATATGCAGGTGCTCAGAATGAGCAGGTGAGTTTTCTGCCTTTTTCCCCTAAATGATTTGGTTGGCCACAGCAATTACATTGTGTATGGTGGACTCGATCTATCTTTCTTCCCTTTTGTTCAATTGAGTTCCATCTTCAGTGGTACCATACTGTCATTCTTTCGGAGAAGGTTCTTCACATACAAAATATTATCTTGTTTTTGGTCGCTGACTATTAGGCTAGTGAAGTGCGTTAATTGGTTGAGTTTGCTTTAATAATTTGATTTCTTTCTAAGGATGTGTTTGGAGCTGAGCAATATGTTGTTTTATAGATCCGTGGTAAACTGACTCCTATCCTTGGAGATGCAAAGGCCTCCCTTGACGTGATAGCTTTTGCTGCAATCTCACTGGGATTGGTGTATGTGGGTTCCTGTAATGAAGAGGTCGCCCAGGCAATTATATTTGCATTGATGGACCGAAGTGAGTCAGAATTAGGGGATCCCCTCACTCGACTTTTGCCACTTGGCCTCGGTCTTCTTTACCTTGGGAAGCAGGTAACTGAACTCAGTAGGGGTGGTTTTTCTGGTATTCTCTGGAATTCTTATCTTGTATTTTTTTTTCCTTTTTGCTTGAGTTTTCTTGCTTGATCCGTTCACATGGATTTTATTATTAGATCAACAGACGCCATACAATGTAGACTTGTAAATTCCTTGTTTTATCAGTCTAGTAATTTTGAGGTCCATTTTTTGGTGTTTAACAGGAAAGTGTGGAGGCCACAGCTGAAGTTTCGAAGACATTTAATGAAAAAATTAGAAAATATTGTGATATGACCCTGCTTTCTTGTGCCTATGCTGGAACTGGGAACGTACTCAAGGTCTTTATTTGAACATGGTCGATTGTAGATGGTAAATTCCAGTTACATGCATGAAATAGCTAAATGTCCTTTCTTCACAGGTCCAACACTTTCTAGGTCAGTGTGCACAACATCTGGAGAAAGGTGAAACCTACCAGGGACCTGCTGTACTTGGAATTGCAATGGTAGCAATGGCTGAAGAACTGGGCCTTGAAATGGCGATTCGTTCGTTAGAGCATCTTTTGCAGTATGGGGAGCAGAATATCCGAAGGGCAGTTCCTTTGGCTCTTGGTCTCATCTGCATATCAAACCCTAAGGTAATCATCCTAGTGCTATTTGCCGGGCTGAGCACCCTTCGACGATTAGGAACTATTATCAGTTGCTGAGAATCCTACCTTCTCGTTCTGTTGGTATGGCTTCCTCATTAATTGTTGGTTGGTTATTTTGACCAGGTCAATGTTATGGACACATTGAGCAGACTTAGTCATGATACAGATACAGAAGTAGCAATGGTATTGTGATATAGTAGCTTGTTTAATTTATTTTATTGTTGTGGTAGTTGCTACATTTTCTAGGTTATGCCCAAAAGCCTGAAATATTTGTTTGGTTGATACAGGCTGCTGTCATCTCCTTAGGTTTGATTGGTGCAGGAACCAACAATGCTAGGATAGCTGGCATGCTTCGCAATCTTTCAAGTTATTACTACAAAGAAGCCAGCCTTCTCTTCTGTGTAAAGCTTCTTTTGACATATTTACAGACGCACATGCTGATTCTTGGTTTATATCATTCTCTTTGGGTTTCCTGTTGATATTTAATGATTTGTATTTGCCACTTTTGCAGGTTCGAATTGCTCAAGGTCTTGTACATTTGGGGAAGGGTTTGTTGACTCTTTCTCCATATCATTCGGAACGGTTTTTGCTATCCCCGTAAGTGTTTGTTCTGCCAAAAAAACTTAGATCTGCAGAACTCCATTATAATTTTGAGTTATGCAAATCCTGTGGGAGATGCATGGGTTCACGCTAAGAAGCACGGACACCTACACATTGGGAGACACGTGAAATATATTTTAATCATAATCATTCAATTCAGCATTTCCTCAATTCTAACAGTTCACATCACGAATCATCAAACAAAAAATGAAATATCAGATCTATCAAGACACATTCATCATAAATATCCATAATCCAACAATTAGTGATTATTACAATTTTCATTTTAAAAAATATCACATTTTGTAACCCTAATTTTTATTTAGTTTCAAAGAGCCCCAATTTCACAGTCGTATTTTTCATCAAAATACTCATGAAAATTGTATTCCGTTTGTATATAATATTTCGTAATCGTGTCCGAATTTATGTTTATATCGGTATCTTATGTTGATTAGTGATGATAACTCTTTTTATAACTTTTACCCATATTGGTTTAAAATTACAAAATAGTTTCCTTAGTTATAAAGTTGTTTAACAAGATTTTAAAAATTAGAAAAAAAAACAAAAAAAAACTCAAAATGTGTCCTCCAGTTTGTTGAGTTGTAGTTGGTTGCGTGTTCCCGAAATGTCCAAAACTTGCTCGGAGAAAATTATAATAACAACAAAATGGACACTCATTTTAATGTGTCCAACACATGTTCGAATCGTGTCCCTATCGGAGGCGTGTTCGCGACACCAACACTGGTCGAAATCAAGTGTTTGTGCTTCGTAGGTTTCACGGGGGACTAGGGCTAATTGGGGAGGCACCTATGAAACACGGATACTTCATCAAAGTCGACGTATCCGTATCGGATACGATACTTGTTGGATATTCGTATACAATAATTAATAAAATTTATGGATAATTCATGGATACTTCTACACATAGAGTAAGATGTACAATTTTTAATATTAATCTATACCCTCTCATTTCAAGCTCACATACAATACAAAATATCAACAAAATTTCATGTGACTTTAAGACACCAGTATTTTTAAGGATTATTTACTAATACTATTACATGTCAAAATAGTATATAAAACAAGTTAGTTATACTATAATCTTAGAAACAAATACTTGTAAGCAAATCAACTAGTTAAATGTTGGTTATGATTCGTTTAATTAGTCACGTTCATTTTATGGATGTATCATAATGAGATGATACTATACATTTTTCAAGGTAAAAATTACTGATTTTGCTTATTATTGTTAAAAGAATTACTAAAATTTGTAATATTTAAAGTAAAATATAAAATATATTTTATTATAGACAAATTCGGGTCATATCTATATCTTATTTTTTTTAAGCTTTATCATATCGCCGTATCCGTATCGTATCTAATCTATAATATTTAGGATTAACCAAGTTGATAGAGTATTTGTTTGCGACAAAAACTTTCTTTGGAATTTCACTAGCATCTAAGTGAAGCCTTTTGTTCTGACAAAAATGTGTCGAAGAGCTATTCCACATTATAGCTAATTTTTTAGGGTAGGAATCGTTGTCTACACAAGTATAAAAGTAAATAATGCGACCTCCTGTTATGTATGAGCTGGATAAAGAGCAAAATTATTTTATTTTCATTTCGTGGCTGAACAATGTTGACCAAAGTTTTGAACTTTACAAACTTTTGTTGCCGATTTGGAAAATCATATGGTTGGTTGTTGAGTATTTCTTTTTTAGCTTGGATGGGCCTAATTAGCATTTCCTAAGCAAGAGAACAGATTGGGGACGCTTTCACATTAGAATTGGAAAGTGGAATTTTGCCACCATCAAAGTGAAATCCCCTTTTTGTTTTGCCCCAACACATTTTTGAACTAGTCTGCTCTAACTATATGTTGATGAAGTTAAAAAAAAAAAAACTATATGTTGATGAGCTTTCCACATGATAACTTAGTTTTTATTGTAGAAAGTGTTGTTTCTTATATAAACTAAAAATGTTGATAGTGTGATTTCATGTTATGTATGATCTGGCTACGGAGTGGAATAATTTTATTTCCCTGGAATGTCCAAGCAGTGTTAAACATATTTCCCAACTTTTTTTCCTGTAATTTATGAAACATATGGTTTGTGGTTAAGATTTCCTTTTAGCTTGGATGGGGCCTAACTAGCATCTCCTACGTAAAAGAAAATATGGTCCTATATAAAGCTCAATGGTGGGAAAAGGATTTGCGGCTTTGTTGAATGATGATTGGTGCCCAAAGCTTGATGCTTACTTCTTTGGTGTGGAATCAGCTCACATAATTCATAAGAGTTAGGTTCTGCATTGTTGTTTGTAAATTGGTTATGATAACAATGGATATAGGCACCGACATTCTTACACTGAGGACCTGATTAGCAAATATTCTAACTAGTAATCATACTTTGTATTAATTTCGGTTCTGAGGTTACCTATTTGAATGAACATTGTTCTGATGGTGTGTTATAGAAACTGTGTACATCATTGTGTTTTTCAGGTAATTACCTGCCTGACAGCAGCGTGTAGGCCCCTTTTGTATTATAAAATTTGAAATAGTTTGTCCTTGAGGGTGATGTTAACTCTTTGCAATTAAAAGGGAAAATTTTCCTCATTTCATGCCTATTTTTCTTTAGCTTATCTGATATTTTGCACGTCTTTTTCTTCTTTCCTTTAGGACTGCATTGGCGGGACTTGTGACTTTATTGCACGCTTGTCTTGACATGAAAGCCATCATCTTGGGGAAATATCATTATGTTCTATACTTCCTTGTTTTGGCAATGCAGGTTAGTTATCAGTTTGAAACAGACTGAATTTTTTGTATACCTTAACACCTTGTTTGTTGTTTTCTTACTGATTGTTTATTATGTCTCCCACTAATTTTACAGCCAAGGATGCTGTTGACTGTGGACGAAAATCTGAAACCTCTATCGGTACCTGTCCGGGTTGGCCAAGCTGTTGATGTTGTTGGCCAGGCGGGTCGACCAAAGACCATCACTGGTTTCCAGACCCACTCGACCCCTGTTCTTCTGGCTGCTGGTGATAGAGCAGAACTTGCAACTGAGAAGTACTAAAATCTTTCTTGAACAGCTCATCAAAAATAAATTCATGCCTTTCAAAAGCGCTGTTTACATTTTACCAGTTACTGCATATGCTAATATTAACGTTTTTTTGTGTAGGTATATTCCACTCTCTCCCATTCTTGAAGGTTTTGTCATCTTGAAAGAGAATCCGGAGTACAGAGATGATCACTAGCTGAAATGGATGAGGAAAGTGGAGCCAGCTTCGTTCAAAATTGCTCGTTGTCTAGTTCCATAAAGTCGAGCTTGCATGGAAAATTTTATTTGCATAGGGCAACATAATATAGAGCCCCACCTTTCTTTCTCCTATCATTTGGATTTATTTTTCCAACAATTACCCCCTAGGAGTTGGGTTGGTGGTGTGACATAATCCACTTGTCTAAAATGTTATGCAGAGAGAGAGTACACATGCCTAAATTATGTTAAAATGGGCTAACTTATGCAGTTGATTATATGGATTATAGCATCTTGGTTTGTCAATATTGGGGTCGAGTAAATTCGGCGGTGATTTGACCACTTTAAAATTGGTTCTTTCTCTGTTATTAATAGTGTATTAAAATTGGCATTCAGAGGGGCATTTGAACATCTTGCAGAAATTGGTATATGGTCATTTTCTTTTTTTGTGGAGAGCATTTTGAAGCTTTGGGTTTCCTAATTGAACTATTAGTCAAAGGAGGCTTTAGAGTTTAGAAGGTTTTACTATGTTTTTCATGCATTGAAAAATTTGCTAGTTATTTTTTCATTTTGACAGTACTTGAAAATCAGGAATAAAAGTTCTATACTGCCCTTGGAGAAGGACTAGGTACTATTAACCTGTGAAGTAATGAGCTTGGAATACAATTGGTGTTTGAGAAACAATTGTACCAAACATAATCTCCTATAGTTTTTGCTAGTATGAGTAAATTTACAAGTTATTAATCAAACTATACTAACCATCACATTTTTACAACTAACCACCCACCACATTTATTAGAAAAGTCGATACAACTTTTATTTCACATAATTAACGACATATACATTTCTTTTTTACTCGTCTATATGTCACCATTGTGTACAAGCAAGTGTCTACGATAAGACAACCAGATGTTACACAGTTAGTAATAATATAACATTTTCCACTATCCTAGGTATTACCACCATTTACAACAACAAAAAAAATTCTAGGATAATGTAGTAGACAAAAGGTTAGGATATCACAAGTTTCACGCCCCTTCCCTAGGAGGCCCGTTCACTGAACCCATTGAAGAGGCATGGTGATCCATTTCAGGTCCTACTACAAATGCAGGTATCATATTTGCCTCGATAGATTCTGGGTCAAACCATCCATTATTATTATTTGGGCCAAAGAACCCGACTGGCTGTTCGGGATTAGCATTGACAGGTGGCCACGATATATTTTGTACCTCCATCTCATTCAATATTGCCTTGTATAGTCCTGGATTTGTTTCAATGCTTATTGCTCTGCGGACCACCAACAACTGTGAAATCAACCTATTATGCACTAGATTCTGCTGCTCATCTTTAGACAAAAATGACCATATGTTAGACACATCACGAATCTCTCGTTGTATCAATTTATAAGCTTCATTGTCGAGCTTATTCGTTTCAACTTCTTTGGTACCATGTGGTCCCATATTACTTCGGGCCATATAAATATCGTCCCATGATGCCATCATACCTGAATCAAATAAATGATTAGCTTTACAGATATTTAAAATTCGGGTTAAATGCGCTGGAGGTCCTCAAAGTATAGAGTTTGTTTCATTTTGGTTCCCAATGTTTCAATTGTATCATTTTGGTCCCTAAAGTATTGATTATGTTTCTATATGGTCCCTCAAACAAACATCGTCCAGTTTGCTAACGATTTTTTGTTATATACTTGTCAAGTGATACTTAATATGGACAAAAAAATAATTTAGATAACTTTTGACCAAATTTTTACTTAAATTTTGGTTAAATAGCTACATAAATTACACAGTTTTGATCATGAATTATTCAAATTTTGGTCAAAATTACTCATATTATACATTTTATTTATCAAGAGCTACCCAAATTTTGTTTAAGAGCTATCAAAATTATTTTTTGTCCATATTTAAGTATTACGTGACAAGTTTATTATAAAAAATCGTTAATAATTTGGACGTTGTCTGCTTGAAGGACTATATAGAAACATATTCAATACTTTAGAAACCAAAATGATACAATTAAAATATTGGGGATCAAAATCAGACGAATCTCATACTTTAGAGACCTCTAGTACAATTAACCATTAAAATTTAAATAAACTGAAAGTAATGGTATGGATCAAACATGTTTAGTAATAGTGCTTCAAGTAAATCATCACGGATCGTCATTTTGGCTAATCCACCTCGTATAATTCCCATATAAAATTTAATTCCTAACTTCTAATACAACTTTGTCACATCCCGATTTTTTTTTTATAATTGTCTTTTCACAACCCATAATATTTTTTTAATATAAATTAGACCATAACTGAATATATTCTGGACAAAATTACATTCCCAAAATATAACATAAATCATAATTAAAATAGTCCGATAGTGAACAGATAATGGTAAACTCCTAGTTGCAGTCTTCCCAACTTATTCCTCCGGATTTAATCTTGTTGCTGAAAAATATAAATAGGGATTAAGTCACTAACCCAATTGATTAATTTTTCTCAATGGCTATCAAGATGTTAAAACAATAGATATAAAGAAATAATAAATAGGTTCAACAATAGGTCACATTTAAAGTCACAAGAGTGTAACATATATCGATAATAACGATTCATCAATATTCAGTTCAGGCATGAAACATCTGTGGAAAAAAAATTTGGGGTCTTCCACTCTAGGGAACTCGATGCTTTATTACTTTCTAGAAATACCAATATCGAGAATTTTACGGTGTCATACAGGCTACCAACAGTATCTAATACTACTAACCAATGAACCCAAAAACTAATAGGAATTCCGTGCATCTGTGAAGGATCACACACCTACTAACCCTAGAGGGATTTCAACACAATAATATCACGTGTAGAAATCACAATTTATCAACAAGACTCAAGTCCAACCCAATAGATAATGAAAAGCAAACATTTTAAATTATATAGTCAACGTAGATTTGAAATAGAACCCCAAAATATGCACAAGATGTATCAATGGTAGTAAAATAAGAACAAAAATCCTACCTCTAATTCTACCTCGAATTAGTACCGGGTGCTGTAGTATTTTAGAATAATTATAAAACTAAGTAATTATGATATATTTAAGCCCAAATTTAATTTTTTTTAATGAATAACAAAAAATTATGATATTTAAATTTGATCTAAAAATACTTAACAAAGACTGAATTCAAGTAATTGCTTGTCAAATTGAAACAACAAAAATATTAGTTAATAACCCAGAAACCTTACCTAAATTTTGGATGTAGGATTGAGTTCCTACTTTCACAGAATTTCCACCTTTGTTTTCTTTTCTTTTCCCCGTCTTTCTTCCTCCTCCTTTTTTTTGGTGTGTTCTTTCTTTCTCTGCCGTTTTGCTCAGTGGACTGGAAGGCTCTATTTATAGAGTGAACAGGGGAAGAGTATTGAGCTCCAAGCACCTCACGTCACCTGCTCACATATGCTTAGTGACATAGGTATTACATCACCATCGACACTTGTCCTTGTCCACTTTTTGCTCTATATATATATTTTTTGTTTTTAGCTCATTGCAAAGACACCTGTCACACCTTCTTGATATATGTATACATGTTACATAGTCGTACACACATTACATAATGACGGGTCCGGCCAAGACTTGACCCTGCTCATAGCCATAGGTGAGTTCAAAATTATAGATCAAACCCAATTCAGAGATTCAGTGCAAAAATATAGAATAGACTCATAATCGCAGATCAGACCCACCTCATTAAAGACTTAATCTAGAACTGATATGCGAAGAGATTTCCTTAAGAAGTGCACGTCACCATTTCCACGGAACCTCACCTACACAAAGGGAACATCTCTCACATATCACTCACATTTTAGCACTCTATACTCCTTGAAAAATAAAATACTTAGATCATTCTAGCCCTTCAAAGTGGAGTAGGTCACCCTGACCGAATCTCTTAAATTTTTTTTTACTTGTGTTGATTCTCATCATTTATTATTGTATTTAATACTTGACAGGTGAAGCATAAACACGTTTTGTACATCATTAGTTTATCGCGCGTCTATGAGAAACGACTAAGTTTTGACCTTACTGTCTTTCTATTTTTTCCTGTTCTCTTTCCATTTTATGGCTATTACAACTAAATCCATAAATTAACAAAGAGAAGACAATGATCTACCACGTCGTGACGAGGTCCTCCCCCCTCCCCCCCAAACAAACCCCGTCGCGGGACAACAACTACTAGAGATAATGTAGCTGTTAGGGAACCAAAACTAACAGATCCTCTAATTGATGTTTGTCGAGCACCTTCAAGGAGTCTTGCCCTAACACCCTGGAAAGAAAACACTCTAGGTACCTCGCCCAGGGCGCCAAAGTACCAGCTCCTAGCAGAACGCCCCCAACAGCGCCAGGATGCCCCCTTGCAACTCCAGGGCGCCTCTACATGCTGGTGACCCTCCCGTGTCTGCTCCGTCCTCCCATGCTGGTGACCCTCCTTCTAAGAAAATGAGGGGAAAAACTAGTATGTGGACCATTAGAGCCACTAGAACGACTATTCCCCCAACCACTAGATGAAAAAAATCCAACTCGACGACGTCTTCAATACCATGAAGGCTCAAGGGCCTGAAACGGTCGAGTACCTGGTGAGGCGTACTGACACGTCTTTTGTAGTTAATATGGCAAACTACCCTCTCCCCCCCCCCCCCCCCCCCAAAGTTCAAGATGTCAACCGTGGAAGCTTTTGATAGCTCCAAAGATCCACTGGACCACTTTGACACCTATAAATCCCTAATACAACTGTACAACATATCAAACGAGATCAAGTGCAGGACTTTACCTACCACCCTCAAAGGGTCTGCTAGCCAATGGTTCACCAAGCTAACCCTAGCTTCCATTGACTCTTTCACTAAACTAAGCAAGCCCTTCGTCTCACGCTTCATTCATTGAGGGACGACGACACCAGAAGCCTACCACCCACCTGTTTAGCATAAAGTAAGAACAGGACAAAAGTCTAATGAGTTACCTTGCTCGTTTTAACGAGGAAGTCCTTCAGATTGAAGAATCAAATGACAAAGTCGTCATGGCGGCCTTCACAGAAGGCCTACACTTATCCAGTCTTATGTTTTCAATTTTGACGCGTCTGCCAAATAACATGCTAGAATTACTATCAAAAGCACATAAATACATGAACATTGAGGATGTCGCCAAAGCTAGGCGAGCTGAGTCCTCACGTAGAGGGGAATACGAAAAATAGACATGTGAAAATTCTACTTCTTCATTAATTTGTGGTTGAAATTCAAATTCAGTGAAAAATAAACATTTTTTAAGGAAATTCGGCGCCCAAATCGCCGTAAGCGGTTTGATTCTGGTAAATCTTGAAAAAATACTCCAATTTAAAAAAATGGACAACCAAGAACAAAGTTATGGTCGTTCAATTTTTTGCCACATCTCCGTTCTTTTCTAATACTCCACCATCGCCCAGCACCAACCACTAGCTGGGCACCCAACGCACAGCGCCAACGCCCTCGCCCTCGCCTTCGCTCGCAGCGTCCAATGCCCACGCCCGCAGCACCTTCACCCTCGTGTGGCGCCCAGAGCCCTCGCCCTTGCCCGCGGCGCCCAACACCCCCACTCGCGATGCCCGATGCTAGTGCCCTCGCCAGTGCCAGCGGCGCCCAGCGCCCAGCACCTGCGCACCCAAAGCCTGCACCCGTTCGCCAGCCAGTGCACCCGTTTGGCTCGTCGTCCTTGCCTTAGCGCTAGGGGTGTTCACCCTACGCTACGGGTAGGAATTATGATATTCCATCTTCCTACCTAATACTTTACGGAAGAACTTTCTTAGCTTACCCTACCCGATCAAATGTACTATTCTTCCCCGAATTCCGTCCCATCAATCGGGTAGGAAATCGGGTAAACACATATTTTTTAGTTATTAATTTTTAGATCATTTTAACAATTTAATTAAGTAACTTACATCAATTAACTAACATAATAAAATAATAATATAACAAAATACAATAAATTCAATAATACATAAACAATTAAAATAAAACACAAAAAAAGAAAAATCATAAACATCAATACATTATATATAAGAAAGTCATAAACATCAATAAAACATTAGGGTTTCTAGATTTTTTGGATTTTAATTTTTAGAGATTAACATATGTGTGTGTGTGTGTGTGTGTGTGTGTGTGTGTGTGTGTGTGTGTGTGTGTGCGTGTGCGTGTGCGTGTGTATGTATATGTGGGTAAGGTAGGGTAGGGAATATAGAAATTTTGTAGGTATTCTGCACTCCTACCCAATTTTTGCGGAATACCAAAAAATCTTCTGTTGTCCTACCCGATTCTTTCGGGTAGCCGACCAATAGAGTTGGGTATGGTAGGATAGGGTTAGAATTTGCAGGTAATTAAAAATTTGAACACCTCTACTTCGCACCTGCCTCGTCACCTGTTGTGACGTTGCCCACGCCTACATCGTGTGCTCAACTCGTCCAGCAACGCCCTTGGCGCCCGGCATCACCCTTCCTGGTGCATTTGGCACCCTTGCCTCCCGTGGTCCGCTGAATCTATCCTGTTGTCGCCCTATGGCTACCCTCACTACCATCTCCCTCTTTATCTCCATCTCTTGGGAGTGAGTCTCCCGAGTCACCAAAAAATCAACCTAACTCTGTCTCTACTCTCACACAAGAAGCCTCAGTCTCTAACTTTGCGGCTCTCACGTGAATCGCCAGAAGCTCGGCCTAACTCTACATTTGCTCTCACGCAAGCAGCCTTAGTCTCCAGCTTAGCAGCTCTCTCGCAAGTTGTCAAAAGCTTGGCCTAACTCTGTATATGCTCTCATGCAAGCAGCCTTAGTATTTAGCTTAGAGGCTCTCTCGCAAGTCACCAGAAGCTTGACCTAACTCTGTCTCTGCTCTAACGTAAGTAGTCTCAGTCTCTAGCTTATCGGTTCTCTTGCAAGTCACTAGAAGTTCGGCCTAACTCTGCATTTACTCTACACAAGTAACCTCAGTCTCCAGCTTAGCGGATCTCCTATGAGTCATTAGAAGCTCGACCTTACTCTACCTCTGCTCTCACGCAAACAACCTTGGTCTCCAGAAATTTGGCTTGAGGAGCCACCCACAACTCCTCCTCTACAGCCCAGTTGTGTCTACCTCATCAGAGTTCAGTTGCTAAAAGAGGATCAGGACAAGTTTTCTTACTGATGCCCTCTCCCCCAAATCCCATTGGGCTCGGGGCATAGGGGCAAATGATGGGCCCGACCTAGACTTGGCCCAACTCAAAGGCTCAGTCCAAAATTACAAATCAGGCCCAACTCAGAGGCCTAGTGCAAAAATATAGACTAGGCCCAAAATCGCAGACCAAGCCAACCTTACACATACGGGCCAAGCCCACCACAGGATGGAGGAAGTTAGGTCAGCTCAGCCGCGCCATCTTGAGAGAGTTAGGTCAGCCACGCTATCATGAAAGACTCAATCCACAACTGACATGTGAAGAGATCTCCTTGAGATGCGCACGTCACCACCTCCACGAAGTTGTCTCACCTATTACGAGAAGGGCGTCACCTTCGCCGAACTACCTGATATTAGAAAAACGCCTCAATCTGTTGGGAGACGCCTATAAATTGTAAGTCTCACCTACACAACGGGGGCATCTCTCACATATCACTCACATTTGAGCACTCTACACTCCTTGAGAAATAAAATGCTCAGGCCATCTTAACCATTCACAGTGGAGTAGGTCACCCTAACCGAACCATTTAAATTGTGTTTTACTTGTGTTGACTCTCATCATTTATTACTGCATTTAATACTTGATAAGTGGTGCATAAACACGTTTTGTGCATCATCACATAATTTAGACACTTCCGATATTTAAGATAACATTTTCTTTTTAACATGAAATATAATTAATATTATAGTTTTTTGACTCGTTTTCACGCAATTTTTTTTTTTTTTTTTGAGATCTATTTATTTATTTGAAAACTTAAAACACAAACTTCGATATTATACTTTCAATTACATAAAATCATAGTTAACTTTATTATTAATGTTATTAGGGATTAATTTTCATATCGGTCATTACATTAATAGTATCTTCCGAGGAAAAGTAGTATTTGTTGAGAAATTTCCCTTTTATATTTTAGAAATGTTGATTCCCAAATTCGTGTCCCCCAATATTGCTTGGTAAATGATAACATGTATCATCATCCATTTTGGTCTGACTTCTCGATATGTCATCTAGTTACTAGCATTTTCTTGAAGGAGGTTGGACCTCTTTATATGACAATCGTCTACATTGACCCCTAATTACAATTGGAATGTTACATCGTCCTATTTACTATTCATTCTTCCACATTATACCTTCAATTACTTGAACTCACATTATCCCATGGTCAAATCTTTGTTTTATTTTAAACAAAAATGTCATTCTATTATTGAATTTTAGGGCAAAGTAAAACCAAGTAGTATAGTTCAAAAGGGTCAAGTCGTATTAGGGGCAGAGTTAGAAATTCTTATGAGAGAGGGTACAATATTAATATAAAATTTTTGAATTTCAAGCGTGAGAAATGTATGAAAATTTAAGATGAAGTTACTAAATAAAACATAAAATCGAGAACATATAACCTTAACAAATATAGACAAAAAGTACAAAATAATTTTTATTTTGTATAATTCAAGATATTAAAGTAGAATACAATATTCTATCAAATCCCAAAATTATATATACGGGTAAATTGCACCGTTAGTCCCTGATATTTGACACTTGTTGTATTTTTGTCCCCGAAGTTCTAATTTTGACAATTTCGTCCTCCATATTACAAAATTGACTGACTTTCGTCCATAGAGTTAGAAGGGCAATCTAGTCATTTACTAGTCCTTCTCTCCCATTTAACCTCTTCAGTTGCGTGAGGATGTTTCTAGCATAGTACATTAGTTTGTCCTTCCTAACTAAGGTTCACTATTGGATTTGGGGATTTCGTCTTCTTCTTCAGCTACTATTGAAATCAAGAGTCGTTTCTCACCTTAGTAGGGTTTCAGATACTCCTGTAATGGCTGGCTGGTTCAATTGTCAACGATGCGAAGACGATGACTTCAATCTAGAATACGGTAAATCAGGACCATTAAAGCTTGAATAAATCTGTTATTTACTCTGACACATCGATTTTACTCAAAAAAAATTTATGAATTGAACGTATACGAAGTAGTTCTTGCATGCAATATGTGATTATTTTATACAAATTTTTTGTTTTATATGCATGTGATCCCCAAATTTGTTTTATATGCAAGTGGTCACAACGTTTGATAATTTTGTGGCACCCATTATGTTTTATATAGCCAAATTTCAAAATTTTTACACTGAAAATGCATCATGATGGGGTGTTTCGAGACAACCCACATAAGAAATATGTTGGAGGTAAGGTCGACGTCTTCCACCACAGACATCCAGACTTAATGTCTTTACTGGAACTTGATGAGATGGCGAGGGGATTAGGATATGATGAAAAGATTCTCAGGCTCCATTATCTGATACCAGACAAGAATTTGGATAATGGTTTGATTTTACTATATATTCATACTCAAGTGTTCACAACGTTTAATTCATTATATCTCAACACAGTTGTTGATGTATACATTGAACATAGATCACTGTTTGATGTATTTGATGAGGAGGGGGTAAGAAATGATGTAGATACTGGGATTAGGCATTCTGTTATTATTGAGATTGATGATGAAGATTTAAATGCTTTAGAGAAGAGTCAAGTAACTACTGTATCTAGTACATGAAATAATAAGCAACCATATTTGCTAGAGTATTGTGAGGTTGTTGCTACCTAGGTGATACAAATGCAACAGTGGGGGTGACATAGAGAATGAAAGAGCTGTGGTCGAAAGAGACAATGCAACAGTTAGGGGTGACATAGAGAATGAAAGAGCTGGAGTTCAGAGAGACAATGCAACAATTGGAAATGACATAGAGAATGAAAAAGTTGGGGTTGAGAGAGGCAATGAAACTTCTCATGGATCTGATTTTCATGACAGTGAATATGATGTAGAAAAAAATGAGATTACTCAAACTTCTGGGACTACTCCAACTTCTGCACAGAGATTGTGAATAGGAGTGGAAACACAACTTCAACACAAAGAGGTGGGAATAGGAATGGAAACACAACTACTACTACAACAGATGTGAGCAAAGAAAAGGTTGCAAATACAAGTGTTGGAGTTGGAAAAGGTGTTCAGTCACATAGGAGAGAGAAGTTACAGGTCAGAATATATGTTATCCCACCAACATCCACAACAGTTCAAACCACCTCGCTCTACTCCAAATCCAGCACCATTCTTGTGGAAAGGTCAGAGTTGTACAACCCTTGCATCACTTCAATCAATAGCAAAAAGGGGGAAGAATGGAGGGAATCCAGATAATGGTGGAGTGAAGGCCAAGGGGAAAGGGGTATAATACATATAATGGTGTAGATGCCGCATTTTGGGTCCTACTAGAAGTAGTTGTTCCAATAGTTGTTTTTACAGACAATGTAACAGAATTTGGTAGCTTGAGCATTGTCTATGAACCACTCTTTTTTTATGTACACCTATTTTGCCTCTTGTATTCTTGTATTTTACATAGTACATTCCATCAAACAAATAAGCAGGTCTTTGAAAAAGAAGACAAGAGAACTTCATTCATAATTAAATGGCACACATGTCTTTTCTCAATTACATAAACAACACACTCTTCTGCACAACTAAACAAACCCTTCTGGATTCTTGATTGGCTATTGCTAGAGAAGACATCTATGTTATACCAGCAGACGGAGTAGACATGGCAAGATACATATTAATCAAAAAAGTGAGTCAAAATCGAACAAGCAAGGCCAAAGCCAAATGCCAACCTAAGAAGGGATGCTTGTGGGAGATTTTATAGTTTCCCTATAGGTCGATGTACAACCGAAAGGTGAATGCTTTACCAAACTCGTGTAAAAACTAAACAAAACACCATATTACATAAACAACACACCCCTCTGGACTAACCAAACAACACATGAGATTCTTAATTTCCTAATTGATAATCAAGTGCATGATTACTTTCTTTGTTTTTGTTCACTCTTAAGTTCTTCCAGTTCATCAACACCACCACCCATGTCAGAATCAGCAAGATGCTCAACACCTTCTCTCTATGTCGAATTATTGTCAAAGCTTCCATTATTTTGATTCTCACCAACAAGCCAGGAATGATGTTCTTCGACCAGTTACACATGGGAGGGTCATATCATTCAAAATACCCACATCCTCCACTTTGCTGCATACAACAGACAACAAAAATATTGCCCAACCTTCAAAAAAATTAAGTAATTTAAAAAAACCAACTAAAAGTTACCATATGATTCTCGCAGCGAATGAACCTCCTACTGGGATTTTGATCTGTCCACGAAGTAAACATCCTTGTCATTCTCCCACAATAGCAAGACATACATTCCATTTTCTTCTTCCTTCGGCTAGCTGCTCCCTTGCTCTTCATCTTCGTCTTCGTCTCTTCGTCTTCGTCTTCCTCTTCGTCGTCCTCAGACTGGTTTGTGGTTGATATGGTTCAACTGTTAGCTAGGGCTAGCTAGGACAACACAGCTGAAGAAGTTAAATGGGCAGAAAGGACCATTAAATGACTAGATTGCACTTCTAACTCCATCACATGCCGCTAACATGCCATTTTCTGTCACTCTTCTGGATGATAGTAGGGGTATGGATGACAGTAGGGGTAAGGACGAAAGTCAGTCAATGTTGTAACATGGAGGATGAAATTATCGAAATTAGAACTTCGGGGATGAAAGTGCAACAAGTGTCAAACCTCAGGGACTAACAGTGCAATTTACCCTATATATACTTGATTAGTTCCTCATATTATTCTAAAGATTAGTTGAGATCGTCTTTCGTCTTATTAAAGAATTGATTCCTTGGAAAAGAGGAAAAAAAAAGAAGTCATTATACCATTTAGCTGACATTATACCATTTGCATCTAATTGTGTTACCGGATTACATGTCGCTAAATTACTCCTCCCAGAAAAAAAATAAAAATAAAGGCAAGTTACGCAAAATTTTTTAGAAAATAGGGATAATGTATCAAATGTACTCGTTGTCTATTGATCAATATATAAGTTAGGATTTTTACTTCCAGTGTATTCAATCAGAAAATAATCATTTAAGTGATTTAGGGGATAGTGGGCCACTACTTACTGAAAAATTAATTCATAGGAGACACTTCCTTGAAGAAAGTCGTGCTCCTATCAGCTTTTAAGTAGATAAAGAAGTTCAGGCTAGTGACATCAGCTATCAGTTATTGGCCTTTGTGAAAGTTTCACCTCAATATGTTTGATCCCTTTCCAAGTCTTCCTCTTCATTAATGATTATGGGTTGCTCCTGTCTTATAATTCGATACATTACTCTAAGGCCAGTTGCCTATACAACATCTTGAGTTTATAGTAAAGTCACCTTTGGTTATCGTTATACCCTCTCTAGACAAACGATATTGACATTCTAACATATACATTATTCAAAAGTGGGGGGGGGGGGGGGGGGAACCTAAGACTAAGGTAGCTCCGCCCCATGTGTCGCATGCACCACAACTACTCTAAATTTAACAAAAATGAAATTTGAAGATAATAAAAAATTAATAAATATATTTGAGAATATAATATAACAACGTTAACATTAAAGAAGATAACTTAAGATTATGATCATAATTTAGGGACACTAAATATGATTTTCCATTGAGTTTTTATCCTACAAGAGTAAAATTATTTACTTCATATTTGAAAATTTCGTTATTCTAAAAGTATCAAAAAAATCATGCACTCTATTTTTCAATTATTTTTTTAATATGACAAATTTTTGATTTCTTATATATCACCAGCTGAAGAAGCAACCTAAGCAAGGTATAGCGATGTCCAAGGATAGCATCACTTATATCCGGCTTAAATGTACTTAACTGAGCCTAGGTTGAGATTCCACCTCAACCCAAACACTCCTTTGGGGTTTTAGCCATTTTCGCAACCAACACTCTCAAAACCCTACACTCAGATCACAGAACCTCTGCTCCAATTTTAATCTACGAAGTGTAGGGGTCTGCTCATTGTCTCTCTCATCAAATGGCCTTCGCCGCCACATCCACCGCCGCTAGATCCGTTTTCCGATCAACCTCCGCCCGAAACGCGGCCCGGCTCGCCTTCGAAGCCAAAGCCGCTCGTTCTCCCTTTCGCATGAAAACCAGAAACCCTCTCTCATCTCGAATCTTCAGGTAACTCTACTTATACGTTCATATGTACATACATATGCATTGATGCGAATATATGTAACCATGGGTTGTTGTTCTGGAAGGTGTCCAGTTGAAATGAGTGCGTGTGTGGAGACGATGCAACCGTACCACACTGCAACTGCTTCGGCGTTGATGACTTCCATGCTCACCATCTCTCGCCGTGGTTACTGTCGCCTTCCCGAAGGTACTTTGTTGACGAAATTGTTTTAATTGTGAAATTTGATTAATTTTGGTTCAAATTGCTGGCTGTTTGTTGCTTGATTGGATTCCTTACCTAGTTGATTATTTGTAATTGATAATCTGAATAGCTCTGATTTGTAGGTATGCTTGAAGCTGTGAGTGTAGTATGAGCATTTTATGTCTTTGTTTTGGTCATTGGTGAGATTGATTCTTTGTCAAGTAGATTGAAGAGGATGGGGTCCATCGGCCAAAGTTCCTTGCCCTTGTGAAGGAAACCTGGTTCCAATTAAGAGCGGAAATAAGTAGAGCTTGCTTTTTTTTTTTTTTAAAAAGGAGGAATTGAATTAGTATCCATTTTGTGGACTCGAACAAGGATATTGAGTAGACAGCTGATGTATCAGACTGAACCCTATCTTTTGTAGCATGCATTTCCATTCGTGTTGCAACTGATTCGGTAAACTACGTGTTTGGAGCACGGAGAATTGCCTTTAGTCTCCCAAACTGACTTACTTCCTAGCGCCAGTGAGAGTGGTGACCAGCGATATAGGTGGTTGGGCGGCCAGCCTTATATATTGATGGCTAGTTCAAGATCTTTGCAGTTTTAAAAATTAGTTATGTTTGAGATTTGACAAAAGTGGTGAGGTATTGGCTTCCTAGTTTAGTATGTTTTTTAGCTGCTCTTTGTTTTTTGTCTTGCTTTATTAATGAATATTTCTGCATATCCTTTGAATTTTTTACCCGAATCCTGCCATTTTGTATTCTAATGGAAACAGAAGGATTTAGCATATTTTTTAAATCATCTGGGGTAGCTTGCTTTGGTTTTGGTGCATTCATGTAACATACTTGTATGTTCCTGGAAGATGGGTGTTTGAGATTCGATCCTTATGGACTAATTGGAAAAGTACAATATAGAAATCCTGCATGGGGCAGTCCAAAAATAAGTACCAGAATCCTACTCCCATTTCAAAAGTCTTGATAAGTTTGACCGTGGGTTACTTGTTTTGTGATCCTTTCTTCCGGATCTAATTGGAGAAGATGATAATGTTTTCTGCTATCTTGCTAAAGAAAGGCAGTTTTGGTTGAAGCATACCAACTGGATACATGTTCTCTGGATTCTGTAACGGAACATCTTTTGATCATTCAATCTCATGCAATGTCTTCTTTTCCTAGTTCACCAAACTGGTTTGTTATTGTTGTTTTTATTCCCTGTGTTGTTTTGTAATTTCCTTAAATTCAACAAGTAGTTTCTCTCAGATAGGTTGCCTAATCAGTGGGTTTTAATTCTTGATTTAGGTATCTAGCAAATCTTTGTAGGGCCTCCTTGATGTCCTTTTCCTCCTTTCAAATTTCTGGTAAGTTTTGCTGGACGTAGTCCTAAAGCCAATGCTTGAGGGCTTCCTATCATACATGGAAGCTTTAACTATGTCAGAAATTAGAGATGTTAGGTCTGGACAAGTTAAACAGCAACTTTGTAACATTTCTCGTCCACTTGTCATAATGGAGATGTTAGGTCTTAAACAGTATCTATAGCACGTAGTAATGTCTGACATTAAGTGTTGTCTTTTATTTTCCTCACATGCCTATTTCGTTGTTTTCTGTTGTTTTTACAAAGGAGTGCATGCTTCATTTTTCCTGTTGTAGGCCTTGCCGAGACTAGATGAAGATGGAGAAGCAAAGATGGAGTGACTTGGATTTGTTTGTGATTCAAAGCTTTCAAATTACTAGAAGAATCATTTTCTGAATAGATTAGGCTGGATGGATATATATAAGATTAATGGTAAAACTTGATTTTATGCTGTGTGAATTGACAGCTTTAATAATGGCTTTTCTGCAAGAAGTTGTTAAAAATCCATTAATCTATTTGAGGCAGTGTGTGCATCTCATGGCTTTTGGGTTTTACTGAAATTATTCATCATATTTTATGTTTGTCTAAACAAACATGAGTGGCATCATGTCATATTTTTCTCATTTGGCTGTGGTTGGAACATAATTTTGAACTATAGTTGCGATTGGTTCATTCTTGACACATTTTTGAAGTAGACTGGCCATTAGGGAAGGAGTGGCATCATCTGTCATATTTTTTCATTTGGCTATAGTGGGTACAGAATTTTGAAATACAATTATGTGATGGCTAAAATACACAGATCATTACTGAAACTTACTGATTTTTTGCATTCATTCGGCTTGCAATGACGATGTGTGATGAACATTCAGAAGTTTGATGCACAATTTTATTTCTGAAATTCTAGATTCTAAGACCACAATATCTGCTAGTTACTAGTTATGAATGAGCTGCAGAGGAGCCAAGTTGGATTTCCTGAGGTAGCATAACCTAGATGAACTACTAGATTATGTTGTTCTCCTCAGAAGACCAGCGGTATACCCTTTCTTTGTCTACTGCTATATGTAGCCAGCTGACATCGAGTGCAAACTGTACTGTTGGTTTTTTCAGTTAAGATTCTATTGTTGTTTAAATATTTGTAGTTGATGGTAATAAGATCATCAAAACAATGCTAATATCTTGTATATCAATCAGCTTGCATTGATGATGTATGATGAATGTCCAAGGGGTGTTCAAGCAAGTTTTCGTTCACAACCCAATGCTTTTCTGGAGGTGTGAGGCACAGCAGATATGAGACGCCTCCTTTTCAACCTTACGATGGTGCTCATCTGAAAGTTCTTGAAAGTGTATCAAAGATCTTATACACTTGAGGATTGTCTCGTATTGAATCCTTTTATTTCCCTGCCTAAAAGATCAGAGAATTATGAAACCCTTTTCACAAAAATTTATTTGCATAAACAGAAATATACTCAAGGTTGCTTTTATTATGGTGACTAGCATGACATTTTAATGCTTTTCCATTGTAAATTTATGTTGCAGAATTGACGATATTGTCAAGTCTCATGCTACTTCGGGGTTTGTGTCATATTTGAGTTGTGTTATTTTGGATTTGTACCATGTTTGTGTTGTGTTCATGTAATACATGAACTTGCAATCACATGACTTAAGTTATTTTTACATAAAATTCAAATTTACCATAAATAGTTCTTCATAACAAAAAAAATCATTTAACTATAAGCAATTCATACAATACTAGATTAAAAAATTTAAAATAAATATATTTTAATTTTACAAAACCATTTTAAAGATTTTGTCATGTTAAAAATGGTATGAACTCGATTCTTAGTCTTTAGTTGGTTTATATCATATTCAGATTCGTTGGAGTGTTGAAATATCAGTATGACAATTTTTACCCATACTTACGAGATAAGTCAATTGTATTTATAATATTTCATGCTATATAACGGGAATAATGAGATGAGTTATTTGATTACTATCAATTTCACCACAACATAACCACAGGAATGCTGTTGTTCTAGATCAAGCTAAGATGGTTGAACCATGGATCAGAATTGCTCGTACATTTTCGGCACAAAAGGCTGAAGAAAAACGCTGAACGTTACATTGATTCGTTCAACACATTTCTACGGCTCATTTCAGATTACCAGTGTGAAGGCTTGCAAGCACCGAGGAGATGAGCTTCATTCTTCCGGCATAGTATTCTGTGTTCACCAGGCAGGGCTCAATTCCTTCAAATTCAAGGTTAGTTCGAAAAATAGACAGAATACACCAATGTTAGGATGATCAGCAAAACATGAAGAACAAAATGGGTCTTTGCCGGATAAAAGTACTAACTCTAATGAACAATGAAGGAAAATTAATATCACATCCAGTATTATAGATAAGGTATGGCAATATAAGATTCAGTTGGGTACCTCTTCCTTTCTAGATAAAGGAAATTATGAAAAACATGAGCTTTTTGAGATAAACCAGATTCCAGAACAAGTTCGCAGTCTCCTCTTCTAAATTCATGCAAAGACATAGCAATCCTGGGACTAATCAACCTTTCAACTTCAGAGACATTTTAATGACTTCCAAAAACGAGAGGCTAAATAATGAGGAAGAATAAAAGGAAACAACTGAAAATGTAAAATAAAGACGAGATATTTGCTATTAACACCACACTTAGTTCACATCTCTAGCCACAAAAGAGGATAAACCCACAACCAGAATCAGAACACTATTAGATGCCAATCATATCCACAGGACTCTTACATCTCTTGCTAGTGATGGAAGTAATAGTTAAGGGGAAGTATCACTACATATTGTGATTTGTCAACCAATTTCGAGATATTGCAGTCGTAGCAGTTGATAGTTAAAACAAGAATCAAGCTTTCAATAACTTCAAACTATTCACTTCTGATAAATCCCTCTTATTCTTCAACAACATTGACCAACTCGTACTCCACTAGAGAGAGATTGTTATCTTCTTTAACTACAAATTTAGCAGGTTCAGTGACCTCAACACGTCCCCATTTGTCAACCGCTAGCCTCATGGAGCCCTTGAACATGTCAATCTTTGCATTGCGCAGAATCACAGTGGTGTTCGGCTTCATAGCATCAACTGCACAGGGATGACACCATCATCAACCCAAGTTAATTTGATAACACAAGGCTACATAACAAACTACATACCCATGTACATACATCTTGTCCTAAAAATCCCACTCTGACCAGGAAACCAGGAACCAAAGAACATCATCACATAAGCACTTCCAAATTACTGTACAATGTTAGTCTTAGAAACTGGAGTGTTCTTGACAGATGCAGACTAAAATGGGTGATGCTCCCATAAGATGAAAGCATCCTAAATAAGACTAAGGGCATGTAGGAACATGTAAGTATTTCCAGTTATTTAATATCATTAGTTTTGGATCGTACAATTTAAGTATCTAGATACAGGCCCACATCTAACAGATAGGGCGTTTATCACTGACACTCAGATAAACATCCTTATGAGCAGGGGAATTTACAAACAAGAAACTACCTGCATTAGAATCAACAATTACCCATTGAGGCCATAATCATATGTAAAGCAAAAATCTATAAAATATAACAAAGCAGCACATATTGCATTACAGTAAGATAACGAGTACCTTAAAAACTGATTTCCCAAGTAAAAGACAATGACAAGAGGATGATTGTATATGGAAAATTAAGTGGCTCCTAATGCTGCATTCTTGGGGTAGTGTGCGGTTTAAGAAGCACGGACACGGACACGGACACAGACACAGACACAGATACGACACGACACGGACACGCATACACGACATTTTTCAAAAAAATAGGACACGGACATGTTGGGGATACGCTACAAAAAATTATATTTTATATATAACATTATATAATTTATTACAAATATAGTGATAATAATATGAAATTCATACAAGATTCAGTGTTTTATGATAAGTAAATCTTATGTGTAGTTACCTGTGTGAATTTTTACACTAAAGTATCATCATAATAGTCAATAATCATCAATTTTTTTGTAGACAATGTGCACCTAAACTTGTATGTATCTTTTGTTTTTAAACTTGTATGCATCTTTTGTTTTTATTATTATATGTGGAGTACAATTTTAACATGTCTAGTATTAGTAATTATATGTTCTCAAAATTTTATACTTTGTTAATCATATTTCAACACATGTTTATTGTTTAGTAGTAGACACGTTCTAAAGAAGTGTCGAACACGTCACCAAAGAGGAATCGAACACGTGTCCAAAATTAAATTTTTTTCATTTAATTATGGATACGGATAAAAGTGTATCAGACACGTGTCCGAGAGTGTCTGACACGTGTCCGATACGAATACGTCACCTTCTAGAGAGTGTCCGTGCTTCATAGGCCGGTTTTGAAAAACATATTTTGGATAACTTGAAGAAGAGGAGGAAGATTATATTTGATGGATGTGAAATAAATTATCATGTTCTTCATTGTCTGTTGGTATAGAAGAAGATTTTTTAGTAAAGACCAACACGCATTACCTAAATTTATTGAGCCAAAGGGAGGAAATGTTAAACTTCCAGAAGCAGCAATACAAGATATTACAAGTTCAAAATCATCAGATTTCCATATACCATAAACCAACCAAAACGTGTAACCAAAAAGGAAAAAAGGAAAAAAGGAAAAAATGCGCAAGTCACCCTGCACTTGCAGGCAAAGAATTGTGAAGCAATAGAAATGGACAGAGATTTTTTTTTCCCCTCTTCAAGAGCAATCCAAAATATCAACCTGGATCACCTAAATGACATTTTTACAGTTTAAATGTTTAACGGGGTCCCAGAAAATGAAAAATCTGTAAACCAAAAAAATCAGTATTCTCATGTTTCCCCCATTTTTTTAGCTCACATACGAAAGACTAAAGCTTTACACTGCAAAAAGTCATAAGTCAAAAAAAATCCAACAGAGTATAAAAGCAACACGAATTCAAGGTTCAGCTCCAAAACCTTAGGTGTGCTTGGAACAGGAAGGCCTTCTACAATGAAGGTTCCAAGCAAAGCCTCATTTTCTATTCTATTCATTTTCTCAGATAGCAAACAAACCACAATGATTCACAAACCCAAATTCCATATGCACAACCACCCATAGATCCTACCATCCATTTCCAATAAATCCAACAAAAAAAAAAAAATCAAAACACCATAATCACAAAACAAACCACAACGATTCACAAACCTAAATTCCAGATGCACAACCACCCATAAATTACACCATCCATTTCCAATAAATCCAAAAAAAAAAAAAAAATCAAAACACCATAATCACAAAACAAACCACAAGGATTCACAAGCCCAAATTCCATATGCACAACCACCAATAAATCCCACCATCCATTTCCAATAAATCCAACAAAAAAATCAAAGAAAAAGCAAAAAAATATAATCACCACGCACACTCACATATTAATTACTAATATGCCTTGTTCTATTTTGTTTGGCAAAAAGAACTATACCTTGTTCATTACGGGCAGTGAAGAGAATAGTACCAGTCTCGTCACCAACAAGACACTCGGCAATACGAGTACGAGGCCTTGGATTCAGAGGCGCTGCCAATGAATTACCACCACGACCACCACCGCTCTTTTGCGTCACCTGATTCGAGGTCACCACCTTCACCGTCAGCGTATGTCCATTCGTTCCGGGCTTCAGGTCATTCACCTTAACAAACACAGGCTTCCTCTTCGCCGCCGTGGTATTGGGTGTCGCCGTAGTTGCCATAGCTCCCTGCACCCACAAAAGCCCTAACCCTAATTTCTATAAAATTGAAGAATTTGAACTTAGAAGCCCTAGGGTTTTTGGTTTGGTTACGTTTTTGTTGTTATCTGGGTCTTCGTTTTGTACGTGTAGTAATTGTAAAGATTTGATTCCCTCTCTCTTTATTATTAGTGAAAGTAGGTATCACGCACCACGGTGTAACGTGAATGATTTTGACTCTTTTTGAGAGTGTTATATTGGTTTCTAGATTTATTGAAATTTATTTTATTTTATATTATAAATATTTAGAAAAAGGTGAGATTAAACTTATCAAATTAATGTCATTTTTAATTTAATATTAAATTAACATTCAATTTCATCAAATTAAAATTTAAATCTATTCAAATAATATTAAATTTTATCAAATTAATACTAAATTAATATTTAATTTTATCAAATTAATATTTAAATTTATTAAATTAAAATAAAATTTATTCAATTAGTATTAAAGCCCCGCCTAAGAGCCTGCCCGCCAAGCCCAACCCGGCCACCCTTCATTTGAAAAAAAGTTATACTTTTAAACCATTAAATTTGAAACTTTGAAATAAGTCTTTCAATGTCGGAATTTGAAAATTTAAAAATTTAGATACTATAAATAATGTATTATTTTATTTTTCATGCATTAAACATACAAGTTTTAAAAGGTAGAGTAATACAAATGATAAATAAGTGAGTAAGTGTCAATCTAGTTGGGATGCATTCATTCTATTGGATGTAGTTCATTCTCTAATCAAAAATAAAATTATTCATCATTTTATTTTTATCTATTTTGGCTCTACTTTTGATTCAAAAATATAATTTACATAAATATTAAGTTACAAAAATATTCATTATTTTTAAATGAAATTGTATATAAAAAAGTCCGTGAACAAGCCCGCCAAATAAGCTCATGGGTTGAGCTAAGGGTAGCCTACACCTACCTGAAGCCCGACTCGACCCGCCCAATAACTCACTTGGGTAAGGGCTGGGACCTACATTACCCAGGCCCTACCCGAAAAAAATTTCACAGGCCTAACCTGGTTTGGCGCATGGACACCCTTACTTAAAATGATAAAATTTATTAAGATCAATTGAAAATGACTATAATTAACCTTAAAATTAATTTTTTTTTATTTTTTATGTTGTTTGTATGCATTTTTGACCTTATTATGTTGAATGATTTTATTTTGTATAAAAAATAATTTTATTAGATATAAATATATCATCCTACTTATCAAAAAAATAATAAACTTGCCAAAATTTTTTCTCTGATATCGTAGACTAGGTTTGTCAATTGTATCTAGGGATGACAGTGGACCGGATAAAAATGGGTATTCGTCCAAACCCGTCCAGTTTGGGCCAGGGATGGACCATATGTATTGGACAGTGGACGTATAAGAGGATACTCGTATAAACCCGTGCGGGGATTAAAGCGGGGATAGACTAACACTTACCCCCGCCCCGCCCCACTTTACCCATTATTATTATTATTACAAATTTACATATTATTGAATGATTTTTTCTTTTGAATTTTTTTTTTTTTTTGATTTTTTTTCATGGTTTTGGTTTGTGAAAGTGTAGATCTTTGTGTTTTTATATTTTTTTATGTTAGATTATGTTATGTTACAATATGTTGTGTTTCATGATATTGTGTTGGATTTACAAGGGAGACAAATTTTTAATTATATTTTGTTGTAAATGACAAATTTATAATTATGTTATGATATTTTTTATACTTATGTTATATCATTTAGAATGTTAGATTTATTTAGAATTTTGGATTATGTTGGCTTGGGCTTGGGCGGGTAAGGTGGATGGGGGGTGGGGGCAGAGGTGAAGACGGGGGACGGGGGACGGGGGACGGGGGACGGGGCGGGGATTACAAATTTACCCGCAGACGGGGATGAAGATGAAAATTATACCCATTAACGGGGGTGGACCGGGGATGGAGGGATTTTTTTTAAGCGGGTACAGGGATGGAGACTACACCCCCCGCCCCCTCTTCGGTCCACTGTCTTCCCTAATTATATCAGGTGAGGCGGATTCATGTCGGGTCTTAATGAGTTCGTGCAAAAAAATACTACACTCATACCTGATTCATTTATTAATTCATGTGTAACGAATTATATTATATCTGATTAGTGTCATTTATGAATCGTATATAACCGGTATATGAATGAGTCGTGTCGTGTATTTCTTTTGATTAAATTCACTCCAACCCGATTGGTTTATTAATTATTAATCGAATTGTGTCGGGTCTACTAGTTTACGAAATTGGTGACTTAAGAAAAACTCAAGCCCCGTTTGTAAATGTTTTCGTTTCCTTTTTTCGTTTTCGTTTTCGTTTTGACTTTTGGTAAAAATAAGAAAAAAACTCGTTTAGTAATCATTTTTATTTTTTTTTCTTGTAATCATTTTGAAAATCAGGGGCAATTTCAAAAATGAAAAAAAAAATCATTTTCAAAAAAAAAAACAAAAACATTTAATGCACGTCCAAGTTTAATGAGGTCTAGGCTTCGAATTTTGTTAGGAGCAAAATAACCATATATTGAACACCCATATAAAAAGTCTTTCTCATCCACCTAAAGCCTTCTTCTCTTTGTCTTCTCTAAGAGCCAACGTCTGAAGCTCTCCATCTCTCTCTCTCTCTCTCTCTCTCTCTCTTGTGTCAGAAACTCTCTCTCTCTCTCTTGTCGAAGCTAGTTATTTCATCACTTCAAATAAGTCACTTTGAGACATAATTTCTCATTCAAATCTTAATGACTTTGGTCAAATAAATATATCACGTTAATCTCCTCGCAGAGGAGAACACATTTAAACTTGGTTTCACCAATTTTGAGGTGTGAGTCCCACTTTTATTTAAGTCTTAAGTTGTTCAAATAATTTGTTTAAAACCATTTTTTCCAACAAAATTCCCTCCCCCAACAAAATTCTCAAGCAAGAACATACACTAAATTGATCTTATAAAAAAAATAAGTATACCAGTTCCAAAGGCAAGGCTGAGGAAGATTTCCTTCGAGTTCGCGTGAAATGGTGTAATAGAGAGAGAGAGAGAGAGAGAGAGAGGAGCTGAGGCAGTGATGGATTTTGAGGAAGATTTCCTTCAGGTAGCATGAGATGGTGTAACAGATAAAGAGAAAAAGAGGGAGAGAGGAGCTGAGGCGGTGATGGAAGAATATATATATATATATATAAATATATATATAAAATAGGAATTGCAACTGAGTCAGCATAATCATTTGAAGGAATTGCAAATTCACAAGGGATCTTATAAACTGAAATAGCCATGAGAATCACAAGCTGTAGATATAAACAAATTTTCAAATATATATATGAAAAATACAAATAGGCAATACTTACAACACTAGCACTTAGAGGGCCAGTGGAAATAAGATTGCAACAATGAAATCTGCATTGTAGGCCAAATTAAAGCTCTTCATTTGAGGCTTACAATTATCAGAGAGGGTGAGGAAATATTTTCAAGGCTTGTAATGATCTAACAAGACTTGCTTACAACTGAAATCTGAAATCCTTATATAGAGGTAAGGATTTTGAAAGCAATCATTTCCTTTTTGAAATCCATTCTGGGTAAACAGTTTTACCTTCTGCTTTCGGCGGGGTAAAATGTATTTACTCAGGGTAAGTTTGACAAATGGCTGACAAAAGGACAGGTAGGTCCAAAGGTGTCAGGGAATCTGACTTTCGGTGGAAAGTAAGGGTAAACTGCTTTTACTTTGGGAAAAGCAGGTTGAAAGGGAATCTGTCGATAACTTTACTTGGGGAAAGCATCGGAAAATCTGAGAAAATCTGTGAAAATCTTATCCTTACAAGTGATAGACAGCTTTTCCCTCTTGTGTGAGAAGAGAGTAGTGAGTGAAGCTATCACGAGCAAAAATAGGTATTACTTCATCACGGGATAGTGATGTCAACATCTGAATCTAAATCATCATATCCTTCATATGGATCCTGGGCATCCTGTAGTGGGGATGGAGTGATGGATCCGGCTGAGGAATTTGGAGATGATGAACTTTGGCTGGCAACTGCTGCCTGCTGGATCAAATCTTGAGCCATCTTGAGTAGCACTGCAGCTGAAGGTTGGGTCTGCGTGCCAGAGCCCTTTGATGAGGACTTTCTTGGCTTAACTTTAGAAATAGTAGATGGTCCTGTAGCTTCTTTAGGTGCATCTGTAGATACCTTCAGAACAGGCAGGGCCTTCTTAACTGGAGTGGTTGGAGGCAAGGCTGTCGGGACCACTTGTGGGGTTGGAACCTTGACTGGAAAATCACTCTGAATTGTAGCAATTATGTTTTCATAAGAAAATCTGGGCCACCACTTGACAGAGAACTGTCTGGCAACATGGTGGTCAATAAACTGCCATTGTCATCTGCAAATCCAAGGAATCCTGTACCTGCAAACAAACGTTAGCAAATCGGGAATTGGAAAAAGGGACTGCTGTTTACTAGGAGTAAAAGCAGAGCAGAAGTAGGAATATTGATCTTGAAGATCAACAGGAAAGATTTCAAGAATGGGGCCGTGAACTTGCCACCATCTTACAAACCAGGAAGGAATCTGGCTTTTGAAATCTTTGTCAAACTGAATGAATCAGGAATGAGTAGATGACTCACCCTGATAGAGCATAAGAATGGTCCATGACTCAATGTAGTCATAATAATTGAACCTCTTATGGGTACCTGAGAGATCTCGAGAGGAAGAAGGATGAGATCCCCAATCTTTAACTGACAAAATCTTTTTAATATAAAGAGAATGGAAAGCAGCTTTACTGGGGTCATTCTTATCTGGGATAGCTTTGATATGAACTGACTCAGTAAGAAACAGGATATCTTTGTAAAATTCAAAAGTTCTTTCTGGATCACGAGGGACAAAAGTCCATCCTTCTCCAAGATAAGCTTTGACTAAAACTTCAATATCTGTGATATGAGCATGAGCTGGCTCTATAGCAAAGACATTGTGGAAATTTGGTTTATCAACAAAATCTGATTTTGGGCCTTTTGGGTAAAGAGGTCCGGATCTATAATATGGATTTGACAGCTGGGTAGTATCTGGTGGTGCCATTTGGGAAAAAGTGGCAACTGGAACAATAGTAGGCCTGTGGTGGTGACTGACTGGTCGACCAAGAGGCTGGAATCTATTTGCAATTTGGATGGCACTTGAGGGGCCAGGTAAATGGGCTAAGGCACTTGTTGGGCCTTGGATCTGGGAAATTGGTCTTGGGTTTGGAGGACCCAATAATAATGGTAATTTACGATCTCCCTTCCCCGGGTTTTTAGAGGAAGTACCGGATTTGTGGGACTTACTGTCCGCCATTTGGTTCCTGCAGAAATTCACGAGTTAAAAAATCAGGTATGCAGTTATTACTGCCCTTAATATATTCTATATCAAAATCAAAAATACTCAAAATAGCTTGCCATCTTGCAAAAATTTGCTTACTAGCAATATTTTGAACATCTTTTTCAAGTACGTATTTAGCAGATTTGCAATCAACACGCACAAGAAATTTTTGATTTAAAATATCATCCTGGAATTTTGAGATACACAGAACAATAGCTAAAATTTCTTTTTTAATAGTACTATAATTGGCTTGTGCTTTATTCCAGATACCGGAATGAAAACGAACAATTTGTTCAGAGGAATTAGGAGATTCCTTCTGAAGAAGAATACCACCGTATCCAATATCGGAGGCATCAGTTTGGATAATTTTAAAAGAGTCAACTGATGGAATTCCGAGGCAAGGCAAAGTTTTGATATATTTTTTGACTTGCTGGACAATGGATGTATGTTCAGAGGTCCAAGGAGAAGGATTTCCTTTGAGTCTGTCATACAGAGGTTTAACTGATGATCTGAGATTTTGATAAAAGTCAGAAACATAATTCAGAGAACCTAAAAATCTTTGAAGTTGAGTTTTATCAAGAATTTGATCAGGGAATTTATCAGCAAACTGAATAGCTCTACTGATAGGAACAATGGTGGATTTTTGGATATCATATCCAAGAAATCTGACAGAAGTTTGAAATAATTTAATTTTTCTCGCAGAGATGACTAGACCATTATATCTAACAGTCTCTAAAAATGTATTTAAATGTTTCCAATGTTCTTCTATAGACCTGCTAAAGATGAGAATGTCATCAATATAGGTTATAGAACAATGACTTAAATGATTAAAAATTTCATTTATGATATTTTGAAATTCACTTGGTGCATTTTTCAAACCAAAAGGTACAACATTCCATTCATAATGACCAAAAGGTGTTGTGAATGCAGTCTTATACCTATCTTCAGGAGATATTAGTATTTGCCAATATCCACTTTTCAAATCAAATTTGGAAAATATAACGGCATTTTTTAATCTTTTAATCAGATCTTGTTTATTAGGAATGGGATACTTGATCCATTCCAAAACAGCATTTAAAGGTTTATAATTAATAACAAGTCTTGGTGTGCCTCTTTCTAATTCTGCATTTTTCATAACATAGAAAGCTGGACAAGACCAAGGGGATTTTGACTTGCTAATAATTCCATTTTTTAGCAATTCAGAAATTTCCTTTTTGCAAGTTTCCATTAAATCATGATTCATTTGAATTGGTCTTGATTTAATGGGAATATCTTTTTCATTGAATCCTTTAATGTAGGGAAGTTTAACACTATGTTTTTTCCTATGCCAGAAGGCTGTAGGAAGATTAGAGCAAACTTCATCTTCAATCTTTTGTTGAAATTGGCTAATTTTTTCAATTAAAATTGGATCATTCAATTGATCAGAAATTCTTTTGTGATTTATTTCTTCTTGAAGAAATTTCACTTGATTCTTTTTCTGATTTTCTTGAAGAAATTTCACTTGATTCTTTTTCTGATTAATTATTCTGAGATATATAGAATCAGTTTTAAGTTGTTTTAATTCTTTAACCTCAGGTTTAAGAATAAATTTAAATGTTACAGATTGACCTAAAGGTTTTGTAGACAGACCTTCAATATTTGTAGTAAAAGGGTATAACAAATAGATGAAAGGTAATCCTAAGATAACCTGATCTGTCATATCTTTTACTAAGATAAATGATGTTTTAAAACAAACATTATCTTGACAAATATGAGCTTTAGGTAATTTGTAAGCAACATTCATTTTGCTGCCATTGGCAGAACTTAATCTCTCAAGAGTTTTTTCATAGAATTTGGTAGGAACAATCCCTTCTTGAATACAGTTTACATCTGCACCTGTATCAATAAGGGCAATTGTATCAAGTATAAAATCATTGTTAATGATTATTCGTACTTGAGAATACCATTTCTGTAAATTAATTTTATTAACAGAATTAATTTGATTATCAGTTTGTGAACACCCATCTGGCGATGGCAGCTTCGTTATACCAGAAGTTTCCATTAAAACAGGGGAGGTTACTGGTATCTGCTGGGAAAGTGTTCGATTTGAAATCTCTGTTTCAGAATCAGACTGTTTATTATCTGAAACTTTAGGTTCCAGAGGACTGGTATTGGACATAGATAAAAAACTCAAAGTTTCAGCAAAGATCTTATCTTGTGCTTTTAAGTCTTTTATCTCAACTTTTAATTTATTAACTTCACACTGGAGATCTTGTAAAGTGAGTTCTTTCTTTTTCTCTTTACTAAATCTTTCCATTGTTTTGTTAATACTAATTAATTGTTTTTCACTTGACAATTGTTTGTTATCTTTTTTAACAAATAAATCTTTGAGATTTTCTATGTATTTAACTTTAAGTTCAGGATCCTCAATTTTGCTGATCAAATCTATTAAGATTTGTTCTTCTTTAGCTTGCTTAGTGATTACCCTAACTTTGTTACAACAATTATCCTTACATCCTAATTTGATGTCAGGTTCAGTAGAATTATCTGAATTTGGGTAATCATCATCTGAAGAATCTTCTGGACTACTTGTGGAGTCTGGAATTTCTTCAATTTCAGGAGCTGGGTTATTTAATCTGAAAATCCTAAGAATTTCTTCTGTTTCATTTTCAGCTAAATTTAATAACTTAACTTGTTTTTTAATTGGGCATTCAGGACTAATGTGGCCTGGTTTTCCGCAATTAAAACATTTAATATTTTCTTGGGCTTTATCTTTACCAGATATCTTCTTCCTAGAATTTTTCTTAGGCTTAGAAGACCTATGGTGTTTTCTTTCAGATTTCTTGTAAAACTCAGATTTAGAAAATCTTTTCTTATCATGATCATGGTGAGATTTAGACTTAGAATAATGCTTATGTTTCCTATGAGACTTGTGTTTTCTGTGACTAGTTGATGGTGCTACTGGAGGGAGACCATATTGTTCACAGAAATTTCCCATTTCATATTTAGCTTTATTCTTATCATTTTGTAATTGTTTACTAAGTTTTAAATCAATACACATCCTAAGTCCTTCCTTTTGGATGGTACTAATTAATTGGCCATAAGTCAAGGAGTCATATTCTATGATTCATGTGTCCTTAGCAAGGGCTTCTCTAATCTTATGGGCAAATAAACTAGGTAAACCATTAACGAATTTTTCTTTCCAAAATGATTTATTACAATCTGCACGGTTCATTACCCGTGAGACAAAAACATCTTTATACCACCTGAAATCACTAAGTGTGGGGCACTTAAGATTACTAAGCTGGTCATGGATCCTAGCTTCAATGTTACTAGGGGTTCCCACAAAATGTTTAATTATGGTAAAAATTAAGGTATTTAAACCATCAGGTTTTGCTTTTCCAATTCTTTCATTAAAAACTGGAATACCTTCATCATTTAAAACAACAGCATGTCTAATTTCATCCCTAGAATCTTGGGTAAGATAATTATCCCACCAACTTCTAAGGACACCAGTGAAACCTGAGGCTATTAAATCAACTAAGTCAGGTTCAGGGGTATCTTGGTTAGTAACATAACTATTAATAACCATAGACATGTGATGAATTTTATTCAAAATTTCTTGTTCACTTAAACCATCTATGTTCCATTCATAGAGTTTGTTTGACTGAACAGAGAATTGGTTTGAAATGTTTTTTTCTTCAAATTGTAAATCAGGAGGTGTAGGTCTGGGGTACCAGTTTTTTGTGGTACTGGTTGGGTTTACATTTGAAAAAACCAATTTATTAATTTGTTGGGATTCAAAAGCTTTTTCTAACTCTGTTATCTCATGATCAGAAAAACTTTCATCAGTGCTGGTTTCCGCATCTGAAGTTTGATTAATGACAGTTACTTGGGAGGTTCCTGATGTCTCTGGATGGGCATCTAACTTCCTGAGTAATTGGTCAATCTTTTGAAGTCTGAGTGTATCAGCAATTCCTAATTTAGATCTATCTTCAGGTAAGGTAATCAAAGGTTGCTCTAATTTTTTACCTGTAGATAATAATTCAATTTTATCAACTTTTGTTTCAATTTTATCTAACTGTCTTCCTATGGTAACTAGGCTTTGGTTAGTAAAATTGGTTTGTTCAACAATTTTCTTTTCAAATTTTGCCAAACTATTTTGCTCTGCGGTCTTCTTGTCTGATTCACTAGAGGGAACCTTAAAGGGAGATGCAGTAAGTTCAGTATCAGCATGTGTAAAATTGAAAGTCTCAGTGGGGGGGTGACTAGAGGACACAGTTCCTGAGTCAGCAGTTTTCCACTTATGCTTTGTTATGACCTTTAAATCTTTACAACAAGAGTCAACATAATCATAAAATTGAATTTCAGATTCTAATTTGTGCATAGTTTTTACCCATTGAATTTTAATTTCTTGGATCTGTTGAGCATCAAATCTTCTAAAGAAATCTTCCTTTTTAGATTTATTTTCTTTAGATTCAATTTCTTTCATTAATCTAAACATATTGGGCATAAAATAGAAATTAGACTCTTTTTTAATAACTCTGAGTTGATGATGAATAGGTTCATCAACACGACTTTCTAATTCACTCCTAGAAGGACTAAGAGTAGGAGATGGAGTAAAATCATCTTCTTTCTTATCTTCTTTGAACTTGGAACTATAGGGAGTGTAAAGAGGTCTGCTAATCTGGGGTGAAGAATTATCAATTCCTTTCATTTTTAATCTTCGATCTATCTCTTCAGCAATTTCCTTATCTCTTTTGGAGATTCTGGAAGATTCTGATCTTCTGCCTTCATTGATTTGAATAGGTCTGTTAAACAAATTTGGAGGAATGGAAGATGTACTAGATCTACGTGATCTAGTATCATCAAATGAAATTCTTACTGAGCCATCAGTAAGTTGGTGAATGTGTTCTATATTTGAGGTAGACACTTCACAATCTTTTTCAAAATTTTCATTTTCAACAATCCAGTGTTCTGGGAGAGTAACATCTTTCCATAAAATTCTTTTAGGAATTTGGATATTTGAATTTGGGGTACTAGCCTGTAGCAGTAAAGTACTATATGCAGGACTTTTACATAATGCATTAACATTTAGATTTGTTTTCATGCATTTGTAATAAATTCTGTAAATAAGTACAATAGAATTAGTATCTGCTTCAAGCTCAGTAATATCACCAAATAATTTGATTCCCAATGTGAGTGCTTTGTAAGTGTTTTTACAAGTTAGACTCAGGGTAAAATCTGGGAAACAATTAAAATATACAGGTCCTTGGTGAAGGCCTGATTCCATAATTCCTAAGAGGCTAGGTTCATATTTAATAAACCTACCATCTCTTAAAGTTAACAAAACAGCAGCATTTTTTCCTTTAGTTAATAAAGGTTTAATTGCAATTTGGACAAGACCTAAATGGATGAATTTAAATCCTTTAGACCTATGTCTTTTCAGTACTTCTTTATCAAGAAGCCTGACAATTTCTTCATCATTTTTTAATGGATGAACTTGTTCAACTGTTTTAACTTGCAATTCTTCATTGAATGCTGTTGGCATCCAACTTGTTTGGTAAATTTCCCTTTTGGGGACTTTAGGTATATTCCATCCTAACCAATTAGATTGTTTAACTTCACATTCAAAATCTTCTTCATTTACTATATTAGGTATAGTAGAAGATGAAGATCTAGAAGAGCTAATTGTGGAATTAGATCTAAACATTCTATTCATTGTTTAATCAAAATGTTTAGATTAATGAAATTACATTTGAACACTCTTATTCGTGTTAAATCTCTATTTCTTTCAATTCCATTAAATCAGTTATAAGTTTTTTTTTAACCTGATCACCTAGCCTTTGTCTAGATCCAAGAGTGTGTAAGCCTCTTTGTCTTCCCGTTTGTAAGTCCAGTTGTGGCAGTCTAGGGAATTTTAGGCGAGAAACTGAGGATTTTGAATGTTATGGGGTATGCATCATGTGGTTAAAACTTATTTTTGATTTATAAAATTGAAGAAATTTTGATTGAACAATGAATAGAATGTTTAGATCTAATTCCACAATTAGCTCTTCTAGATCTTCATCTTCTACTATACCTAATATAGTAAATGAAGAAGATTTTGAATGTGAAGTTAAACAATCTAATTGGTTAGGATGGAATATACCTAAAGTCCCCAAAAGGGAAATTTACCAAACAAGTTGGATGCCAACAGCATTCAATGAAGAATTGCAAGTTAAAACAGTTGAACAAGTTCATCCATTAAAAAATGATGAAGAAATTGTCAGGCTTCTTGATAAAGAAGTACTGAAAAGACATAGGTCTAAAGGATTTAAATTCATCCATTTAGGTCTTGTCCAAATTGCAATTAAACCTTTATTAACTAAAGGAAAAAATGCTGCTGTTTTGTTAACTTTAAGAGATGGTAGGTTTATTAAATATGAACCTAGCCTCTTAGGAATTATGGAATCAGGCCTTCACCAAGGACCTGTATATTTTAATTGTTTCCCAGATTTTACCCTGAGTCTAACTTGTAAAAACACTTACAAAGCACTCACATTGGGAATCAAATTATTTGGTGATATTACTGAGCTTGAAGCAGATACTAATTCTATTGTACTTATTTACAGAATTTATTACAAATGCATGAAAACAAATCTAAATGTTAATGCATTATGTAAAAGTCCTGCATATAGTACTTTACTGCTACAGGCTAGTACCCCAAATTCAAATATCCAAATTCCTAAAAGAATTTTATGGAAAGATGTTACTCTCCCAGAACACTGGATTGTTGAAAATGAAAATTTTGAAAAAGATTGTGAAGTGTCTACCTCAAATATAGAACACATTCACCAACTTACTGATGGCTCAGTAAGAATTTCATTTGATGATACTAGATCACGTAGATCTAGTACATCTTCCATTCCTCCAAATTTGTTTAACAGACCTATTCAAATCAATGAAGGCAGAAGATCAGAATCTTCCAGAATCTCCAAAAGAGATAAGGAAATTGCTGAAGAGATAGATCGAAGATTAAAAATGAAAGGAATTGATAATTCTTCACCCCAGATTAGCAGACCTCTTTACACTCCCTATAGTTCCAAGTTCAAAGAAGATAAGAAAGAAGATGATTTTACTCCATCTCCTACTCTTAGTCCTTCTAGGAGTGAATTAGAAAGTCGTGTTGATGAACCTATTCATCATCAACTCAGAGTTATTAAAAAAGAGTCTAATTTCTATTTTATGCCCAATATGTTTAGATTAATGAAAGAAATTGAATCTAAAGAAAATAAATCTAAAAAGGAAGATTTCTTTAGAAGATTTGATGCTCAACAGATCCAAGAAATTAAAATTCAATGGGTAAAAACTATGCACAAATTAGAATCTGAAATTCAATTTTATGATTATGTTGACTCTTGTTGTAAAGATTTAAAGGTCATAACAAAGCATAAGTGGAAAACTGCTGACTCAGGAACTGTGTCCTCTAGTCACCCCCCCACTGAGACTTTCAATTTTACACATGCTGATACTGAACTTACTGCATCTCCCTTTAAGGTTCCCTCTAGTGAATCAGACAAGAAGACCGCAGAGCAAAATAGTTTGGCAAAATTTGAAAAGAAAATTGTTGAACAAACCAATTTTACTAACCAAAGCCTAGTTACCATAGGAAGACAGTTAGATAAAATTGAAACAAAAGTTGATAAAATTGAATTATTATCTACAGGTAAAAAATTAGAGCAACCTTTGATTACCTTACCTGAAGATAGATCTAAATTAGGAATTGCTGATACACTCAGACTTCAAAAGATTGACCAATTACTCAGGAAGTTAGATGCCCATCCAGAGACATCAGGAACCTCCCAAGTAACTGTCATTAATCAAACTTCAGATGCGGAAACCAGCACTGATGAAAGTTTTTCTGATCATGAGATAACAGAGTTAGAAAAAGCTTTTGAATCCCAACAAATTAATAAATTGGTTTTTTCAAATGTAAACCCAACCAGTACCACAAAAAACTGGTACCCCAGACCTACACCTCCTGATTTACAATTTGAAGAAAAAAACATTTCAAACCAATTCTCTGTTCAGTCAAACAAACTCTATGAATGGAACATAGATGGTTTAAGTGAACAAGAAATTTTGAATAAAATTCATCACATGTCTATGGTTATTAATAGTTATGTTACTAACCAAGATACCCCTGAACCTGACTTAGTTGATTTAATAGCCTCAGGTTTCACTGGTGTCCTTAGAAGTTGGTGGGATAATTATCTTACCCAAGATTCTAGGGATGAAATTAGACATGCTGTTGTTTTAAATGATGAAGGTATTCCAGTTTTTAATGAAAGAATTGGAAAAGCAAAACCTGATGGTTTAAATACCTTAATTTTTACCATAATTAAACATTTTGTGGGAACCCCTAGTAACATTGAAGCTAGGATCCATGACCAGCTTAGTAATCTTAAGTGCCCCACACTTAGTGATTTCAGGTGGTATAAAGATGTTTTTGTCTCACGGGTAATGAACCGTGCAGATTGTAATAAATCATTTTGGAAAGAAAAATTCGTTAATGGTTTACCTAGTTTATTTGCCCATAAGATTAGAGAAGCCCTTGCTAAGGACACATGAATCATAGAATATGACTCCTTGACTTATGGCCAATTAATTAGTACCATCCAAAAGGAAGGACTTAGGATGTGTATTGATTTAAAACTTAGTAAACAATTACAAAATGATAAGAATAAAGCTAAATATGAAATGGGAAATTTCTGTGAACAATATGGTCTCCCTCCAGTAGCACCATCAACTAGTCACAGAAAACACAAGTCTCATAGGAAACATAAGCATTATTCTAAGTCTAAATCTCACCATGATCATGATAAGAAAAGATTTTCTAAATCTGAGTTTTACAAGAAATCTGAAAGAAAACACCATAGGTCTTCTAAGCCTAAGAAAAATTCTAGGAAGAAGATATCTGGTAAAGATAAAGCCCAAGAAAATATTAAATGTTTTAATTGCGGAAAACCAGGCCACATTAGTCCTGAATGCCCAATTAAAAAACAAGTTAAGTTATTAAATTTAGCTGAAAATGAAACAGAAGAAATTCTTAGGATTTTCAGATTAAATAACCCAGCTCCTGAAATTGAAGAAATTCCAGACTCCACAAGTAGTCCAGAAGATTCTTCAGATGATGATTACCCAAATTCAGATAATTCTACTGAACCTGACATCAAATTAGGATGTAAGGATAATTGTTGTAACAAAGTTAGGGTAATCACTAAGCAAGCTAAAGAAGAACAAATCTTAATAGATTTGATCAGCAAAATTGAGGATCCTGAACTTAAAGTTAAATACATAGAAAATCTCAAAGATTTATTTGTTAAAAAAGATAACAAACAATTGTCAAGTGAAAAACAATTAATTAGTATTAACAAAACAATGGAAAGATTTAGTAAAGAGAAAAAGAAAGAACTCACTTTACAAGATCTCCAGTGTGAAGTTAATAAATTAAAAGTTGAGATAAAAGACTTAAAAGCACAAGATAAGATCTTTGCTGAAACTTTGAGTTTTTTATCTATGTCCAATACCAGTCCTCTGGAACCTAAAGTTTCAGATAATAAACAGTCTGATTCTGAAACAGAGATTTCAAATCGAACACTTTCCCAGCAGATACCAGTAACCTCCCCTGTTTTAATGGAAACTTCTGGTATAACGAAGCTGCCATCGCCAGATGGGTGTTCACAAACTGATAATCAAATTAATTCTGTTAATAAAATTAATTTACAGAAATGGTATTCTCAAGTACGAATAATCATTAACAATGATTTTATACTTGATACAATTGCCCTTATTGATACAGGTGCAGATGTAAACTGTATTCAAGAAGGGATTGTTCCTACCAAATTCTATGAAAAAACTCTTGAGAGATTAAGTTCTGCCAATGGCAGCAAAATGAATGTTGCTTACAAATTACCTAAAGCTCATATTTGTCAAGATAATGTTTGTTTTAAAACATCATTTATCTTAGTAAAAGATATGACAGATCAGGTTATCTTAGGATTACCTTTCATCTATTTGTTATACCCTTTTACTACAAATATTGAAGGTCTGTCTACAAAACCTTTAGGTCAATCTGTAACATTTAAATTTATTCTTAAACCTGAGGTTAAAGAATTAAAACAACTTAAAACTGATTCTATATATCTCAGAATAATTAATCAGAAAAAGAATCAAGTGAAATTTCTTCAAGAAGAAATAAATCACAAAAGAATTTCTGATCAATTGAATGATCCAATTTTAATTGAAAAAATTAGCCAATTTCAACAAAAGATTGAAGATGAAGTTTGCTCTAATCTTCCTACAGCCTTCTGGCATAGGAAAAAACATAGTGTTAAACTTCCCTACATTAAAGGATTCAATGAAAAAGATATTCCCACTAAATCAAGACCAATTCAAATGAATCATGATTTAATGGAAACTTGCAAAAAGGAAATTTCTGAATTGCTAAAAAATGGAATTATTAGCAAGTCAAAATCCCCTTGGTCTTGTCCAGCTTTCTATGTTATGAAAAATGCAGAATTAGAAAGAGGCACACCAAGACTTGTTATTAATTATAAACCTTTAAATGCTGTTTTGGAATGGATCAGGTATCCCATTCCTAATAAACAAGATCTGATTAAAAGATTAAAAAATGCCGTTATATTTTCCAAATTTGATTTGAAAAGTGGATATTGGCAAATACTAATATCTCCTGAAGATAGGTATAAGACTGCATTCACAACACCTTTTGGTCATTATGAATGGAATGTTGTACCTTTTGGTTTGAAAAATGCACCAAGTGAATTTCAAAATATCATAAATGAAATTTTTAATCATTTAAGTCATTGTTCTATAACCTATATTGATGACATTCTCATCTTTAGCAGGTCTATAGAAGAACATTGGAAACATTTAAATACATTTTTAGAGACTGTTAGATATAATGGTCTAGTCATCTCTGCGAGAAAAATTAAATTATTTCAAACTTCTGTCAGATTTCTTGGATATGATATCCAAAAATCCACCATTGTTCCTATCAGTAGAGCTATTCAGTTTGCTGATAAATTCCCTGATCAAATTCTTGATAAAACTCAACTTCAAAGATTTTTAGGTTCTCTGAATTATGTTTCTGACTTTTATCAAAATCTCAGATCATCAGTTAAACCTCTGTATGACAGACTCAAAGGAAATCCTTCTCCTTGGACCTCTGAACATACATCCATTGTCCAGCAAGTCAAAAAATATATCAAAACTTTGCCTTGCCTCGGAATTCCATCAGTTGACTCTTTTAAAATTATCCAAACTGATGCCTCCGATATTGGATACGGTGGTATTCTTCTTCAGAAGGAATCTCCTAATTCCTCTGAACAAATTGTTCGTTTTCATTCCGGTATCTGGAATAAAGCACAAGCCAATTATAGTACTATTAAAAAAGAAATTTTAGCTATTGTTCTGTGTATCTCAAAATTCCAGGATGATATTTTAAATCAAAAATTTCTTGTGCGTGTTGATTGCAAATCTGCTAAATACGTACTTGAAAAAGATGTTCAAAATATTGCTAGTAAGCAAATTTTTGCAAGATGGCAAGCTATTTTGAGTATTTTTGATTTTGATATAGAATATATTAAGGGCAGTAATAACTGCATACCTGATTTTTTAACTCGTGAATTTCTGCAGGAACCAAATGGCGGACAGTAAGTCCCACAAATCCGGTACTTCCTCTAAAAACCCGGGGAAGGGAGATCGTAAATTACCATTATCATTGGGTCCTCCAAACCCAAGACCAATTTCCCAGATCCAAGGCCCAACAAGTGCCTTAGCCCATTTACCTGGCCCCTCAAGTGCCATCCAAATTGCAAATAGATTCCAGCCTCTTGGTCGACCAGTCAGTCACCACCACAGGCCTACTATTGTTCCAGTTGCCACTTTTTCCCAAATGGCACCACCAGATACTACCCAGCTGTCAAATCCATATTATAGATCCGGACCTCTTTACCCAAAAGGCCCAAAATCAGATTTTGTTGATAAACCAAATTTCCACAATGTCTTGCTTATAGAGCCAGCTCATGCTCATATCACAGATATTGAAGTTTTAGTCAAAGCTTATCTTGGAGAAGGATGGACTTTTGTCCCTCGTGATCCAGAAAGAACTTTTGAATTTTACAAAGATATCCTGTTTCTTACTGAGTCAGTTCATATCAAAGCTATCCCAGATAAGAATGACCCCAGTAAAGCTGCTTTCCATTCTCTTTATATTAAAAAGATTTTGTCAGTTAAAGATTGGGGATCTCATCCTTCTTCCTCTCGAGATCTCTCAGGTACCCATAAGAGGTTCAATTATTATGACTACATTGAGTCATGGACCATTCTTATGCTCTATCAGGGTGAGTCATCTACTCATTCCTGGTTCATTCAGTTTGACAAAGATTTCAAAAGCCAGATTCCTTCCTGGTTTGTAAGATGGTGGCAAGTTCACGGCCCCATTCTTGAAATCTTTCCTGTTGATCTTCAAGATCAATATTCCTACTTCTGCTCTGCTTTTACTCCTAGTAAACAGCAGTCCCTTTTTCCAATTCCCGATTTGCTAACGTTTGTTTGCAGGTACAGGATTCCTTGGATTTGCAGATGACAATGGCAGTTTATTGACCACCATGTTGCCAGACAGTTCTCTGTCAAGTGGTGGCCCAGATTTTCTTATGAAAACATAATTGCTACAATTCAGAGTGATTTTCCAGTCAAGGTTCCAACCCCACAAGTGGTCCCGACAGCCTTGCCTCCAACCACTCCAGTTAAGAAGGCCCTGCCTGTTCTAAAGGTATCTACAGATGCACCTAAAGAAGCTACAGGACCATCTACTATTTCTAAAGTTAAGCCAAGAAAGTCCTCATCAAAGGGCTCTGGCACGCAGACCCAACCTTCAGCTGCAGTGCTACTCATATATATATATATATATATATAGAGAGAGAGAGAGAGAGAGAGAGGAAGCATACGATTATGTTATGTGCATGTCAAGCACGTGTACATGGAAGCAATGGGTGAGGTGGCTTAAGCAAGTCATGAACGTCAACCCTTTCTTTTATAAGTTATAGATGTAGGTGGTGTTAAACTGAATGCTGAATTTTAAGTGATGAATGCTGAATTTTTTAATTCGCAAACTGTTTTGTATTAACTGAAATTTGAGTATTGAATTGAATCAAACTGTTTGATAAATATACGGAGTTGAAGTTTCAAAATTATTATTATTCTAATTTTGTCTTTCTCTTTAACCATTGCAACTACCTTATTCCTACCAGCACCATCACAATGGTGGCGGTGGTGACAGTGGTGATAGTAGCGGCAACACAATGGTGGTGGTAATGGTGGCATAATGGTGGTGGTGTCGGCGACACAATGGTGGTGATAGTGGTAATGGTGGCGGTGACATAATGATAATGATGATGGCAACAATGATGGTGGTGACGGTAGCACAATAATAGTGGCAGTGGCTATAGTGGTGGTGATGGTGGTGGTGACGGTGGCACAATGATAGTGGTGGTGATGGTACTAATGGTGTTGGCGGTGACACAATGGTGGTGGTAGCAATGACGGTGATGGTACTGGTGGTGGTGGCAGTGACACAATGGTGGTGGTAGTGGTGGTGGCGATGACACAATGATAGTGGTGGTGGTGGTGATGGTGGTGACGATGGCACAATGATAGTGGTGGTGGTGGTAGCGGCACAATGGTGGTAGTGGAGGTGGTGGTGGTGACAATACAATGGTGGTGGTTGTAGTGGATGGTGGGTATTGAAAAATTAAGAGTGTAAGATGGATTGAGGGTATATTTGTCAATTATGAAGAATTGATAAAAATCCTTACCGACTAACATTTTCAACATTAAATGATAAATAGATAACTTGCTACTTAAAAGTGGTGATAGTGGTAATGGTGGCGGTAATATAATGGTAATGATGATGGCGACAATGGTGGTGGTGGCGGTGGCACAATAATAGTGGTAGTGGCGGCAGTGGTGGTGACGGTGACACAATGATAGTGGTGGTGATGGTACTGATGGTGTTGGCGGTGGCACAATGGTGGTGGTAGCAACGATGGTGATGGTACTGGTGGTGGTGGCAGTGACATAATGGTGGTGGTAGTGGTGATGGCGGTGACACAATGATAGTAGTGATGGTGGCAGTGGTGGTGATGGTGGTGGTGTTGGCGACACAATGGTGGCAGTGGAGGTGGTGGCGGTGACAATACAATGGTGGTAGTTGTGGTGGATGGTGGGTATTGAAAAATTAAGAGTGTAAGATGGATTGAGGGTATATTTGTCCATTATGAGGAATTGATAAAATCATTACCGACTAACATTTTCAGCATTAAGTGATAAGTAGATGACTTGCTACTTAAAGTGGTGATAGTGGCAATGGTGGCGGTGACATAATGATAATGATGATAGCGACAATGGTGGTGGTGGCTGATTAGTAGTTAAAATTAGCAACTTACTGTTCCTTTTTAAAGACTAATTATGCTTTGATAGAGTTTCAATGATGACATTTCAGGAGAAAGATTGGGCAAGGGCCTAAAGTCAATGAATACTAAACTTTCATGCAACACTCACATGTTTTGGAAGAAAATTAGAGAAGTTTGAAAGTAGGCATGAACGTTCGAACGCCAATCCACGTTCGAACGTTCTCTTGAATTATTTGAGGACCAGATTGCTGAAGTAATGATACATGGCATGTTGCAGCTAAGAAAAAAAACAAAGAGGTACTTGAGTACCACGTTCGAACACCAATCCACGTTCGAACGTTCTCTTGAATTATTTGAGGACCAGGCTGCTGAGTGAAAGGACAATAGTACATGGCATGTTGCAGTTACTCTCATAGAAGACCATAGCCCACTTGAGTAGGAAGTTCAAACTCCATCCAGCATTCGAACGCCCATTAAGTAAAGACAGGACACAACATTCGAACGCCATCCAACGTTCGAACGTTGTCCCCAAACAGGTTGCAGAGTGGTTGAATTTCTATCCGAACCTTGGGGTTTTCACTTGGACTTTGAAGATATTTGTACTATTCCTTCACACTTCCATGCCCCCTCCTCTTTGCCTATAAATACTCCAATTGTGGGAGCTTCAAGACTTACACTGGATACACTTAGAGCTAGAGCTAGTTGTAGAATTAGTCTTAGATTTAGGCTTACATTTACTTGCATAGAGGAGGATAGATCATCTTTTGGTTGAGGTGGAAACCCTCCAAAAGTGACTAGCTTTCTTCTACTTTCATTATTAGTTTCATTTGCTTCTATTGTTTGAGCTTCCTTCTTCCGGTAGAGGAGTGAAACTCTTCCACTTTTTTAGAGCTTTTCTAAAGCTGTGAAGGGTGGAACGTGATTCACTCATTCTTCGTCGAAGATCGGCTCTTTGTGTAGTGTGTTTTACCATGAAACTCTTCTACTTGGAGGGATGAAAATCACTCACTTTTCTAGCTTTACCAAAGCCATGAAGAGTGAGTAGTTTCTCATTCACTCTTCAGTAAGAGGTGATGGACATGTATAAATCGTTCGGAAGTTATAGTTATGCATGTAGTTTACGGTTAATGCTTTATATTTCACTTGTTTATTGAATGATTGAATGCATCTAGCAAAGCTAAGGTACATTGTACAGCTGTGATTCTTTTCTAATGACATAGAGGACTCTTGACATAGGAAGACTCGTTGGTTCTAGGCAAGTACCCCAGCTAGATCTTCATAACTACCTTTCAATCTTCACAATTATTGTGCTTCACTTAAGAATGGAATACTAACGCAATGGTTGGATGTCTTGTTGAAACACTTACTTTTTTGTAGACGGGTTGAGTCTCGGCACAAACAATCTTGTAAACTTCTACAAAGACAACGGAACCATGCTCTTAATTATCACAATCCATCTTTATCTTCTGATTAACTTCATGTTGACACAGGGGTTAATTGAGTTCCCAAGCACAAGTATAATAAACCGGATGATTGACTACATGTCCAGATCGACGAACTAAATGGTGACTTTTACATTTGAGATTATATTATATTTTGTCTAGAAAATCCTCTTGGAAAGAATTTTATATTCTCCAGGAAAATCCCTGAACATTACAACTTTAAATCTCAAGGGTTTCAGTCACTTTGGTCTCTGTCACTGCTTACTTCGAAACACCAACATTAGTTCCCTGTGGATTCGACTCCAGACTAAACCGGATTATTACTACAACTTGACCGTCTGCACTTGAGTGTACACATTTCGGATCAAGTCATGTTTTTTGCGCCGTTGCCGGGGAGCCAAAAATGTGTTTTAAGGTAAAAGGTAAAAAGACATTCATTTGTGTATATATTTTTTTGATTTACTGTGTATAATTTTATTTTATATCTGAGGACGATCCTCACTTTCAAAATTTGCCGGTAGAATCTGTTGGGTCTGTCAATCAATCTGAACCATCTTCACCCTGATCTGTAGCAAACCCTTTCAACAATAACATGGCAAATAATGAGAGACAAGGGGAAGTTCTTGAGAGAGAGGTAGAAGTCCCTAACATTAGAACTCTACGGGATTACTTACATCCCACAAGAAACAGTGTCCCCTCTTGTTTTGTGTTCCCAGCAAATGCGCCCCTCTTTACTGTAAAGGCGGGGACAGTGCAACTACTACTTCAATTTCATAGACGCGAAGCAGAAAACCCATATCTTCATATAAAAGATTTTGAGAAGGTATGTGGAACATTCCAAGACAATTCTGAACTGGCTAAGTTGAAACTTTTTCCTTTCTCTTTAAAGGACAAAGCTAAACAATGGCTAAACTCTTGGAAAGCTTATTCAATACCAACTTGACATGCATTACAGAATGAGTTTTTTAGAAAGTTTTTTCCCCTACACCGTACCAATGCACTCAAAAGGCAAATCATGATTTTTTCGGTCAAAAAGGGGAAAACATTTTACCAATGTTGGAAGAGATTCAAGGATCTTCTCCAATCCTGCACACACCATGCTTTTGAAAATTAGACTTTTGTAGGATTTTTCTATGACTCCTTGCCCACTAGACTATGCCAATTTGTTGAAATGATGGCTCAAGAAGAGTTCATGGGAAAGAATCCAGATGAGACATTCAATTTTTTTGACACCATATTTGATAGTTCTCAGATGTGGGACTCATCCTGTCCAACCACTGTTTAAACCAGACCATCTACTTCCTAAGGGGGTAAGTATGTCTTGAAAGAAGATAATGACTTAAGAGCGAAAATGTCCACCCTGTCTCGAAAGCTTGAAACTCTAGAGATGAAAAAGGTACATTAAGTTGATGTTGGCCATCCCACAGAACAAGTGTGTGGGATTTGTGTGTTGACAGGACACCCTACTAGGGAGTGTCCTACCATTCTGGCATTCAAAGAAGTCTTGTTGGAACAAACAAATGCAATTTTTAACTTCAACAAGCCATATTCCAACCCGTATTCTGAAATATATAATCCAGGATGGCGGAATCACCTAAACTTCAGTTGGAGGAACACACAACCAACTCCCGTGAATCCACAACAAAATTCACAACCACCACCTCAAGGACCTCCTGCATATCAACCATACCAACCACCACACAAGAGAAGTCTTGAGGATACACTGAATCAGTTCATGCAAACTCAAATGAACTACAACACTCATTCCACTCAGGTTTTCAATAATTTGAAGGCACATACCACCTAGTCTTTCGAGGATCTCAAAAGCCACATTCAAAAATTGACTCAATCAATGACCACACATGAGAAGGGCAAGTTTCATGCCCAACCAAAACCACCACAAAACCAATTTCATGTGGAAAATCCTTCAATCATGAAAACCCCACAAGACCAAGCTCAAGCTATCAGTACACTGAGAAGTGGCAAGGTGATTGAAAAAACCATCAGAGACATGTTAATTCCAAAACCAAGACCTGAGTCCATCCTAGTCACTGAACCAGTTGAGCCTGAACCTATGATTGAAAAAGAGCCAGAACCATCAAAGGAAAAAGATCATTTTTGTCCTATTCCTGCTCCTTTTCCCCAAAGACTCAAAACAGTACAGAAGTTGAATAACCACCAGAAATTTACGAGCTTTTTAAGCAAGTGAAAATCAATATTTTCACTTCTGGATGCAATCAAGTAGATTCCCTCTTATGCCAAGTTTCTAAAAGACTTGTGCACAATCAAAAGAAGCCAAAATGTTAAAAAAAAAAGTCTTCCTGACAGAACAAGCCAGTGCCCTACTTCAACACAAAACCCCTCCAAAATACAAGGACCCAGGGTGTCCAACCGTGTCGTGTGTCATTGGAAACTTCAGAATAGAACAAGCACTGTTAGATCTTGGAGCTAGTGTCAATTTGCTCACTTTCTCTGTCTACCAACAATTGGATCTGGGTGAACTCAAACCCACTTGTATTACACTCCAATTGGCAGACAAGTCTGCCAAAGTCCCCAGAGGCATTGTTGAGGATGTCCTTGTTCAGGTAGACAACTTCATCTTCCCTGTTGATTTCATTGTTTTGGACACTCAACCAGCAATGCATTCAGAGAATCAAATTCTCGTCATTCTTGGTTGACCCTTCCTAGCAACATCCAATGCATTGATCAATTGCAGGAATGGAGTCATGAAATTAACTTTTGGGAATATGACTCTTAAGCTTAATATTTTCAATATTGCCAAGCACCCCAGAGAGGACAGAGAAGTGAGAGAAGTAAATTCCATTGAGTCATTGGTTCACAAATATTTGAATGATACCTTTTGTGAAACATCTGCTGAATCCTGTCTGTTGGAACCTATCACATTTGTGTTAACAGACGATGATCAAAATCCACAAAGTTGCCCCGCTCATGCTGTTGAGACATGGGCCTCCAAATTTGAGGAACTTTCATCAAGTGGTACAAAGCCACTTTCATCAAGTGTCAAGCCACTAAAGCCTGAACTAAAATCTTTCCCATCTGACAAAAAATATGCATTCTTAGGGGAGCACGAGTCATACCCAGTGGTAATTTTATCTAAGCTTACAGCGTTGCAAGAGTCTAAGCTGATTAAAGTCCTTAGATGCCATAAAAGCACCATTGGGTGGACCATTGCTGATTTGAAAGATATAAGCCCGTTAATCTGTAATCATGCTATATACCTTGAGGAGGATTCAAAACCCTCTCGTCAAATGCAGCGACGACTGAACCCTCACCTGAAGGAGGTTGTAAGGACTGAGGTGCTCAAACTATTGGATGCTAGAATAATCTTTTCTATCTCTGATAGTAAATGGGTTAGCCCAATCCAAGTTGTGCCCGAGAAGTCTAGGGTCACAGTGGTTAAAAATGATGATAATGAACTAGTACCAACTTGAGTCGTCATAAGATGACAAATGTGTATAGACTATCGAAAACTCAATTTGGTAACAAGGAAATACCATTTTCCTCTTCCCTTTCTTGATCAAGTCTTAGAAAGAATTGTAGGTCATGTATTCTACTGTTTCTTAGATGGATATTCTGGGTATAATCAAATTGAGATAACACTAGATGACCAGGAAAAAATAACATTCACATGCCCCTTTAGAACCTTTGCATTCAAAAAAATGTCGTTTGAACTTTGTAACGCTCCTGTAGCATTCCAAAGATGCATGTTGAGTTTGTTTAGTGACATGGTTGAGAAATTTTTGGAAGTGCTCATGGATGATTTTTCTGTATATGGGGATTCATTTGATTTGTGTCTGACAAATCTGGAGAAAGTATTGATAAGATGTAAAGAAGCCAATCTAGTGCTCAATTGGGAGAAATGTCATTTCATGGTAACACAAGGCATTGTCTTAGGTCACATCATGTCGTCTGAAGGCATGAAAGTTGACAAGACAAAAATAGATCTGATTGAAAATTTGCTTGCTCCCAAGACTGTTAAAGATGTCCGATCATTTTTAGGACATGCAGGGTTCTATAGGAGATTCATAAAAGACTTTAGTACCATATCTAAACATATGTGTCATCTCCTAAGTCAGGATGTATCTTTTGTGTGGAGTGAAGCATGCTAGAAAGCTTTTGATAAACTTAAAGGTATGTTAATTTCTGCCCCAATAATGCAATCCCCTGATTGGACTCTGCCGTTTGAATTAATGTGTGATGCAAGTGATTATGCTGTAGGAGCTGTGTTGGGACAAAGAAATTATAAGAAACCCTATGTGATTTACTATGCAAGCAAAACTTTGAATGATGCTCAAATGAATTATTCCACGACTGAAAAAGAATTGATTGCTGTAATTTTTGCTCTGGAGAAATTTCATTCTTATCTTGTTGGTTCTTTTGTTATTGTATTCACTGACCATGCAGCATTAAAATTCTTGCTCACAAAGAAAGATGTCAAGCCAAGGATCTTAAGATGGATACTCTTATTAAAAGAGTTTGATCTGATCATTAAAGACAAGAAATGTATTGAGAATATGGTGGCAGATCATCTATCTAAGTTAACATACGAATTTCATGAGGATGGCCTGCTAATCAATGAAAATTTCCCTGACCAACAACTGTTCACAATCATGGAAACACCATGGTACATTGATAGTGTTAACTTCCTTGCTACTGGTACGTTTCCTCCTTCCTTTACATTGATGGATAAGAAGAAATTTCTGAGGGAGGTTTGTAATTTCTTTTGGAAAAATCCATACGTGTTTAAGTACTGTAAAGATCAAATCATAAGGCGTTGCATCCCCGATCATGAGAGCAGACATGTAATATCTTTTTGTCATTCTGAAGCGTGCGGTGATCATTTTTCATCTAAAAAAACCACTGCAAAAATCTTGCAGTGTGGATTTTATTGGCCCACACTTTTTAAAGATGTTCATGTCTTTTGTCTAACATGTAATAGATACCAAATGTTGGGAAGCATTTCTAAAAGAAACATGATGCCCTTGAACCCAATTCTGGTAATTGAAATTTTTTACTGTTGGGGCATCGATTTTATGGGACAATTTTCCCCTTCCTTTGGCTATCTATATATTTTAGTGGCAGTTGATTATGTGTCCAAATAGGTTGAAACAATTCCATGCCGAAATAATGATCATCGAACAGTGATCAAATTTTTAAAAGAAAACATCCTGTCAAGATTTAGAATTCCTAAATCCATTATAAGTGATGGGGGTGCTCATTTTTGCAATCGTCCTTTTTGAAATTTGATGAAAAAGTTCTTGATTTCTCATAAAATTGCAACCCTTTATCACCCACAGACCAGTGGACAAGCTGAATTAGCTAATCGAAAGATCAAACTGATTTTAGAAAAGTCGGTAAACCCAGACCGTAAAGATTGGTCGTTACAACTAACTAATGCACTCTGGGCATATCGCACTGCTTTTAAAACAATTTTGGGCATGTCTCCTTATCGATTTGTCTATGGCAAGTCCTGTCATCTATTTGTGGAATTGGAACACAGAGTATACTGGGGCATTAAAACAATGAACTTTGACCTAGACAAGGCTGGACTCTCAAGAAAACTTCAGATTAATGAATTAGAGAAATTGAGAAATGAGGCATATAACAATGCGAAAATTGCAAAGGAAATGATGAAGGTCTTTCATGATAAAAACTGTGACACTCCTAAAATCGGGGGTCCTTTATTAACCGTTGATAACCCATCAACCCGCGAAATTACCCGTGATTGTCGATAACCCGACATCACGTCAACAACATACCCTTAACCGAGATTATAAAAGAAAAATAAAGTCTATATACTTTTAATCGGTTGACCTATCCGAGGTCCAATATACCACAATTGGTACTCTATTATTGTCCATTTATAACATTGGAATGAAGAAATACATAGCCCAAAAGTTTGGCAAAACAGTTTGAAAATTTTTTATTTTTGGAAAGCGTACCGGTACGCTGTGCCTACTGGACCACGCCGTACCGGTACGCTAGTAGGCACCACGCCGTACCGGTACGTTGTACCTACTGGACCACACCGTACCGGTACGCTGTACCGATACGCCGTGCCCAGTTTTGCCTGTTTCACCTGTTTTTCATTTTCAATCCATTCAAACACATATCATTTTCATCCAACACATGAATAATGAAGATTTTCATATTACACGAGGTCCGTACAAATCCTATTACATACATTTCCGTGAATTTACATACTAAAACTAAGTTTTCATACTAATTTTACAAAAACTCAAAATAAAGCCACATTCCGGCTTTCTTCATCCACGGGGCTCGAATTGGGAGCCATCCACCGGCGTGTATCCCGCACCTGAAATGTTTTTCCCGTATAGGGTGAGCCACGCTCAATAGAGTATCTCCTAAAGAGGCTATTCTCCAACTTAGATGCATATGAAATGTTCACATGCCAACAATCAACAACTCATAACATTCCAATTTTGAATATGCATTCTATGTTGGAATCTACCATGTCATGCCATGAAATGAGATGAGACTCACTCACGCACATCATCACGAGCTCTTCCCAGCTCCTCAACACATGCAAGTGCCAATGTGTATGAATCTGTCATCTATGATCACATCAAATGACATTTACCAATCGAGGGTCTTTGTAGGAGTGGATGTTCATGGACTCACACCAAAGGTCACCCAACCTACACGGAATTTATGGACTTCCACCGAAGGTTCCGCGTACACCTACACACTTCATGGGCCGAGCCAAATGAGTGCATAACCAAATCACCAGACCTTGCACCCGAGGGATCTTCTAGCCCTTCTTGCTAACCCCAACCCTATTAACCATGCAAACCGTGAGACTCGGCCAGATCTTCAACCAAACTTACTCGAGTCCACCCGTCATCCACCAAGTGTGGTGTTGACAACAACCATGCACACACACCCACAAAATGCGATGTTCCCGTGCATATGCAATATGATGCCTCATTGCAATAATGACACAATGTTCAATATGTTATGAATGACATATGAACTATTTCAACATATTCCATATATCTCATGACAAATTATATCATAAGCATATAATTTTTATAATTCTTCACAATTGTATGTAGAAACAACACCAAAGCATGTCATCACATAATCAAACAATAACACACTTAATTATCAAGGCATAGTGTAAACACATAACATGCCCACAATTCACATAACTCAAAATCAATTTAAGTAAATCTCACATACCCAATTCTAGAAATCACAACTCGCAATTTCTACTTATTTTTCACACCCATTTCACCAATTTCATCACAATAGGTAAATGATATATAATTCTATCAACCTATCTATTTCACAAGAACATTCTAGGCTTGGAATAAACCTAAATAGGAGGAAACCCTACCTCTTGAAGCGTAAACCCACTTGGTAGAAGCCTTCAAGAGCCCCAATCTCGCCCAAAACTCTAGCTTCCAAAAATTCCGTTCATTGTTCTTCGGTAAAACCCGCGCTTTTAAGTATAGCCGCGTAGCCCTCGGCGAGAGAAACAACTTTAATACTTGGCTCGTGTTGATTCGAGCGATTGGGTGGCGTAGATCGTAGAGAGAAGGTGTATTTTCTCTCTTTTTTTCTCTCCTTTCCCTCTCTTCCCTTCTCACGTTAGAACTGACTGAACAAATGGGGAGAAAATCAGATTTTCTCCCCTTTAAATAGCCTTTAATTGCTTGGTCCACAATGCACCACACGACCCTCCTTTTTCGTGTCCGTTTTCGCCCCGAAACGATTAAATTTCGCCCCGGTTCAAGTTCCAAATATTTTTATTTTAACTTGCCTTCATTTTAAAATTTTATTAAAAAAATTCGTTTTTGGGTTACCCGAGGCTCGACCGCCTCGTAAAACGCAAAAATTCTGACTATCTCGGAATTCAACGAAATTTGACAGGATGACTAGATTCCGCGAGACGAATCCAACGGTGAGGTCCGTTTCGTCATCCGAGTTCTAGAAAAATTCAAGTTTTCAACCTGTACCGTAATGACAAATTACCGTTTTACCCTTTTTTCACAAAAGTTCAAATTTACCCGGGTTTTACAAAAACATATTGAGAAAAACCTTTACCCCTTCACAGAAAGTCCTCTTATTCAATTCTCAAGACTTCGCCAGTTTCCTGGTAAGTTGAGATCAAGGTGAACTGGGTCATACATTATCAAACAAGTATTTGGATATGGAGTAGTGGAAGTGGAAAATCCATCAAATGATAATATTTTTACTGTTAATGGTCAGCGCTTAAAACCATTTTTAGAAGATTTTGTTAAAGATGTGGAAGCCATTTTTTTAATGGATCCAAAATATTCCTCCGAGATTCGCGCCTGCTGACACAAAGAGGGGTCAGGTTAGTAAAAATCCAACCCAAATCGACTCGAGAGGACGCCTTTATAAGGCGTCCAACCCTTTCCCTTTTTCTTTCCCATCCGCCATTGTTTCTTCTCCTTATTTTTCTTATTTTTCTCTATTTTCTACAAAACGACCCACCCCCTGCAAATCCATGGCCACACACCCCGAAGAAACAGTCCTTTGTTTCATGATTTGCATTTTATTTCTGTATTTGTACATGGGTGTTGATTAACCATCAAAAGTGTTATTTTATTATATTTAATGATTGGTTAATTGCATATTATTTGTAATTAAATGTGTTAAATTCCTTGATTTTCTAGTTTGATACTTTTTCTAGTTGTTTGATTTATTTTGCAGGTAAATTGATTAATTTAAAGTAATAATGGATAATGCAAGTGAAGCAATCACTAGAGGAAGAATCATAACTGATAAGGATTGAAGAGTCAAGGTTGAGATAGGAAGACTTGAAGATAAATCAGCAATTTAATCCTTATAAGAGTCCAAGTGAGAAGAAAACTCATTTAAAGTTGGATTAAGAAAGTTTCCTAGAAGATAAGGATTTGACACGTCTTCAGTATTTCGGTCATAACTTTTGACTCTGATATCGGATTTACCTGATTTTTGTGGAGTTGGAAAGAAGACTTCAATGGCTATAGAAGTGTATTTCACAAATATTTCGTGAATCAGCCTTTAAGTATGGGAAATTCAAGCTTGAAGTCTGGACAAATTTTGTACCTGCGGGCCCCAAGATTTATGCACGGGATCTAACCTTACAAGACATCTTTTTGAAAAGGAATTCATTCCAAACCAACCTTATATCCTCTATCTACACTTATGATTTATTTTAGTATAAATAAGGGTTCTCATCTATTGAGAGATGGGGATTAGGATTTAGATTATTTATTCTTTTTTTCATCTTTTTATTTTTAGTTCATCATGTCTGGCTAGAAGACTAAACTAGGGCTAGGGGAGAACCTCTCAATGAAATATGGTAATGTTATTGACTTTGTGCTTAATGATTTATGATGTTTTGTTGATTTAACTTCTGATTTTTTAGCAAAGTTTTTATTCTGTAAAAATTCTTGAGTCGTTGTGCCATGTACATCGATTGCTTGAATTTTCCTGCGAGTAAATAACTGGTTATTCCACGCTTGAGGTAATTATCATTATTTCATAAAATAATATAATTGGATGATTATTCAGGTTCTTGAATAATCTTTTGATTGTAACATTTGATTTTCTTACTTGATTTGTTACTTGAATCAACCAACATCTGATTTGTGTTTCAAATTAAGTTTTGAGTCTTCAATCATTATTGTATGGAATTGAGAGGGAGTACCCGATGCTTTAGTATTTTCTATTATTGTTTTAAAACCAAATTTATTGTTTTCTAAATCTCTACAACAATTATTTCAAAACAAATTTTTTTTTATTTTTCTTTGTGTTCTAAGTTTTTCACAATTCCCTGTGGTTCGATCTCGGACTTCCGAGTATTATATTACTTCGCACAACCTGCACTTGGGTGATCAATTCTAAAGTTGTAGCAGGTGTCCTACTTTTGTTCACACTCACGCACAAGAATTTCCATCCTAGCCGAAACCCGGATCTTCCTAAAGATGATTAATTTGTGTATTTTGTTTGTAGGCGTCGACAGATGAAAAGATCTCTACTGTCAATCCTAACTCCACTTTGCGTATACTGATAAATTCGAAACATTGGGGACAATGTTGACTTTAGGTTGGGGGTTGAGAACTACAGTTCATATATTGTGCCTTTTAAAAAAAAAATTCTTGATTGTATTGTGTATTTTGTCTTGTATTTTGCATTGTTACAGTCTTTATAGTAATGATCATGTCTTTAAAGCAGCTTCAATCGTCTTTGTGACTGACAGACGTTAAAGAATCAGATAGAGTGTCTTAAAGTTTAGCAAGCATGGATAGTAAATTTTTTTGGTTCAGTCTAGGAGTTTTGTGCACTTTTCCATCTGATGTGTATTCTGTGATAATGAGAAAGACAAGATTGGTAAGAAAAACCGAGATTTGAGAACAGCAAGCGAAATCACTATGAGGCAGAAGTACTTTTACTAAGCGTTGTCGTGCCAAAAGACTCGGTGCCTGTAAATAATGTGGTCGAATCTTTCACATGAAAGAATATAATCAGTGTTCTGAACCAATTTTCGGTTGCGCACTCGATCGAATAGACTGGATAGTGAATGTGTAGAGTAAGGATAATCCTAAGACGCCATGCTATTCCGGTACTTTGCTTACCCGGTTTGTGCGACAGGAAATTAGAAGAGTCATTGACTGTTCAAATGGCATGGAGACAGAGAAATACTCAGATTAGACTACTTTTTGACAAAATCGTGGAAAACTGTGTTTTTAGGATAAAAGCCAAACGTCCGAAATTTTTGTAAAAAGTGTAAATATCTTTTTGTTAGATGTACAAAAATCTTTTTTTGTTGAAATAAAATGTGGGCAGAATAAAGAATGTCCTAGAATACCAACCTTAAGCGTGGGTAGAGACTTATCCTGAGACGTCATGATTTTTTTCAAGTTCAATTTGTGTATATAGTCTTCTTTTAATGTGTATATAAATGTGCATAAAAATTTTAATTTTTGATTTGGCGTTCGAATGCTAGGTGACGTTCGAATGTTGGCTGCTTACAGTACTTTGGACTCTGTAGGAAATAAAAAGTACTGGGAGCTCTCCACGTTCGAACGCCAGAGTAATGTTTGAACTAGGACTGAACGTTCGAACGCCAGGTGACGTTCGAACTTTAGGAGCTTACAGTACTTGGCCTCTGACAGAACATCAAAGTACTGGGAGCTCTCCACATTGGAACGCTAGAATAACGTTCGAACCATAATTTTAAAATCCTCTACACACGTTCGAACGTCAGTGACGTTCGAACGTTCACTCCCAGCCTATAAATACCTGGTTCGTTTTCTTTATTTCAAAATCACCCAAAACCCTCAAAAACTCCCAAAACCCTTCACTTCCTAGCCCTCAAAACCTCATCCATTCCCAAATTTTACCCAAAATCCACCATCCCAAACTCATTCCAATCTCATTTCTCACATTTTCACCAAGAAATCCAAGCTTTTCAAGCCCTAAAACCCCCAAAATCGAGAATCATGCCTCCAAGAATGAAGATGCCCACAAGGCACAAGATGGCCAACCAAGAGCCAAATATGGTGAAGGAGGTGATTGAGGAACGAGAGGGGATGCCTATTTTTCGAAGATACGACAAAACTCGCTTCCCCAATGTCCTCAAAGCGGATAGGTATGAAAATTTCTTTCGAAATCAAGCTATAGTTTGTGAACGAACGGTTGTGTTGACAGATTTTGTGGATTTGGGCATTTTTGCGAATATGGAGGCGAGAGGTTGGATGTTGTATTTGAGAAACGGTGGAGAAGCCATGAAGGAATTGGTGCGGGAGTTTTACTCCAACGCTGAAATCGTCAATGGGACGATAAAGACGTATGTGAGGGGGGCCCACATTGATGTGGATAAGGATTATATCCGGGAGATGAGGCAAGAGGTACCACGAGTACCCAAGCCGAACTATCCCCCGAGGAAGAAGGTGGGCATGGACATTGTGGGTGTGGAGTTGACAGGGTTGACCACGTTTGCTTGGGGAGGACGAAGATTCTTTCGGTAAGGAGAGTTGATCGAAAAATACAAAATGCTCAACTTAATTGCCGTATCAAACTTCACCCCCATTGGACGCAAGAATGAGATCCTCCTAGAGATGGCCCAATTGTTATACGCAATAGGGAGGGGCCAAATCATAGATCTCCCATTCTTAATTTTGACGGAGATGATGAAGGGGTGAGACGTGAAGAGAAATTCACTCCCCTTCGGCACCCCTTGTAATGGAGATATGCTCGGACCATGGAGTGATAGTGAGGCCGGAGATGGGAATACAGAAGTCGATGGGGCCATTAAACAAGATGTCTTTCCGAAGGAGCCAAGGTCACAGTAGCGGCCCAGCGGCGAGGCTGGACGAGCCACCAGCCCGAGGCACCGATGAGGTGCATGATGTTTTGGATGAGCAGGATGAGAGAGAGCTAGAGGCACAGGCCCAGATGGAGGCAGGTCCCAACACCAACACCCGACGATCACTGCGAGAGATCATGCTTGGCATCGAGGCCAAGCAAGATGAGATTCTCCGACAGTAGAAAGAGATTCGCAGCCTTTTGAGGGTTGGAGCTGGAGGAGCTGGGGAGACCAGAGAGTGAGAGAGATTTTCTGTTCTTGAGAGTGGTTGTGAATGTGTTACTTCTTTTGTGGATGTTGAATCTTTTGTACTAAACTATAATATTTTGTGAAATGAATGAATCAGTCTTTTTTATCACATTTATCTTTTTAAATGCATTTGTTAAAATTTAGCATTACATTGTTAATTGTTAAGAACATATGTTAATATTGAGATTGATTGCTAAAAGTGACTAAAACACATGATCGGTTTGACACCTCACCTAACAATCTAGACTTAAAACCACATATCTTTGAAAAATGATATTTTCTATACGCTTAAATGTCAAATGTACATTGATATTTGTTATTCTTAAGGTACAAGATGATAGACTCGAAAATAGAATTAATATATAACCGACGTTCTTTGAGAACCTAACATAACCAGTGGAGATAACGAAAAATACCATGGTAAGTTTCGAGTCTTGCGATGCTTTTGAGAGACAATCAACATTTATTCAAGTAAGGTCTTTCACTTTCTATCCTTGAATAGTCTCATTAAACTTGTTTTGATTGACGCAACTAGAGCAATCTATTGACATGTCCCACAAAGAATCTGTTCATACGATATATACATATGCACATGTTTGAGAAAGGATCTTCGGCCATCTTTGATTTAATTTTGAGCCTTAGCCATTTCTTTTACAAAATTATATCCCTAGTTAGCCGTGATTGAGCCTTTAAATGTATGATTTCTTTTTCAAGTAACCCATATGATAACCGAGCCACAAGAAAATATATTTGACATACCTTTATTATCTAATTTTCTTGCACCCTCTTATAAATCAATATGATACAGAAAAACAAGAGAAAAAGAAAAGACGATGGTGGCCACTGTTCAATAAAAAGAAAGTCGGTGGAAACAACTGAAAAAGAAAGAGACAGAAAAACAGAAATTGGCCAAGAAAGTGAAAAATGAGAAAAAGAATGAAAAAAAAGAAATATCATATAGGTGAAGTTTCGAAAAGCTAGAAAGAAGTGTGTTACACTACATAAAGAAAGGATAACTTTTGACTACCATTGACGTCGTTTCGTTAGCCACTGAGCTCTGACCACATTACAACTTATAAAAAGCCCTAATTGATCTTAAATCTGATGCATATGTAGGTAGTCAACCAAAAATTTGGGGTATGTTAATAGTATTACTTTATTTGTACCAATATTCTTCCATGAGATTATGCCAAACATGATTAGTCTGTTTCCTTAGATTTCACTCCTGTACTAATCGTGCATGTGAATTTACAATTAGCCTTCTTCTGATCACATGCCCTTTGAGAGAAAAGTCACTATAATCGGAGGAAATTTTTGTTGAGAGCATTTTAAGAGAGGTTTGTGAAATCAAAACTATTCATGAAGGGTAAAGAAGAGTGTTTGTTATATAACAATTCTTGTCGCTAGAATGATTATTCTAACTACATAGGGAATTTCAAATACCAATGTGACAAATGCTTATTTTTGCATAGAATAAATACCTATGAAAGAGAAGTGTGCGGGAGATAAGTCGAAATTGAGGATTGGGTATCCCGATGACCATGTCACTAACTCACTCTGACAAGCAATCTCACACACAAATCTGTTCGACTGAAGTTTGTGGGTAGCTTCGTTGAAAACCCTCACGAGACAACACTCGTCCGTAGGGCTGTTAATCAAACTGAGCTACTTGAGCTTGACTCGAGTTCGGCTCGGGTTCGACTCGTTCAGACTCGGTTCGTTTTATAAACGAGCCCAAACTTGAACAAATTTTTAGGCTCGTTTAGAAAACAAGCCCTACAAGCTCGGCTCAAACTCGACTCGTTTATGTGCAAATACTCGGGCTCGGCTCAGGCTCAGGCTCGACTTGTTTTTGGCTCGTTCAGGCTCGGCTCATTTCCTAAACAAGCCAACTTTGAACAATTTTTTAAGCTCGATTAAGAAACAAGCTTTTCAAGCTCGGCTCGAACTCTGCTCGAGCTCATTCAACTAACAGTCCTACTCGTCCGCTAGGGGAAATCTAGTGGTTTAACGGCTTGTTGCATATGCTAAATGCAACCGGATGACCTACGGAAATGACATTGTAAACAAATTTGCATTCAATTATTGTTGAATTACTATAGACTAGCAATATTTAGGCTGGGGGTGTGTGATTAGCAGTTCAAATTAGCAACTTACTGTGCCTTTTTAAAGACTAATTATACTTTGATAGAGTTTCAATGATGACATTTCAGGAGAAAGATTGTGCAAGGGCCTAAAGTTAATGGATACCAAAGTTTCATGCAACACTCACATGTTCTGGAAGAAAATTGGAGAAGTTTGAAAATAGGCATAAACGTTCGAACGCCAATCCACGTTCGAACGTTCTCTTGAATTATTTGAGGACCAGACTATTGAAGTAATGATACACGGCGTGTTGCAGCTAAGAAGAAAAAAAAAGAGGTACTTGAGTACCACGTTCGAACGCCAATCCACGTTCGAACATTTTCTTGAATTATTTGAGGACCAGACTATTGAGTGCAAGGGCAATAGTACATGGTGTGTTGTAGTTACTCTCACAGAAGACCATATGCCACTTGAGTAGGAAGTTCAAACTCCATCCATCGTTCGAACGCCCATCAAGTAAAGACAGGAGACAACATTCGAACGCCATCCAATGTTCAAACGTTGTCCCCAGACAGGCTGCAGAATGGTTGAATTTCTTTCCAGACCTTGGGGCTTTCACTTGGACTTTGAAGACATTTGTACTATTCCTTCACACTTCCATGCCCCCTCTTCTTTGCCTATAAATACTCCTATTGTGGGAGCTTCAGGACTTACACTGGATACACTTAGAGCTAGAGCTAGAGCTAGTTGTAGAATTAGTCTTAGATTTAGGCTTACATTTACTTGCATAGAGGAAGATAGATTATCTTTTGGTTGAGGTGAAACCCTCCAAAAGTGACTAGCTTTCTTCTACTTTCATTATTAGTTTCATTTGCTTCCATTGTTTAAGCTTCATTCTTCCCGTTGAGGAGTGAAACTCTTCCACTTTTCTAGATTTTTACCAAAGCCGTGAAGGGTGGAACGTGATTCACTTATTCTTCGTCGAAGATCGGCTCCTTGTGTAGTGTGTTTTACCTTGTAACTCCTCTACTTGGAGGGATGAGAATCACTCACTTTTCTAGCTTTACCAAAGCCATGAAGAGTGAGTAGTTTCTCATTCACTTTTTAGTAAGAGGTGATGGACATGTATAAATCGTTCAGAAGTTATATTTGTACATTTAGTTTATGCTTAATGCTTTATATTTCACTTGTTTATTGAATGATTGAATGCATCTAGCAAAAGTAAGGTACTTTGTACAACCGTGAGTCCTTTATATGACATAGATGACTCTTGGCATAGGAAGACTCCTTGGTTCTAGACAAGTACCCCAGCTAGATCTTCATGACTACCTTTCAATCTTCACCATTATTGTGCTTCACTTAAGAATGAAATACTAATGCAATGGTTGGATGCCTTGTAGAAACACTTTCTTGTTTGTAGACGGGTTGAGTTTCGGCATAGAAAATTCTTGTAAACTTCTACAAAGACATCGGAACCATGCTCTTAATTCTTACAATCTATCTTTATCTTCCGATAAACTTCATGTTGACACAATGGTTAATTGAGTTCCCAAGCACAAGTATAATAAACCAGATGATTGACTATATGTCCAGATCGACGAACTAAAGAGTGACTTTTACATTTGAGATTATATTATATTTTTTCTAGAAAATCCTATTGGAAATAATTTTATATTCTGCCCAGGAAAATCCCTAAACATCACAACTTTAAATCTCAAGGGTTCCAGTCACTTTGGGCTCTGTCACTACTTACTTCGAAACACCAACATTAGTTCCTTGTGGATTTAACTTCGGACTTGACCGGATTATTACTACAATTTGACCGCCTGTACTTGAGTGTACACATTTAAGATCAAATTAGTGACGGTGGCACAATAATAGTGGTAGTGGTGGTGATGGTGGTGGTGACAGTGGTAAAATGATAGTGGTGGTGGTAGTACTGATGGTGTTGGCGATGACACAATGGTAGTGGTAGCAACGATGGTGATGGTACTGGTGGTGGTGGCAGTGACACAATGGTGGTGGTAGTAGTGGTGGCGGTGACAATACAATGGCGGTGGTTGTTGTGGATGGTGAGTATTGAAAAATTAAGAGTGTAAGATGGATTGAGGGTATATTTGTCCATTATGAGGAATTAATAAAATCTTTTTTGACTAACATTTTTAGCATTAAGTGATAAATAGATGACTTGTTACTTAAAATTTTAGCCTATTTTTAAGAAGTGCTTAATATATTAAGTAATATGGATTTTAAGTTATTAAATGAGTTTAATTTATTAAGTGCTTAAAATATTCAATTTTATGTTTTAAGTGGTGTTAACCCGACATCATTGGATGAATCCGAATCCCTTATTTAAAACTTCGACCCGGCTGATGCCAATCCTTATCATAAGGTTAACTTTACCAAACCTAACCTTTAACGGGTCCGTCACCGACTCAGACTACATTTAAAACGGCCGAGATGAAGAAGCCTCGAAGATCCGACGGCTTATATTTATCCAGATACTCGTATATAACCACCGCAAACCCTAACGACTCGCCCTTTTCACTTCATTTGCGGCTCTCACACTCTCCACAGAGTTCCTAGGGTTTGCCATATTCTTGTTCTTCTTCGAAAGGGTTTCTTCAGAGCGAAGATGGTGAGCTTATCAGTTTTTCTCTTCTTTGTTATTCCATGCTTATTCTATGAATTTGTCCATCTAATTTTACTTTAAACTATTTGATTGGTGTTTGCTATATGTATATTTCTGATGATTGTTTGGGATTTTTGTTTTTGTGTATGAATTAGGTTCTCTCCAACGATATTGATTTGCTAAACCCTCCGGCCGACCTTGAGAAGAGGAAGCACAAGCTCAAGCGTCTGGTGCAGTCGCCCAACTCCTTCTTCATGGTGTGTATTCGAGTTTCCTACGCATATGAGCACGTACATGCGACTAATTATATTTTTTCATTTGATCTTTTGGTTCTTAAGTTTTCCAGTGAAAAGATTTGTTCATGAGACCAAGTAAATTTTACTAATTGATTGGTTGTTTTGATAGGACGTGAAGTGCCAGGGTTGCTTCAACATGTAGGTTCTTCAATTTCATTTGCTTGTATTAATTTTGTGTCAGTTGGTGCTAGTATTTGTGGTAATTTATTTGAATGAAATGCTATATATGCAGAACCACTGTTTTCAGTCACTCGCAAACGGTTGTGGTATGTGGGAACTGCCAGACGGTGTTATGCCAGCCAACAGGTGGGCGTGCTAGACTTACAGAGGGGTGTTCCTTCAGGAGAAAGGGAGACTAATGATGAAGATGAAGATGATGGTGATAGATTTTGCCCCTTGTTGGTAAATGCTAGTCGAGTTGGTTTGGTTTGGTTGCAACCAAGGAATGAGGCGGTTTTGTGTTAACTTATGTTTTTATGCTTTAATATGTAACCATATTCTTGATATTACCAAAGTTTTGGACCTATATGTGACTATGTATGATTTTCTCATCTAGTTTTCGTTTGTTGGAATGAAATTCCTTTTGTTTGGCTCATACAATTGCATATGTCCAGTAGTGCCTGTCTAGCTTTTTAGTGCTCTTAGCTTTGAAGTGTCACATCTGCTCCCATTTTAACCTTCCCCAGGCCTCCTTGCCTGAGTTTTGGATGTCGCTTTTCTTTCATTGCCACCTTAAAAAAAAGGCATAGCTATTTATGTCTTTTATATGTGTGTGTTTTGTTTGGGGGGACGGAGGGGGTGGGAGGTGTGGGTGGAAATAGGTTTTTGGTTGATCTTGGGCTTGATTTCCTCCCTATGAAGACTTATGTTTGTTGGCATTGGTTTGATTTTTTTGCTTATATGTGTAGTCAGAGCACCTTTGGTTTTTAGATCAACTTCCCCCCAATTGGCAATTTGTTTTAGGATTTTTTCATTGGGTAGTATGAAAAAAAAATTCGGTGGGAAAACATGGTCATTAGATGCTAAAGTTGAAGCTAAGGAACATCCAAGCATGACCTTGCAAATTTGGCAGGGAATGTGGTCATTGAGTCATGGAGATACATGACACTGTTGTACAAGCAAGATGATGAGATTGTGAGGTTCATGCAAAATGTGGTAGCCATGCCATTTTATGTGTTTATGGCCTGTTGTGAAACAGGTGATATGCTTGATGACTCTGAACTCGTTTAGCAGAGTTCTCATCACTAATAATGAGAGAATATGAATTAATTGGTCAATGCATTTCATTAAAGGTTGAGATAGTGTTGTGGATGTTGGGATGGTGTAGTTAGACATGTGAACCGAAGGATAGCTCTGTCAGTTTGGTCTTGAAATGTTCAATTTAACTATGAATAGTTAGTTCTTGTTGATTTGATGTACTATAGGAGTTTTGATTGGTAGTTTCTTACAAGATGTTCTATATGATGATGTGAGGTCATGAAAGATTGCATGTACATCTTGATGACGCATGTAGCAAGAATTCTGCAGTCTCTTATATTTATAGCCAACTATGAGTTAATTTTGGCCACATGAATCGTGGTTATTCTTCTCTATTTGGAGCGAGTTGGTTATCTTCAATTCTCCTGTATGTTATGTTACTTCTCTCCTGGTATCATCTCGTGTTTCTCATAAACGCCCATGCACACACACGCCATGGAAAGGCTTTGTATTTGAGTACTCTGTTATTGGTTCTATAAGTTCATTGATTGGCATCATAAATGGTTTGTTTGCTATTGGATGAATGCACAGCATCTATTTTTCTCGACTGCTGGGAAACATGTTGGATCAGCCTGAACAACCGCAGCCTGCATGCATTGTTTTATATTTTCAGTTCTTGTTGATTGTCTAAGAACAATCAATTCACCTGTTTTCATGGATATTCTGTCTTAAATGTAATTTGCTGGAAGTCGCCGCCCTATTTCGCTGGAAAGAATGTAATTGACTAAAACAATTATACGATTTGTTTATCAAACTGACAATGATTTTTAAACTGGGAAATTGTTAGAGATAAAGGCCCTCAATGATATTTCAGTTCATTGCTTATTTATACAAGTAATAATAACAGAAACACAAGTTTTCTTATTTGGACAAGTAAGATCTTGAACATGGATGAGTCATTTCTCAGTAGACTAACAGACTGAAGTATTATTATTGTTGCCTCAACTCAACCATTTTGGGGAAAGGAACAGGGCATTGTGGTCTACAATGAGTAGAAGATGATGACTATTACTTTTGGGATCCACTCTCTACCGCAACCAGTGCTTGCTGTTGTTGCTGCTCTTCTTGTTCACCCTTTTCTGCTACCACCTCTTCTTCAACTTTTGATTCTGAGTGTTGTCGATAGTATCGAATTATTACAATAGATATGAATGCTGCACAAAACCAATACCAAACAATATTGTAAAATTTGTAATCAGCAAGATTAATGTATCTTCGCAAAGTTGTTTAAATAACTTCTTTAAAATGGGTATGGCTATTCCATTCCCACAGCCCTCCAAACAAAGCAGGAAACTGCAGTGCGCGCTTAGGTATGCTCTTGCTCTGTCGTATTTTTCCAGCTTCATTCTTTTGACAAGAATTCATTCCTTCTAGCTTAAAAATAGTGGACGTTATATTTCATTATTATTTTGCAAAGTGATCTATATACATCTTAATACATGTAAGCAATACACTTATATGCATGCATGTATATACTCTTATATATGTGATCAAGCTTGAAGAATGGAGGTCTGAGAGAGAGAGAGAGAGAGAGAGAGAGAGAGAGAGAGAGAGAGAGAGAGAGAGAGAGAGAGAGAGAGAGAGAGAGAGAGAGAGAAGTTGCCAAATATATGGTACTTAAAAAAACATAATAGAAAAACGTCATCAAACAGTACCTAACTTAGGTGTATTGAGCTATTTTATCTAGAAAGAGAAAACGAGAAACAAAAAATGCCTAGTTCTTGTATGTCTCTGTGTATAACTTACCTGCAAAAATACGAGTTTTGATGGCAGTTAGATTCCAAAAGGCTGTGACTGCTGATGCTGCCACAATCTTCTTGTGAGAGCAAGCTCCCCATGCTTCCAGCACCCGCCATTTCAAACACTCGACTGCTCAGGCAAAAAGGCATTTCTTTCATTCAAGGCACCCAAGATTGATGCAAACCAAATACATAGAAATCACATATTTAGAGTTTTTTGTACCTTTGTTTTCTATCAGAGCACAGTAGCAGGAGTATAATTTTGGGCCAGTAAAGCTGATAAAAAATCCTATCATTTTAACACAAAATAGTTTTCAATATTTTTGAATAATAATTGAAATAAAGCAAAAAAAATAAAATTTCTGTAGTACCCTTTTTTTGGGTTTTTTGTTTTGTTTTGGGGGGGGGGGGGGGGGGGGGGGGAGGGGGGAGTAGGGTGAGCTTACCAAATGCACAAAGCCTCCACAGGGTTATGAGATGGCCATACTCAGCTCCTAGAAGTAGGAAAGGTGCTACCTGACAACCACAACAAAGGGGAAGTTTGAGAATTTCAGCATTTCTAAGCATTGGGTTGAAGAAAGAGTCAGTAAGAGCATGGAAATACTTTAAGGGTCCTGGTTGGTTCCCCTGAAAACAAGTCTCTTGTCTTTGAAATTGCAAGATTTGCGGCTGGAAGTATGACTCTAGCACCTCTCAAGATGTCATCTTCTTTCAACTTAAAATCACGCTTGTTTTCAATGTTATTCCTGTAAATTTAACTATTAAGCTAGTTATAAAACAGAAAAATAATGTTAAACTTAACAAGGCATTGAAGAAATGGTGATATACCTTTGACGGATTGAATTTGAGAAGAATGACACACCCAAAAAAAGGAGTCCCAACTGAGAAATCGCTGAGAAAATGCTGTAAACATGATTTTGTGGACTTCTTAGATGTCTTAAAACGAAATCGAAATTATAGAGTAGGAGAGAGAAAATTAGTACATACCTAAAATTAACTCCTTTGGCAAAACAAGAAGATAGGAAACAGAGTGACCCAAAACCAAACCAAAGGCTTGATTTTGCAACATCTTTCCACATAATCAGATCAGTTATCAGCTGCCCCATTTGGTCAAGATTATACTCATAACCATCTTGTGCTTCTAAGTCATATAATCACACCCAAATAAGCACAAATCAATCAAGAAAATATCCAAAAAAAGTAAATAAATCAAGAAAATATACTTCAGTGAAATAAAAGATCAGAACAGAGACATACTTGGAGATGGAATTGAAAGTACCAAGCTCAGTTTTTCCTTCTTGGACCGACCACTATGCCTTCTTTTCCTAGCCTTACCCATCTCTTCCACCATACCCAAATCCTTCTCTTCCCTTATCTCATGCTCCAACTTTTTCCTCGATCTCCGACCATTCCTCGGAGAAGCACAACCCACCAAACCCATTGCAGCATTTCTGTTCTTGCATTTCTTACGTGCCCCATTTGGCTCAACGGCCTCTTCAGCCATTTCAAGCCTCTCCGAGATACGGGTCTTTGATCTTCTGAGAGGAGAAGGCGAAAGGAGCAGAAGCTCGTGAAGAGGAAGAGCATTGTGAGGTTTTGGAGAGAGAGTAGAGGAGGGTGAAAATATGGCCATCTTTGGTGAAGAAGGGACCACATCAAGAGAGAGAGGAGGGGTTCCTTCACTTACTTCAATAAGATGGCGGATTCGAGAAAGCCGAGAGGCCGATTTGGTTCCGATTCGAGACTCAGAACGATGAGAAGGAGGTGTTGAATCCATGGATGACCTGATTTTGTCCTTAGATTTGGCAATTTTTTTTTCCGGAGGTTTTGATTGAGAGAAGAAGGGAATATAGACGCAGGTATAAACAGGATAATACTACTCGGTTCTAATATGGGTTTAAAGCAAGCAGAGCCGTTGGAGCGAGAGAGACAGAGAGAGAGAGAGGATTTTTGAATTTTTAACGGCGGAGGTTGTGGGTCCGTGTCTGTGAGACATAATACAACGGTAAGAAATCTAAAGGCAAATCCGTTGTCGTTGCATTTGACTTTAGTGGTTTTAGTGGGTGGGTACGTGTCGCATACACTTTTGGAAATTGAATTTAGATCCCCTCATTTTAAAGGAATTCGCTAGGGTACAGCCACAGAGCTTTTCCTTACCGTATCAAAATTTATCATATTTGTGGTAATTTTTATTATTGTTATGATACTTAAAAAAAATAGTAAAAATAATTATCACAATAATGATAAAAATATTCATAAATGTGATAAAAATACCCATAAATATAATAAATCACTTACAAAAGTGATAAATTTTTTTATACTTAAGAAAAAAAATATCACAAAATATGGTAAAAACACCCACAACAGTAGTAAATTAACTACAAAAATGATAAATTTTTTAGTTGTAAAACGATCCACAAAAGTTGTAAAAACACTATTTGAAATAGTAAATTTTGGAGGTATGGTACTGAAATTTTTTTGGCGGAACAGTAGTCAAATCCCATTTTTTAAATTTGGTAATATTTTCGTTTTGAAAAATACTATTTGTACCTAAAATTTTAAGCTAATTTATTAATCTAATCAATCACAATCATTGAATTAATAGTAAATTTTAATAAATATTGGGCTCCACAGTTAAATCAATGACATTGACGGATAAGATCAACAAATCATATCAACATTTTAGGTCTAAATAATATTACTTTTTTTTATGGGTAAGTAATTTGTGGTAATGTCAGTTAAATTAATAATTTTATTTCTTTATTTTGGATTCCTTTGTGGGTTTCATTGAGTTTTAGTAAGAGTTGTAGAAATTCATTAATGAGTCCAATAAATTCGACAATGAATAATTAAACTTAATCAAAATTAATAATTTAATTTGATTTAATCGAAATTGATACTTAGTGGAACTTGTCATACAGAATGAGAAAAGAAAACCAAATTTTTTTTTTTTTTTTTGGTTCTTGCAAAAAGCTTGAGGGTATGCTTAGTTCAAGTATTATGACTTGAGATGTGACTCGTTTTAATATTATTCACACTTAATAGTAGTTTTTTGTGAGTTAATTAGAGTTCAATTTTAACCAAGTTCTGATGCACTATTTACAAACTTCTATCCAGACAAATGATTATAAAATTTACTGTGTAATCTGACCGGAAGAGATTGGATTGGACATATAATCCAACTTAATCCAATTTAAAACTTGAACCCAAATATACAACATAAAAGTAATATTACTTGGGCTAAATTTACTCATCAAATTCACCAAATAAATTTATAGTGGTCACTAAATTAGCAACAAGTCTCTTATGGTATGTTATTTATTTTTAATCTAATGACAACAATAGATCGGACTGTGTAATCTGACAAGAAGAGATTGGATTGGATGTGTAGTCTAACTTAATTAAATACACCATTAAAGTAAGGTTACTTGAACTAAATTTACTAATCACATTCACCAAATAAATTTATTTTGGGCAACAAGTCTCAATATGGTATGGAATCTATTGCTAACCTAATCACAACATTAGTTTTTTGCTATTCAATATATGCATAGGAAAGATTTTTTAACTTTCAAAAATACCCCATATCCCTCCTTAAGTTTTTTAAAAGGGAAAAATACCAATAAGTATTACTTTTCCCCATAAAAATCAATAAAGTTCTATCATTTTTGTTTTATATCAATGAAGTCCTATTCTTGATATTTTATTTCAATTAAGTCCTAAATTCCATTATATTTCAATTTTATATTTATCCTTTAGTTACCAAAACTCTTTCATTCTTTTGCATTCTTAAAACCAATTAAGAGGACAAAAAATTATTGTTTACAAAATTAACATCGAAACTCTATAAAAAAAAAATTCTACTAACATAAACTTCATGGTAGGATCCAAAGAAAACTCATATTTTCTTATCTCATTAGGGTTCCTAATCTTAAAACTTGAGATAATATTTGTCGATTATTTAATAAAATAAGAAAGGTTAAAAAAAACTACATCGATAATATTTGTCGATTAATTCCATTTTAATGTCGTTCTCGATTCAAACACAACAACTAAAGTAAATCCCTAATTTAATAATTTTAAATGCAATATAAATTAATAGAATATGGCTTTGGTAAGAATTAACTTAAATTAATATTGATGTAGAATCTGCAATATTCTATTAATTGATTCTAAGAATGCAAAAAAATGAAAGAGTTTTGATAACTAAAGGGTAAAGATAAAATTGGAATATAACGGAATTACGACTTAATTGAAATAAAATATTAAAAATAGGACTTTATTGATATAAAACAAAAATGATAGGACTTAATGGATATTTGTAAGAAAAAATAATACTTATTGATAATCTTCCCTTTTTAAAATCCTATATCTACTATACAGGTTATGTAATTCAATTAGTGTATTCAAAAAAACCTAGTAGCCTTTGATACCAATTTGAAGATATTAATCACATGAGTTAGTGTTTCTCATTAAGACATATACGTGTATGAGTCCTATGACCAAAAAAATGAAAAAAAGTTGTTTGTCAACGCTTAGATCCGGCTTTACCCAAACTTTTTTGGTTCACCCCAATATTTCCCACTTATCTGACTGTTGCTGAGTAGTTTTTGGATATCAAACGAACATCTCCAGAAGGTAATTTTAATGTGGTCAATTTTCTCTCTTTTACAATCAGTTTCGTTACAGCACCCGCTGCTCTAGTTAATTGTCCATCATTTTCAAGTGTGATTTCTATGTTATGTATGGCCGTGCCTAAGGGCATATCAGTTGAAGTAAATTCTTCTTTTTAATCAATCAAAATCCCTTCCCAAACTGTACAAGCTTCTTCCAAAGCATATGATTTTCTGGATGTAGATGATGATATCTATATAGATGGATCTTTTATATATATATATATATCGTATAATGAAGTACCACATGGGTGGATATATAGGAATCCAAATTTGCAGAATCACTCATGTTATGATCTTCTACATCCTAGGTCTTCTCATTCTGTCATCTAACTTATGTTCTTTATGCAGCATTCAGACCAAATGACTATGAAATTACGTCGATACTTTCACATATTATGGATAACGTATGAGACATCTCTATTTTTTCCCTAGGAATATTTAGAATTATCACTGCTTAGTTTTCAATTCGCCTCTAACCATCAAATGAAATGCGATTCTCTTCTTGACACCAAAACAATGCTCATTGCCTTTCTTTTATCCCTTGGAACTATACTCAGGAACTAAGCCAAAATGGTAGGTTTCAAATCTTTCTCCCTTCGCTGACTCTTTGTCTTCAGCTTCAATTACAGAGCATTTTGCTTCCCGATGAACTGAGAAATTTTTGCTCAAGCTGGTTTATATATATAACATATATTATAACTAGTTATTTCCCGTGCCTGAAGGCACGAAGTAATAAAAAAAATGGTCAATAATAAGCATATATGTATTCACACCGAATATCAAATTACAAAGATAGAGGAAGGAGAAAGGAATTTAAGCACCAATTATAGTGGGGCGCGAGCGGTGATAATGGTGGTGGGTGGCAATAATGGTGGTGGAAGACGGTGATGGGTGATGACGACCGGTTGTGATGGTAGCAGTCTTGGGTGGCAATGGTGGTGGGACGATAGGGAGGTGGTGATAGGGGTGGTGGTAGGACAGTGACAGTGGTAATAAGGTGGCGATAGTGGTGGTGGGCATGGTGGTAGGGGATGGTGGTGGTGGGGCAGTGGGGGGTGGTAGTGGTAGGGTGGCGGTAGTGGTGGTGATGGTGGTGGTGGTGGTTGTGGGGGTGGCGACAGTGGTAGTGGTGGTGGAGTGGCGATAGTGATGGTGGTGGTGGTGGTGGCTATTATGGTAGAGGTGGTGGTGTGGTGGCGGCGGCGACGACAGTGATGGTTGGAGTAATGGTGGTGGGGGTGGTGGTTGATCGGTTCCAAACACTACTTTTTATTAAAAAAATACTTATGAGAAATTATAAATTCTAGAAGCACTTTTAAAATGTTATTTCAAACACACCCTTAAGAGCTTTTTTTTCTATTAAATTTGGGGTGTTAATATTAACCGTTGGATTAACTTTAAAATAAAATTTAAAAAGATCTCAACCACGAAAAGCAAAAGTCATTTTGTTTATCTTTTGAGATTTGAATTGTATTGTATTTTATTATATAGATATTACATTATTAATTAATATTTATGATTGGATCACGTGAAAATAATATTTACAATAATAATTTATTCGTAGTCATCCCACTATGTACTGAATGAATGAGGGAATAAGTGAAATATGACATTTGTCATAAATTTATTTTATGGTGCCAAATAAGAATAAAATTTTAAATTTTATGATTCAAACTCATTTTTTGCAATTCTATCATATAAAAGTCGACTATATATGTTAAATTGTCATTAATGATAACTTATTTGATAATTTAATTGAATAATTTTTTGGATTAATCACAAATTGCACCCCAAAAGATTTCTCGAATCTCAATTTACACCCTCAAAAATAAAAAATCTAAATTTGTACCCTCAAAAATATAAATTTGTATCAATGTGCACCTGAAGCTAACGGCCGTCAGTTTGCCATCTAAAACTAAATAGGTAAATTACACCTAGACCTCCTCAGATTTGTCACTTAATCTCTGGATTCCTTCACATTTAGAATATTACACCTACACCGCCTGATGTTTGTGCGCGTTTAACACATAACCCCTGTCGTAAATATCCATTAATGTAACCGTTTAAAAAATATGATGTCATCCTAATAAACAACTATAATTTCCATACTACCTTTTATTTTGTGCGCCCGTTGTACTTTAAAGTTCAAAATCAAGCTTATCATTTGAATGTCCAATACAATGCAAGTATTATATAATATTCAAAAGTATTAGTATTATATAATGTTCTTTATATTGAATGCATAAATCACTTGAACAGAATTATTTGGATTTCCAATTGGGGAACACTAGTCATAATTGGATTTTCAGGGGATGTATGTATAATATTTCAAATGTGAGGAGGTTTAGATGATTAAGTGACAAACATGAAGGAGTCTAGGCGTAATTTATCTATTTAATTTTAGACAACAAACTGACAATTGTTAATTTCAGGTACACATTGATACAAGTTTATATTTTTGAGGGTGTAAATTGAGATTTTGGTATTTGAATGTGCAAATTGAGATTCGAGAGATCTTTTGGGATGCAATTTACGATTACCCCTAAATTTTTTACTGTGTGACTATTTTTGTTTGGCTCACTCACAATAAAATCTTGATTTTGTCCTTGAAAATGATGATTTTCAAACAACTGCCACATCAATAAATATCATATTCGCTGACTTGACACTTAAAAAAACATAAATGCCATATGGTCTTGATTAGGATTCAGGATGAAATATTTATTATGCTTGGAACTCAAAATTTCCTCATACAAGGAATTTTTTATTACTCATCCACAGAAAAAGGAAATGGAAATTTTGATTCTTAACTTCAAAAATTAAGAACTCAAACTATTGTTTTGACCAGCAAAATAAAAAGAATGAACTTCCACCAAAAGAAATCCATAAAACCTACAAATTATTTTCTTAGATTATTTCAAGAAATCAAGACAAATGCGTTAACAATGATACACATCAGCCACAAGCAGCATAGAATCCATGGTACCATTGATTGCAAGCCTAACAAGTGAGTAAGAGATCAAATGCAAGAGATCCAACACCTAGTTGGTAAATTTGATCAGATTGGATGAAATGGCGAGCAAATCTCATTGCTTCTTAGCATTCCTCAAGCAGAAGGCTTTCACTCTGCCTAGGCCGTCTTTAAGAGTTGTCGGCTCAATGGCAAAAGTTACACGGAGCCAATTCTTCAGTCCCACAGCAACACCTGCAAGAGATTTTATGTTCTCAAGCTCATTCAACCAACCACCTTTTCGATATTCATGGTATTCTATAGATGGGTTGCTACACCACATATGCATAGGAGTCTTTTATTGTCTTACTAGCCATAGTGTTATGAACATAAAGAGAATCCATAAAATACCAATAATTGTTATTTCTTGATTTCTGAATCAAGGGTTTCCTTTCCAACACTCCAAAAGCACTAGAAAAATAATATGTATCTTGATTACTTTCATTGCTTACCTGGTAGAATGATAACAGATTCTTCTTTAGCAAGCTTGGTACAAAAATCCATATCGTCTTCTATGCCATCTAGTACCGACAGATTTAGCTTCACCTACAAGGAAAATGTAATCCCAGGTAAAAAGACCTTCGGCATTTATTCACATAAAAAACGCTTGAGTTTCAACTTGTTTATACCATTACAGACATGGACCCTTCTGGTTTGTGTGGACAAGTAATGCAAGGGATCTCCTTGAGTTCACCATAACAAATATCTGCAGCTTCTGTGAGTACAGTAATAATCTTCTGGAAGAAACACACAGTTGTTTTCTCGAGGATCTGAGGAACTGCCCCCTGAGACAGCCATAAAATCATTATCACTTGATCTGCTCCAGGAAACAAGAAACATACTTTTTGATCACTGATGGCAAATTGCTTTTAGGATTAGCGCTCCTCAACCATAGCCTAGAACGCATAACATTTTTTCCAGTTGCACCACTAGTATTCTCATGCTTACTTGAAGCACAATTCTTTCACTTTCTAATTCATCATCTCTCTGGCATTAAAAACTGAACCCTAGTTATTTGTATCCACTGGAAAGAAATATTGTTGTGCCACTAATGCATTATATTGAAATGGAATATCAAGAGCTTGAGGAAATTTCGTTATGCAACACTTCTGGCTCGCATGTGACATCCTTTTCATCAAATATGCAGAAATTCCACTAGTAATTGCTGGTCAGTCATACAGTGAAAAGGGTTTTCTATGAGATGGGAAATGAAAAACTATTAGCCCAATCTGAGGTCATTTGAGCCCAGTCCAAAATGTGTGGCTCCAACCCCGTCCATGCTAAAAAGAAAGAAAAGGAAGAACAAGTAGAGTTACTCCAAGTCTCCAACACAAAATGGATACAAAGTCTATTTCATAAGTGAATACTGTATTATCGTAAATTTGTAAAGTACTGCACCTCTTAAGATTAATTAGATCTTGAGAAAGAAGCATCTTGAATCACATACCTGAATGAAAGTCGCAGGATCAGCAGCAATTTCAAGATAGCTCTTAATTGACTCAACAATCTGAGAGGAGAGAACCAAAACAAATAAACAAATCAAATATTATATCACTACATGATACAACAAGACCCTTATCATAAATTTTCGCAACACATGCTTGTATATATAAAGAACCTGAAAGCAGATAACAAATCAAAAGGCAATAGTACTATGTGATACAACACAAACTTTGTTATAAGTTGTCAAGGCATATGTGCCTATATGTAGATGAGCTCAATTTACAAAATATATTTGGATTCAAAGAAATGGTTCTCTATTTTATTACCCCACTTTTATTGTGACAGAGCACTCTATTTTATTAATCCTCAACATGCACTCTATTGTACTTACCCAGAAAAAAAAAAAACATGCACTATTGTATATCTAGTATGCACATGAAAATTGACGAGGTTCACAGTAATTTAACAATCTGTTTTAGAATGATTTTCATATGCCTTTTGTTGCAGCAATTGAGCGAGTTAGAATATATTTGATGCACTCTTTCCCTCTGTTTTCCTTAAGAATATGGAAAAAATCCAATAATCAACCACATTTAACTTTGTCTTGATGTTTTGTGTCTTCATGTTAAACTAGCTAGTGCCTTCAAGCCATATTTATTCTACTCAAAATAACTGGCAACTGCAACACCTAACTTTTGAGATGACAACCCTTAATTATCCTAAAAGTTGGTTTCAAAACACTGGTCAACCATAGCCGGTACAATGTGTTGATATACATGTATAAGCGTAGTATTGGTTCTTAAATGTAATACTTAATGTTTATTGCTTCATTTTCTTAGTAGGTCTATGTATTGTTTGGCTACTTCAGTATTTTGTATGTATAACAGAAAAAGTTTCTCTGCAGACGGGAGTAGGGCTACATCTGACCCTCCCTCAGTGGCGGAAGTTTCGTGCACTTAGCTACCCTTTAGCAATTTGTATTTATAGTCATCGTTGAATCACAATACTTTCATGTGCAACACAATCACATTCTGGTTAGTAAACATAAATATAGCAAAAAACTTCAAGAGCTGAACGTTTCCTGCTAAAAGCATAACCGAGTTATAAGATTCTTACTACATTGACTTCTCGACAAACAAAATATGCCAAACACTACCTACTAATTCTTTGGCTGCAATCCTTCTCAAATCTGGCATAGCAGGAATCATTGGAAACATCACAATTTAGGTTCCACAATCTGTTTCTCCTAGTGTAGGTCTACATGCGAACCCACCAAATCAGAGTTGGAAATCTAAGTCAAGGTTATATGTAGAAGGGATATTATGTATTATTTGATGCATCAATTTTATGACCAAATATGGTATGTTAGCATGAAACAAAACTACTGAACAGTGATGGTCCCATTTGAACTTGATGAGTTTAGTTTGCTTTATTTATAATCAAATTCTATCAAATATATGGACACAAGATATGTCAATGATGGATGTTATGTAGGAAACATTTTTCCACCTTTTTCTCTTCCGTAGTTTTGTTTTGTGTTATGTGAAATTGGAAGGGTGTGCAGCCTTTTCAATTCCCATGATGCATCTTTTTCATGCACAATGTAGCATAAGAACATAAGTAAATACCAGGTAGAGAATGAATGAAACAAAACACAAGCACATGCACTCGAAAAAAAAGGTGGAGAGAGAGCAAACCCCAGATTTTTGAAGGATGCCATTGGGATCAGTAGTTGCAATCCAACCAAGTCGCCAACCAGGAACAATCCATCTCTTTGATAATGTCCCAATTGTAAGAACAGGTGCAATTGATCCAAACACTCCCATTGGCACAAATGGGTTACCTCCAAATGCTAGATGGCTATAAACTTCATCCGCAATCACAAGAATTCCAAGCTTTCTTGCTGTCTCCGCAACCTTTACAATTGGTTTTGCAACCCAACAACCACTTGAGTCAAAATCAAAATAGGCATTCTTAGTTCCTGTGAAATAGTGCAACTAACCTTTTGCAAATGGTCATACGTGAAAACATTCCCACAGGGATTTCCAGGGTTGATGATAACTAAAGCAACAGTGTTATCATCTGCTAATGCTTCCAAACCATCAAGATCAACCTCCCAACCCTGTTCTGGGAGAAGATCGAAGTGGCGGACCTCAAGATGGCTCAATGTGGCCACAGCTTCATAATATGGATACCCTGGTCTAGGAAGTAAGATATTGGCACCAGGTTGAGCAAGAACTGTCAATATTACTTCAATTGCATGATGGGCACCAACAGTGAGACAAACATCATCCGCCGATAGTTTGTATGGAAGATCCTCAGAGAGATAATCTGCCACAGACCTGTTATAGTAGTAAAGCATAAGCATCAAATCAGATAATTTTGTTTTTCTTTTGTTTCTGTGCTACTTCTACAAAAATGATCTCAATTATACTCTATTTGGGGAAATGAAAATGACTCTAAGCTGCAAATTTTGCAATACTGTTTCTCTGTTAGGTTGAACCTCACCATGAAGCTCGTCTCACAATGTTATAAATTACTGACCCACATTATTTTCTCTATCATATTGGGAACTGTCATTGGCAGCTGATCCATCACCATTCACCAACTTTTTTGAAACACATGCATGAAACGTGCATTAGAGATATGAACAAAATACAAGTGGAGTTGAAACCCTCAACCTCAAGGCCCGTATCGAAAATATAAGAAACTGTTCTTTTCTATCGAAAATATAAGCAACTGTTCTTTTCATAGTTTCCAAAATATGAGGAATTCCAAAATTAAGATGTGACAATACAAAGAAAGTCTCAGACACTGCTAAATGTGGATAAGATGAAATGGCCAATCCAACGCTGCTTATTTTTCTCCTACACATACATTTGTGTAAGATAAATGCCTAGAAGCAAGCATTTACACCACTGTTCTTTTCTATGACATTAACAACTCAAAGCACATGATAAATTCTGCATGAAAAAAGTGAAAATATGTTTCAGGAAAAAAATAAATACACATCTGGCATGACATAGCAGCAACAATTGGAGATTAAAATAGTCATCAATGACCCTTTAATCTAACGAATCATTAAACATCATGAGGCATGCCCACTACACAATGCAGTAGAGAATTAAAAAAAAAAAAAAAAATCCTTGGAGAACAGCTTGATCTCATCCCAATCCTCTTCCCTACCACAAGTTAAAGGAAAAAAACATAATGTTTCTCAACGCATTCACTTCCAATAATTATTTGTACAGAAATGATCAAATGGACAATGTAAAAATAAAATTGGAAATTTTAAGACTAAGAGGTCATAATTGAAAATCAATAGTAACTCAGAAAAGCTGTGAAGAAAAAAGCTACAAGACAATCTGTGAAAGTAAATGCAAATATATAGAGAGATCTTTCAGTTACCTTCTTGCTGGCAGAATACCAACGGCAGGAGCATAACAGTTGAATTTAGCAGAGCGAATCGCATCAACAAGGGCGTCTTCGGCAATAGGCGTGGTTCGAAAACACGGATACTCTGAGGGATCTCCACGGCCAAGCATAATAGTCGGCCTTTGATCAGCTTCATTGAGATTTTCAGTTATCGTCGTAAGAATACCTCGAACAGATAATGAAGAAGCTCTATTCAGCTCTTGTTTCCCATGAAAACGCCATTTTCTCGACCCATTCTCCAGTTTTTCTTCGTGTTTGGGTGGTTGGTCTCTCGACCCAATCTCCATTTTTGCCTCTTGTTTTGGTGATTGGGTTTTTCAAGTAAAAAACTGAAGAGGCCCTATACACACATATATAACCAGTGGATGATGAGAATTGTAACTGAAGTTGCAGTGTTGAAAGAGAGAAAGCGAAAGAGAGAGAGACAGAATCTGGTGATGAAATATTTTTTGGGAGCATTACACTCAGCGTGTCGAAGTTTGTCACTTCTTTAATATTTAAAATATTATATATAAACCCCTAAAATTTATACACATAAAACAGTTTGACCCTTCCGTCGATGTAGTAAATAATATTAAATATTTTAAATTTTACAACCAAAATTCATATTTTATTATGTCATTTATTGAAATAAAATAAAAAATAAAGATTCAAATTTTCTCAAAAAATCGTAATTACTAAATAATTATATATTAAAATAAAACTAAAAAATTAAATAATAGGTCAAACTGTAATGGACACAATATCTTCTAATTTTAATTGAGGTAATTTGATCGTTTAAAAGACAAAATTAAATTCCAATAAATAAGTATAATTGTATACTAATTATAATTTTTTAAGAAAAATTTAGATTTTTTTTTTTGATTTTTTTTTCAATAAATGTCATAATCGAAAATGAATTTTGGTTATAAAATTTAAAATATTTAATATTCTATCTTTAATTGGAATATTTTTTGTCCAAGTATAACATTTTAACTTGAGGGGTCTAAGTATTACACGTTTATAAATTTTAGGGGGTCTGGATGTAATTTACTAATAGATATTAGGGATGGCAGTGGACCGGGGAAAGACGGGTATTCGTCCAAACCCGTCCCGTTTGGACCGGGGATGGACTATACGTATTGGACAGTGGACGTATACGGGGATACCCGTATAAACCCGTGCGGGGATGAAGGCGGGGATGGACTTACCCTTACCCCCGCCCCGCCCCCGCCCCGTCCCCGTTACCCGTTAAAAAAAAAAAAAAATATATATATATATATATATATATATATATATATATATATAAAAACACTCTCAGTTAAAAGCCCTAAGCCTAACTTATTCTATCAGCCGCCTCCACCATCGACTCATCTCTCTCTCTCTCTCAATCGTTGATTGCTGCACAGCCTGCACTCAGCCCTCAACAGCTCAGCCGCCCGCCTCCTTGACAATCTGGTATTGAAGCTTGAAGCTGGTATCGAAGCTCGAGAACATCGATTCTCCTCTCTCTGTAAGTTCAATGTTGAGTTCTTGATTGAATTTGGTTAATTTTTCTATGGGCTGCTGAGAATCAAAGGGTCTCTTCGATTTGCTAATCTCCCAACACTTTTTCATGGTGGAAATCCGATGGGCCTGCATCTTCTGGTTCGCAACTTAAGCATTACAGTAAGTTTATAGACATTTTCAGTTGGCTATATTAGTACATCTTTCCTTTTGTAGCTCATACCATATTATTTATGCTTATAAAGGCATCATTCTCTCCTGATCTCTGTAAAATCTTTGAAAACTTGTATCCCGCCTTGTCAAAATCTTGTGGCTTACATGCAGATGACATTTATTTTAGATCATATGAAGCTTTTTGGATGTTGCTCCAGGTTTTTTAATATGTAAGAATCAAATTTCATTCCATTTAGAGGAGTGGTTTCATAGGTGATAGCAGAAATTTTCTACTTAGATACGAGCTTGGAAATCTTACAAATTTACCTGGACTTTGTTAAATATGAGAAATGCATAAATTTTTTATTTTTAAGTTGTTGTTAATGTGTTGAAAACTAACCCTGCCACCAATATACTCCTCTTTATCTCGCATTTATTCGGAATGAAAGCAAATATTCTTATTATAGCAAATAGAATGATGGCTCTTGACTAGGTAGTGTTATCTGTTATTAGTACAGTATATCCAACCCAAAGTTTACAATGGCAGCTTAGTTAACACTCTTGAGGTACTTGAAAAAAAAACTGTGAGGGAGGTCCTCAAGATAGGAAGGCCGAGAATCAGATCATAAAGAGACTTATACCTCTCATTATGCATTTGATTCTTGTTCAAACCCTTTAAGTAAAGAAATTATGCTATTTCACCGATATATCTTGCACTTTGGGTGGTTTTTTGGAGACATGATTAGCCATTGCTGATGCAAACTTTTTTTTGGGGATAAATTTGACAGGTTCGATATCTTAAAATTATTGAAAAGAGTGGATACCAGGCACTTCCATGGGTGAGGTACATAACAATGGCAGGTGAATATGAACTAAGACTGATACGCCAAGTGGAAGACTAAAATGAGGAGGGCATGTATGGGGATGATTAACATCAAATCAATTTAAACCACAAGCACTGTGCATGGAAACAAAATATTCATCTAAAGTTTAGATTATTGCCAAGGGTAATAAATGTTTGTTGTTTTATGTTTTCATTGAAACTCAGCATATGTTGTGTTTAATATTTGTCTTGGTATCAAGTTTGGATGAAGGTGGAGAATTTCACTAGGTAGCTGGCATGCAGTTTAAAATGTTGGATTTATTTTGGATTATGTTGGTTTGGGCTTGGACTTGGGCTTGGGCTTAAGCTTGGGCTTGGGCTTGGGCGGGTACGGGGAAAGCGGGGACGGGGACGGGGATTAGAAATTTACCCGCGGACGGGGATGGGGATGAAAACTATACCCGCTAACGGGGGTGGACCGGGGATGGACGAAGTTTTTTTAAGCGGGTACGGGGATGGAGACTATACCCCCCGCCCCCGCTTCGGTCCACTGACATCCCTAATAGATATCTAACACACATTGATGGCAGAAATTTAAGTGTTACGCGGGTATAAACTTCAGGAAGTTTGTATGTAATATTTTAAATATTAGGAGTCTGAGTGATTAAGTGATAATTCTTAGGGGGCTCCGAATGTAATTCTCCCAATATTTTTTGTACTGTCAGTTTGGTTCAGAAAACGACATTGCCAATGAAACTGGCATCAGACACAGAGTTCAGTGGACTGGTCTTCAAGAGTCAACACTCAGAAAAAGAATGATTAAATAAACATCACCCCTTAAATGTGGAAGACTACAATAAATACCCTATCTAACTTTAAAATTCTTAATCTTTTTTTTTAATCAGGGACAATTACAACACTTCTACTTAAAAGAAGTAGTGGCCTAGCGTTCATATAATCCACACACACCCTAAGCTATCCGATGTGGGATAACCCCTTCTTAATCTTCACTTATAACTTTTTAACATGTAAGTTACACAAAACATTGATTAATTCTATAACATTATGATCTATCATGAAAATTATAATTTTTTAATGTCAAATTATAACTTACAAAAGAAAAGTTAGAAGCAGAACTAATTCAAGTAATTCATGATCGATCATAATATTTTATAATTGATTATGAATTATCTCAATTAATTATAATTTAATTTTTAAAAATAGTAATTTTACCTATTACAATGGTGATGATGCACAAATTAGTTTTCGTGCAAGATCAACAGTCGAGTATATATAAGAGTGCAATTAATGAGCAGTAAATAAGTAATTGATGAGTGCGCGAAAGTGCACTCTAAATACCCTATTATTGGATTAAAATGTTAAAATGTGAATATAAATAATTAGATATAATTTATATTATTAAATTTAATATCTATTCACACTGAGATATATTTGAGTATGATTTTATAATATTTTAAATCTTAAATATTGCATTATTGGTTGGTGAGAAATAATTTACAATTAGGCTTTACACTCAACATTTTTGGGACTTTATTATTCAAGTTTTATATTTATTTTTATTTTGATGGCAGCCCATGGAATAAAAAGGCTGAAATTGATGCAGCTGTCAATTGGACCATCACCCAGCAGATTTGGGCTTTAGCTTTCCCAAATACATGCAGTTTAGGCTTTAGGGGCTGAAACAGAAAGACTGGAATAAAGAGGGGTTGAAATAAAGAAGTTAGAATAAAAAAGGGAGAAAAATGGCTTTTCTTAAAAAGAGGGGGACATTGACTTTTAAGGGAAGCCTTGCTTTTTCTTTTCATTTGTGTGTGGCGGCTGGAAGGAAGAAAAGGAAGGGGGAGGCGGCTGCTTCTTGAACCAGAAGGTGGACGTAGATCAGAGAGCAAAAAAAATGCCGATGACCATCATTTTGTTCTATTCTTCTAGGAGATTTTTCTTGTCCATTATATTTATGGATAACTAAATTCTCAGATAGGGCGAGGGATGAACTTGCACAGTAAATGATATTTTATTTATTTTTAATTTATGCATTTGATTTCTAATTAGTAAAACTCGTTTGTTTTATCATTCTCAATTTATTGTTGATATTCTCTTCTCCGAATAGTCATAGAATTTATTCTATTTATGGATTTAGTCAGACTTTTTCTATTGAATGGATTAACTATTTGATTATGTTTGGATCAATTATTTATCTATGATAATAATTTATGTATTTTTAAAGTGGTGAATAATTTTTCAAAAGAGTTACATGTGGTTTAATCTTGGTTTATAAATCTATACCTTCCGGTTGAGAATCTTGGAAATTGAATTCCCAATTGAGTTATTCAATGAATTAAGAATAATTAAAATACTAGATTTGTGCAAGAGATTTCCGATGCTTTACTGTTTGTCAAATTTGAGTACTTTTTCCGTTAGTCACTTTACTTCACTTTAATTTGCATTTAAAATTATTTTTTGTTCTCCAGTAATCATTTAATATTTTTCTTTAGTTCCTTTGTTCTTTCTATTATTCTTTTAATTTGTCTTTCTGTGAAATCGACACCCCAAAGTTGTGCTACAACTGCCGCGTTATTCTTTGGGCGTAATCAGTAATCAATAGCAAATCAATGGCAAAAACAGTAAATAAGGAATTAACACAAAGATATATAGTCGTTCGGTTCAGGTAATTTACTCCACTCTCAGGAACGACAGCGGTGGCCGGATGTGTTTTATTGATGAATAAAAATCACCGGGAGAGTATACTCCGGCAATATTACAATGCTTCAGGAGAGAGAAACTGGAGAGGTGTGGAGAATGAGAAGTAGAGGTCTCAAGGGTTTGAGGTCATGGGGTCATACCATCTATGTGGAGAGAGTTTACATTATATAAGTATGGTGAGGCGGTGAGGTGAAGCGGTTACTACTATTTTGGTAAGTACAATTAAGGTAGGACTAGATCGCCGTGATGCGTATCCCGATATTTTCTCCCATATGTCTCTATTCCTTCGGGCTTCCTGTATCCTGAGCTGAGTTGAAGTGGCAAGGTGAGGAGAGATACCATTGAGGCGGTGCTGAGGAAGAGAGAGAGCGTGGAACGAAGGAGAGCAGGGGTCCCCTTGGGCTGCGACCCTTTGGGTGGCCTCCTTGGGCGGCGCCCCTTGGGGGTGGCCTCCTTGGGCGCTAGTGTCTTGGTGTCCCTTTGGGCCTGGGTCCCTTTTTATTGACTTGGGCCTTCTTGACTGGTTGGGCCTAGCCCAGTTAATTTATGACCCATCATTTGCCCCCCATGCCCCCAAGCTTCCGACTTTTTGCGCGAGGAGGGGTTGAGGGCATGTGATTCTTCTTCTCTTGAGCGAGCATGAGTTTTCTTGCTCCCCACAGTGCTTTTTCATCTTCAGGAATTGTTGAGTTTCTCGAAATTGGATTTTTATTTTATATTTTTTTTGCTCTTGTTGGATCTTCGCTTATGAAAAGAGGTCTTTAGTCTCTCCAACCTCATTTCTCTCCTTTGGCCTTCTCTTTCTCAAATCACAAAACAATGGAGACTAGGAGCTCGAAGACAATTGGAGGAGAGGAGCAAGGTGGAGCCCACGACCTTGGTCTCATAGGCGGCGCCCATGGGGGTGACATAGTGGGCGGCGCCCGTAGTGGAGGCATAGTGGGCGGCGCTGGAGGCTAGGGATTTTCGCGCGTCATCAGATTCAGGAGGAGTTTCTGGGGGCGCCAGCGTCAAGGCCTCCTTGGCTTGTAATGATGCTTCGATCCGAAGCAGGCGCCCAAGTGGCTGAGGGAGCGCCTTGAGGGAGACATCCAAGTGCTGAGGGAAGCCCCCAAGTGGCTTAGGAAGGAGCCTAAGTGCTGAGGGAGCCATGGGCGGCGCCCAACACAGGAGATGACAGCGAGGTAGGGGCCAGCGGGCGACAACAAGGTGGCTTGGGTGAGGCTGCCTGGGCGCTGGCTTGGCGAGGCAACGCCTTGGAGCAGAAGTATTAGAAAATCACAAAATACCGATAAAACTTTGAATAGCCATAACTTTGCGCTCGGTTGTCCGTTTTAGGCGAATTTTTTTTTAAATTCGGATATTTTTTCGAGATCTACGACATACAAACCACCAAAAGCGGTTTGGTAGACAATTTTTCCCAAAAAATACTTCTATCTCTCTGAACTTGAGTTTTAAGTATAATTAATGAAACCGACGGCGGTGGGAAGCTACGTTCTGACAGGCAGCTGTCAGGCATTCATGGGCGACGCTGGAGGCTACCATGGGAGCCACTTGGAGGCTGGTAGGGTGTTTTGAGTGATGCCAAAATGGCTGGGCAGACGCCTTGGGTGACGCCAAGATGCTGGGCAGGCGCCTTGGGCGACGCCAAAAGGTTGGTAGGGCGACGCTAGGAGGCCTTGCGAGCTGCTGTCTTTGGGCAACGCCTTGAGTCTTGCTATGGGTGGCGTCTCTCTGGTGCTTGGTTACTGACTGGCCTTATCTCTAATTACAGACGCCCTGTTGATAGGGCGATGTTGGAGACTCTGTGCTTTTAAGGTGGTGTCTTCCCCTCTTCCCAAGAGGGCGAGGTTTGATGCCCTCACTGCTTCTCGGTCAAGGTTCGCTGGCCAGGTGGCTTCCGGGGAGTGAGATCTGGTGGTGCCCCCACTCCTTACCAAACTGTGACTCCTGTGAGTACCAAAGCTAGCCCTTGTACTGCTGTAGGAGTTGAGACTCTAGTGCAGTCTCCCACGGGGACTGTAGCTCCACATGGCTCGGTGTGCATGCTTTGACTTGACTTCGGTGAAGGAGTGACTTTGGAGGTATGTGGCCCTCGGGGATATCAAAAAGGCAGGCACAGGTGCTGTTGAAGAGTAGTTAGGGCTTGCACGACAGGCATGAGAGGATGTTGAGGAGCTGGGCGGCTGAGGCTGGGCGCCTCCTGCTGGGCGCTTGTTGCTAGTGGGCTCCTGAGGCTGGACGCCTCCTGCTGGTGGCTTGGAGCAGGAGGTGACGCTTTCGGCGCCTCTTTGCTGCCTTGCTAGAGGTCAGTCCCACTGGAGTATGACGACTGTTGTCTTTTTGTCTAGGTTGTTATTAGGTCATAAGCTGTAATGAAAGCAAGACAGTTATGGACACAATAATTTTTGCAAAATTTTATTTCATAATAAATAACAAAATAAATCAACTGAAACAATAAAAGATAGATAAAATCTTCAGGTGTTCGGTGTCCCATAGGTGGGCCAAGGTTCCCCTAACGGAGTTGGAGTCAACTCCTCCTCCTGGCCCTCGGGAGATCGTTTGGATTTCTCCGAGGGGTTGCTGGCGTTCTCTGTCATCTTGGTCCCGACCAGGTGGCGAGGCTTGTCCTCTGCCAGCAACGTACTGCCTCAACTGGCCACGCTGTATGAGCTTCTCGATCTGCCTCTTGAGCTCATAGCAGTCATCAGTGTCGTGGCCATGGTCGCGGTGGAAGCGATAGTACCGGCTGTGATTTCTGCGGTTTGGGGCGGACTTCATTTTTCCGGGCCAGCGGAACGTGGGGTCATCCTGTATCTGAAATAGGATGTGCTCCATCGAGGCGTTGAGTGGCGTGAAAGGCTGTCGTTCTCTCGGGGGGTACGGATCGAGACGGTCTTTGACAGAGACTCTCTCAGTTCTCTGTCTCTTGTTCTCAGCCTCCCGCTTGTCTTCGCGGGTGTCCTTCCTTTTTTCCCCTCCTTGGGAGGACTCACCTCGACGGGCTTTGGGACGTCCTCAGCATTCATGTATTTCTGTGCCCTAGACAGCAGCTCGGGCATGCTGGAGGGCGGCTTCTTAAGGACGGAGAACATAAAACTAGAGGAGCGAAGACTAGCGATAAAGGCGGCCAGGGCTACCTTATCATCTGACTTCTCAATCTGGAGAGCCTTCTCGTTGAAAGGAGCAAGGTAGTCTCTAAGACTTTCATCCCTATCCTGCTTGATGGTGAGTAGGTAAGTCACAAACTTCTGATGTCGGCGTCCCCCAATAAAGTGGGAGACGAAAGATCTACTCAACTCGGCGAAGGAGTGGATAGATGAGGGCTTGATCTTTACGAACCATTGACGTGCGGATCCCTTGAGGGTGGTAGGGAAAGCTCTACACATAATCTCATCAGGCACATTGTGGAGTTGCATAAGAGATTTGTATGTGTCCAAGTGATCAAGGGGTTCCTTGGTACTGTCGAAGGTCTCAATAGTAGGCATCTTGAACTTTGAGGGTAGGGGGTAATTCACTATATCCGCAACAAAGGGTGTATCAGTACGTCTTACTAGGTAGTCCACCGTTTCGGGTGCCTGTGCCTTGATGGCGTTGAGGGCATCACCGAGTTGGTTTTGCACCTCTCTGATCTTCTCGTCCCATTGGTTAGGGACGTCCTCCGTTGGGTGGTGGTACCGGCTTCCATGGTCGCTATATTGGCTCTCTCCCTCGTCCTCCTGTGCAGATACGTGTGAAGGGGGAACACGTAAGCTCCCTACGCGCTGAGGAGGGACCCCATGCTGGGGTGCTGCTTGGCGCCTAGAATGGATAGGTTGTGGCTCCTCTCCTGTTGAAGGGAGTGAGGCTCCTCCCACAGGCTGAGGGGCGACAGGTTGAGGGGTGACCCCTCCTTGGGTGAGCATCAATTGTATGATTTGTTGGTTCTGTTTTACCAACAACTGCATGGTTTGTAAAAGCTGTTGTTGTTGCCCGACGACGGGGGTCGCCGTAGCAAATGGTTCCGAGGGTGCAAGGGGAGGCGGAGCCTCCTCCCGGTGGGCCGGGTTGTTGTCTCCCGATTGTTGACTCATTGACCTGGTTGTGATCGCCATTGATTTCAAGAGAGTAACAGAATACCTTGTCGCTTCCCACAGATGGCACCAAACTAATGATGCACAAATTAGTCTTCGTGCAAGATCAACAGTCGAGTATATATAAGGGTGCAATTAATTAGCAGTAAATAAACAATCAATAGCAAATCAATGACAAAAACAGTAAATAACGAATCAACACAACGATATATAGTGGTTCGGTCCGGGTGACCTACTCCACTCTCGGGAACAGCAGCGGTGGCTGGATGTGTTTTATTGATGAATAAAAGTCACCGGGAGAGTATACTCCGGCAATATTACAATGCTTCGGGAGAGAGATACTAGAGAGGTGTGGAGAACGAGAAGTAGAGGTCTCAAGGGTCTGAGGTCATGGGGTTATGCCCTCTATGTGGAGAGGGCTTACATTATATAGGTATGGTGAGGCGATGAGGTAAGGCGGTCACCACTATTTTGGTAAGCACAATTAAGGTAGTACTAGATCGCCGTGTTGCGTATCCCGATATTTTCTCCTATGTGTCCCTATTCCTTCGGGCTTCCTGTATCCTGAGCTAAGTTGGAGTGGTAAGGTGAGGAGAGATACCACTGAGGCAGTGCTGAGGAAGAGAGAGAGCGTGGAACGAAGGAGAGTAGGGGTCCCCTTGGGCGGCGCCCCTTGGGGTGGCCTCTTTGGGCGGCGCCCCTTGGGGGTGGCATCCTTGGGCGTTGGTGTCTTGGTCTCCCCTTGGGCCTGAATCGTTTTTTATTGACTTGGGCTTTCTTGACTTGTTGGGTTTAGCCCAGTTAATTTAGGGCCCATCATTTGGTATGGTACCAAATTTTTTTTTTTGATACCATAAAATTATTCCCTTGAAATACTAAATATTGTTATTGAATAAAACACAAGATTAGTTGAAACTTTATCATTTAAATTTTAAACCATCTTATTCAGAAAATAACATGCAACTATCCGAATGAATGATGATTTTTCATAACCCAACATTACATTCAGTAAAAGAGTCTTTTAACATTAAACCCTGATATTATAATTTTAAATGTATAAGTTCAATAACATTTCTTCTAAAGTTCTATAGAATTTATTGAACAAGAAGCAACACAGAGCTGATCATCGTCATCATCACTTGAATCCTTGGAACTGAGCTAATAGTCTCCAATGGGGGTCATTGCTAAACCCTTTATTATAGGCGCCCCGCTCCACCGGATCTTATAACTTCAATGGATAAATCCTACTGTATTTTTTTGGCACGCCTTTGATAGAAAGCTTTGATCCTTCCAAGGCCTTCTTTAAGGAGTGATGGCTCAATGGCAAACGTTATGCGAAGCCAATTCTTGAGTCCTACAGTCACCCCTGCAATAAACATTGTCATGACAAAGCCATTCTAAAACTTGATGGAAGGACAAAAAGCCATAAAATTGCTGTCTCGACTCTTCTGCAATTGCATTACCCTTTTTTTGGTCATTGCAGATGCATTGCCTAAAGAAGTTTCTCATCAAACTAACTACATAAGATGTTACGTGAAAGTTTTACTGAGTATGCCTTTTTTCAAAGCCATTTTGGCTGCATTTAGTCCCCTGCATATTCTATTAGTAAACTCACAGTTGAAAAGTTTTTCGATTCCGTTTCTTCTATTATCAATTCAACATTACTGATACTGCTGCAAGCCTGCAACCATTGTCCACATAATTTTGTTTCAGTTTACTGGCTTCCGATGACTTAGATTCCTCTCAAGTTACAGCTCAACTCAATTCAAAACAGCCTTAACCTCAGCTATTTAGGGTCCCAACTATTTATCCTCTCAAGTTAATGGATTAATAGATCAATTAGAACTGTGTGGTGCAGTCAGAGGAATAGGAAGCAATAATTTCAATTCTTAAAACCTCAAGTGTGAGCTTTCCGTCTTCAAAACGATTAGAAACGCTCTGTTCTGTTAGCTACATGAAAGTTGGTAGCAAATACACTAAGTTTGTTTTGCTCCATTAGATCATTGCTCACCAAACAAAAAGAGGACCAAAAAGTTTGAAAAGGAACACAACAGAGGGTATAGAAATTGATATTTCTTGACTACTGAACTGGCAGAAAGAGGATGAAAAAAGAACCGTTTTTCAAATGATTGTATAACTCACGGGTCATGAGATTGGAAAGCTTATATAAAGAAAGTGTTAGTTTTGTATAATTGAACTAACTTCAGAAACTTAAATTGTTCGTCGTTTACCTGGTAGAACTATCACAGATTCCTCCTTTGCCAGTTTAACACAGAAGTCCACATCATCATCAATACCTTCCAGAAGTGATAGATTTAGTTTCACCTGAAATTTTAACATTTCTTGTGGTAACAGTTAACTTTGACACCTTTGTTTAGTAACAGAAATCAATCCCAGATACACCAGCCCTTACCATTACAAACATAGAGCCTTCAGGTTTTCTCGGGCAAGTCATGCAAGGGATCTCCATGATTGTATCATAACAAATGTCTGCAGCTTCTTTCAGAATTTCAACAATTTTTGAAAAAAAATCCTCGGGGGTTCTCTCAAGGATTTGTGGAACTGCCCCCTGACAATACAATGAAATAAGAGTCATCCGTCTAAGAATAGAGCATGATAGTTGTAGAGTGATAATTGGGCTCATATGCTCAATGTCTACAACTGAAGTTCAAGGTGTAAGAGATACAGATAAGAAAAACTACTTTCAAATGCTATCAACAAATTTCTAAAGTAGAGAAGGTTACACAATGATAGTAATATTACCAATACATAGTGACATATCGATAACATGAAGTTCAATTTCCTTAATGGATCATTCCATTTCAGAGGAATGTAAGATAACTAAGTTATTTGGACAAAGCATCTTGAACTACAAACCTGAATGAAGGTTGCAGGATCAGAGGATATATTCAGAAAGCCCTTAATGCAATCGACAATCTGGAAAGAAGAAAATAAAGGTATTATTCTATTGTGAAACGTACGATCTAAACTAAAAGAAAACAACAATTGCCAAAATTGTACATCTTACATTACATGACTTTACATACAGTAAGAATGCTATACCAAAATCTTCCATAAATGATTTCCACAGCATAGATTTCATTATGATTTTCAAACTATATGCTTAACACACTAGATATGGTCGAAGCTTTTTAATGTTAATTAGCTAGTTATAGCAATATCTTCGTGTTAAGATTATTGAATTTTGCTTCTAATGTCAACCCAAATGCAGTGGCCACACCTACGAATGCAGCTATCGCTTTCTCGTAATGAGTCACAGGATTTTCTACCGCTTTGGGAATTAAGGTACTTCTACAGACTACATTCCCTGAATTGCTAAATATCAATCAGGTGAACCTTGATGTGTGGTATAATAAATCGGGGAAAATCATGATGGCATGAGAGTAATAGTTGATAGAGAAAGTACCCCATGTTTCTTGAGGATGTCATTGGGATCATTTGTCACAAGCCAACCAAGTCGCCAACCCGGAACAATCCATCTCTTCGATATCGACCCAACTGTGATAACAGGAGCAATTGATCCAAAGACTCCCATGGGGACAAATGGATTACTCCCGAAAGTAAGATGATCATAAACTTCATCAGTAATCACTAATATCCCAAGCTTCCTTGCCGTCTCAGCAATCTAAAAAACCAAGCCATTAACCATTAGCACTATAACAATAACCATACAATTAGAAATTACATGGATTCCACAACCCCCCCCCCCCCCCCCCAAAAAAAAAAAAAAAAAGGTACACACTTTCTTCAGATGTTGGTATGTAAAGACATTTCCACAAGGATTGCCCGGGTTGATAATAACCATCGCAACAGTATTTTCATTTGTGAGAGCTTCAACCTGATCAAGATCAACCTCCCAACCTTTCTCTGGAAGAAGATCAAAGTGACGGAATTCAAGATGGCTATATGCTGCACACGCCTCAAAATATGGGTAGCCCGGTCTTGGTAATAGAATGTTGGCGTTGGGGCGCGCTAGGACTGCTAATATGACTTCGATTGCTTGTGTGCATCCAAGTGTTAGATAAACATCATCTGCTGATAACTTGTATGGAAGGTCTTGAGATAGGTACTCTGCTATGGCCCTAGGTAAATAAATAATAATCAAATGTTGCATTGATGAATTTGAACAGATGAACCATGTCATAAGTAATTCTTTCTTTTGTATTAATTAGTTCTTTGCATTATTCTTCGAACTTTTGTTTACCTAAACACTTATGTCAGGCAGATCAACAAAGAAAAAAAAACCACTTATGTAAGGGAGAGGATGGGTAACTAGGTAATTCTTAATGAAACAAAAACAATGAAATAATTAAAAGATTTTTTTTTATTCAAGTATTTGAATGAATAAGTCATATAAAGTATCAAATTTATTACAAATTGTAAACAAATATTCACCTCATCGCTCTTCTGTTTTCACTTTTAAATGGGTAAAATCTTAAAAGTGATATTAACAACGGTTAGAGTATCTAATCTAAAATCAATTGTCAATGAGTGGGGTAGACTCTCATCTCTCAACACTCTCCCTCATATGGGAGCCGAGCTTGCACATGGAGTCAACAAACAAACAAATAATTATGCATATTGAGAAATTCAAATGGGTAAGAGACTTCGTCCACTAACCACCCAAGACCTAACTCTGACACCATGTTAAAGCATCCAACTTAAAATCAATTAACAATTGATAGAATAGTTAGTTTGTCAAGTATATAAACCAACCTTTATGGTCCTAATTATTCGATGTAAAACACAAATTCTCTTAACAATGACATGTTATAAGAGGCTTTGATTCAATAAATAACATCGTCGACTATTAGGACTAGCTTCTCGAGTGGGTGGCTTGGTAAGTAATCTAAAATCATTTTTTTATCTCTGGAGTACCCGATTTTGAAAATATAAAAACAATATATTTATTTGCGATATATCCCAAACATATCCTAAGCGTCTCTATCGTCTATCTTTATCGTATACTAGGGGTAAGGCACGGTGAAAATTTAAGATGGATATTGGCTGTTGTTGGATGAGTCTATTTGAGACCGACGGATGAGTTTATTGAAGTCTCTCTTATTTTATATTTATCGTATATTAATCATATCGAGTAAATAAAACATATCCAAAAATTGAAAAACATTTCTGGAATATCCAATTCATATAGGATTATATCCAATATATCTACGAGAGAGCGGTGTGGTCTAGTGGAGTATTGGTCGAACTTTTCAACTGAGGTTGAAAGTTCGAATTTCGGAGTCCACATTGAGGCTCGATGGTTGATCGCTATATTAGTTTAACCGGCGTGGTCAAGAGCCTCATAATCCTACCATTAAGGGCCTATCGGAGTGATCTATTGGTGTTCTCCTTTGCCGCCTTTTTTATTTTTTTTTAAAAAAATATCCAATATATCTGTCTACTGTGTCCAAATCATGTTCGTATTTAATACGTACATAATTATTGTAACGAAATATTCTTGCTTCATACGAGGAATGATAGACTGTAAAATAGTGACAATGTTATTTAAGTACCTTCTCGCCGGAAGAATACCAACGGTGGGGGCATAGCCGTTGAACTTAGCTGACCGGACGGCATCGGCTACCGCATTTTCGGCTACGGAAGCCGTCCGAAAGCATTGAAACGCTGAGGGGTCGCCGTGGCCGAGAGGAATGGTGACTCTCTGGTCTGCTTGGTTGAGATTTTCCATCAAGAAGTTGCGCATGCCTCTTATGGTGAGTTCCGACGCCGTGTTCAGCTCTTCGTTCCCTCGGAAACCCCATCTTCTTGGTCCGTTCTCCATCTCCTCTCTCTCTCTCCTTTGTTAGACGAAGGCTAAAAGGCTATGGTGTGAGTGTGAAGTACAGAGAAGGGAGGCCACGTTTTATAGCCAAAGTGCTGGGTCTACGTTCATGGATTGTTGGAATCTCCCGTATCCAGTAAATCTGTGTTATCTCTAACTGTGCGGACGCATCCTTAAACTAACTTAAATTACGGTGATTAATTTCAAAGAGTCGGCAAAAACCTAAATACCTGTAAAAAAAGAAAAAGAAAAGGAGAGATCAAAGAAGAGAACAAACTTGTCAACCAAGTTTATCAGTGAAACGTACCCAAACCAATACTCAAATCGGCACTTGTCACCCCCACTTGATGGCTACTATGCTGGAGCTTACGTGTCCGAATTGCTAGTAGAATTAAAATTTGAATTCTCTTTGATACTTTTATTATTATTAAATTATCTAGTATTAACGAGTGTGAGATTCATTTAAGAAAAGTGAATTCCACTCACTGTCGGAGCTAAAGTGTGGCCTGAGGAGGCCATGCACCCTCAAATTTTGAAAAATACCCTTTACTCCCTTCTAGGTTTTTAAAATATTTATGTCACCCTTTAAGTTTTTAAAAATTTCAGTACACAAGGTACTTCATTTATGGTATTAAAAAACTCAATTTCATGACATTTTGATAGTATAATTTTGGAAACATACAAAATTTATATAATCGTATAATAGAATAAGAAATGAAAATTTAAGTTTGATAAATTTGAGATAATATTTAATTCAGATACAGATACAGATACATAATATGTTTTATTAATTTTTGTGTATAAAAACTATTCACGTGCACGTGATGTATTACTAGTAATAAAAAATGTCATTTGCAAAGTAAATTTTTCATGCCAAACCCAAACTAAATTTCCAAATAAGTGGTCCCACATAGACTTACACCCTAAAAGATTTAAGACTTCTTACTTTGCATTCTCAAATATTAAATTTTTTATATTGTACCCTCAATATATTAAAAGTGTTATAATGTGACCGTTTCATTAGCTTTCGTTTACGGAATAAGTAACAAAAAATTGACAGAATGATCATATTGCAATACTTTTAATATATTGAAAGTGCAATATGAAAATTTTAAACTATACAAATACAAAATAAATTTTTTTAAGGCATGCGGTACAATTCGCCCTAATCTTTTTGCATTTTTGTCTATTGTTCTACCAGTATTCAAAGAAAAATATTAAATAAATTTAAAACTTTGACTTAATAAGTCACTACCATTAAATAGGTAATGTGTCTCAATAAATAATGAAACGCACAATTAAATTAATAACAAATATCAAAATCATATCATCAAATCAAATTTTTAAATCAATTTTTTAAGTTACACATTGCTCGAATTCAAAACTGCATTTAGTATCTTGGGGATCAAGCTATAGGTGGGTCCACTTACTTAAAAAATCAGCCCACCATTGTTGGGCATTGAACTGCAGGTCTGTTCCGCTAACCAAGCAACAGTGTGAGGTTGCTATTTTCTCTTTAGTGTTCAGAAAGTAAAGATCGCTTATAGCGAGATTTAAAAAAAATATAAATCATATATAATCTTACCTCTATTTTTAAAAAAAAAAATTATTTCTGAACTTAAGCACGTGATACAATGGTCATGTAAGAAACATTTGACATAATAAATAGAATTATGGTTATTATGTCTTTCATACTACTACCAAGATCTAGTGGCCAAAACACAAGGATGGTTTTTCTTTGGCTTATATCGATTCAATTAGAATCAATCTAGTTTACTAAACCAAAGTTTTTTATTGTTCTAATATTCGCCTAAAAAATTGCCATTTGTAGGGTAAAATTTATATATATAATGCCAAATACGAATTAATATTGCAAATAAGTGGTCATATAGAAGATTGTATTTATTATATTCTTCCATTTTTGTACGTTGTTCTAGCAGTATCCAATTTTAATTTTAGAAGTTAGGGCAACTTTTTAGAATTACTTTCTTGGCAATCAAGCGATAGCTTGGACCAGATATTTCAAAATCAGCCCACAACGTTGGACTAAAGAGCATAAAGGTCCAGACAATGCATTTTGTTCCACTAACTAAGCAACAGTATGAGGTTGTCATTTTCTCTTTTAGGATAAGGATGGTTGTTGCTCCAAAATTTGCTGGAATCATTGGACAATCGCTAAATGCCTTATTTCAGGATTTCATTGAATAAAAAAACATTGGACAATCACATTTATGCAAAGGCGAAAGGAAATAACAAAGAATTAATAAAAGATGATTCCATTATTAATTCAATTTAAGGGACTTTGGTTACAAAAGACTGAATAAAATAGCATTGATTACAACACTAACTGCTCCTAAAACTAATCTAAAAATTACTCTTAATAATCCCTAGATCGTGGATCTTTTGGAGATTTGAGTGTATCTTTATCTTCTTCACTAAGTGCCATTTTATAGTCATTATAGTCGACAGTTTTGCTCATGTCGACGGTTACTATCTGGTAACTCCCAATTAGTTACTTCTTCCTTTTCAAATACGGCTGTGGCTGATCATCTCATACTTTTCTTCACATTCTGCCACGTGGCACTTTCTCAATGCATTTGGGATGCCAGGTGTCAATACACTGAATATTTTCAAGGTTTTATATTTTTGGTCCAAACTAGGGATGACCGTGGATAGAGAAAAAATGGGTATTCATCCAAACTCATCTCGTTTGGACCGGGGATGGACTATACGTATTGGGCGATGAACGTACACCGGGATGGACAGAAACTCATTCTCGGCCTGCCTCCGCCCCGCTCCGCCGTACCCCACTAAACCCGTAATATATATATATATATATATATATATATATATATATATATATATATATATGCATATAAAGTCTTCAATGGCAGAATCCTTCGAGGTGATCTCTTTCCTTTTTGATCTAAGGATAGGTCGGAAAGGAGCAGTGGTTGATTTAGGAGAAAGACTCGCCTCGGCCTCACCAGTCCTTCGCCTCTTAGGAGCTGGGTCCTCGGCAAGCTCAAAAATGGAGTCATCTTCGGGTAGGAGAGAATGAGTAGAATTAGGAGGCTCCAACTCTACTGGAAGCAAAGTCTCTATAGTCTGAATTACGTCTGCTGGGTCGCTGCTCGGAACAACTTCATCATTGAGAGGGGCAGCCTCAGCAGGGACCTCAGTGTCAGTCTCATCCAGAACAGTTATTGAAGGTACAGCAGGTGCAGGAGCAGGCTCGGTTGTTTGGGTCGGCTCAACAGTAGACAGAAAATCCAAAAAATTCTTCACCGTCCTTCGACCCGAGGCAGCAAGTGAAGTTTTCTTCTTTGCTCGGGGAGTCTGCTCCCGAGCTGTCTGGATTGCTTCTCGGTCCGCTACCAAGCTGATGTTGGGTCGATTTGGAACGGCGATGAACGATGTGTAGGATGGAGTATACCCTAGCAATGTGTGTGCAGCTCGGCAAAACAGGGATTCATTAAAATCCCAAACCTTTCTGAGCTCGTCCATTTTTACGGCTGACTCAGGAATCCTGCCCTTTACAGTTTCACCTTCAAACAAAAGAAAATATGTCAGAAAACAGCAGGCTACTAAGATAACTTGGGTGAATCAAAGTTTCGATTACTTGGAGAACCTTCTTCGTAAGGACAGCGGTAGGACGGAGTAGCATCAGCAGCGTATTCCTAGTTACCGGAGACGAACACTATATCGTTCTCATGCCCTTTGTTGGAGTCTGGGAGATGAGTCACCAGATAACGATCCTTCTTCCTCACAGCAAGGTAGAAGTTGTCTCCGGCTGGCTTCAGAATGTAACAGTACAGAATCTCCCACAAACCTAAGTTCAAGTTCAGAATCCTATTCAATGCTGCTACACCAATCACTATTCTGAAGAAATTGGGGTAGCACTGAATAGGGCATAACTTCGTTGCTGATAGAACCCAGAGAAGAAGAGGATCAAGCGGAAAGCGGACTCCTCCTTCGGTGATCGTCCTCGTATAAATTGGAATTCTTTCCCTAGAACCGATCAAAGGTTCATCCTTTTCGGCGACTTTCACCTCAACGTCATCTGGGATATTGTACTTAGCTTTGAAAGCTGGGACTTCAGAAGGTATGAGAGGAGCCATTGAAGAAGTTAAATGCAGAGAAGGAAAAAGATTGAGTCTGAAACAGAGAAGACAAAGTAGCAAAAAGAAGAAGAGAAATCTAAAGAGGGAGGGAATCCCAAAGGACAGCATTTAAATCAACCGCCAAAAGCAAAGAGGGATGTCCCAAAGAAAGGCGTGAGCAATGATGAGACTAGAAGCAAAAAAATGGCTAACAGACGAAAGGTGTCTGTCAGACGTTTTTTTGGGGGCAAAATGAAGGGGATGGCTACCATTGTTACACGTGTAATAACATTAAATGAACCCACGTGAGGATGACAAGACAGGGCACGTGACGAAGACATCAGTTGCTCAACCAAATGAACCTAGCCGAATTGACCAATGTGTTCAGTAAAGAACTAAAAGAGCTCGGCTTGTACCAAACCGAGTTGATCAATCAGTTCGGCAAACATTGAAGGTGTTCGTCCATCATTATAGCCGAGCTGTTTGAAAGGATATACAGAAGGATAGAGATTCGCCTACAATTTCGACATTCAAATAAGCAAATCAACGAAATTGTAGAGACTAAGAGGAATTGCTGGAAAAATATCAGAAACTTCCCAAACTGAATCACTGAATTAAAGGAATTTGTGTCACCTTGAACCCAAAACCCCGGAAACCCTAATGAGGTAACGATCTATAAGAGGTAGAAAAGACCAAGGTGAAAGGTACGCTGAACTCTCCTAGTCTTCTTGCAACTCATTCAGTTCCATTACTGACTTAAGAATCGGAGTGCCTTCGATCGAAACACTTCGATCTTGGGCAGTTTGTTCATTTTGTAGGGAGCAAAGACTGGGAGATCAAGTTCAGAAACACGATCAGAAACCAAACTTCTTTATTCCTATAGGAGGTATCCTCAATTTTTTGCCTCTTACAGTCGGCAAAAACTTAAATACCTATAAAAAAAAAAGAAAAAAAAAAGAAAAGAAAAGGAGAGATCAAACAAGAGAACAAACTTGTCAACCAAGTTTATCAGTGAAACGTACCCAAACCAATACTCAAATCGGCACTGGTCACCCCCACTGGAGGCTACTATGCTGGAGCTTACGTGTCCGAATTGCTAGTAGAATTAAAATTTGAATTCTCTTTGATACTTTTATTCTTATTAAATTATCTAGTATTAACGAGTATGAGATTCATTTAAGAACAGTGAATTCCACTCACTGTCGGAGCTAAAGTGTGGCCTGAGGAGGCCATGCACCCTCAAATTTTGAAAAATACCCTTTACTCTCTTCTAGGTTTTTAAAATATTTATATCACCCTTTAAGTTTTTAAAAATTTGAGTACACATGGTACTTCATTTATGGTGTTAAAAAACTCAATTTCATGACATTTTGATAGTTAGAACAAAGAATTTTGGTAAACATACAAAATTTATATAATCGTATAATAGAATAATAAATAAAAAATTAATTTTAATAAATTTAAAATGATATTTAATTCAGATACAGATACATAATATATTTTATTAATTTTTGTGTATTAAAACTATTCATGTGCACGTGATGCATTACTAGTAATAAAAAATGTCATTTGCAAAGAAAATTTTTCATGCCAAACCCAAACTAATTTTCCAAATAAGTGGTCCCACATAGACTTACACCATACAAGATTTAAGACTTTGTATTCTCAAATATTAAATTTTTTATATTGTACCCTCAATATATTAAAAGTGTTATAATATGATCATTTCATTAGCTTTCGTTTACGAAATAAGTAACAAAAAATTGACAGAATGATCATATTGCAATACTTTTAATATATTGAAAGTGCAATATGAAAAATTTAAACTATACAAATACAAAATAATTTTTTTTAAGGCATGCAAGGTACAATTCACCCTAATCTTTTTGCATTTTTGTCTATTGTTCTACCAGTATTCAAAGAAAAATATTAAATAAATTTAAAAATTTGACTTGATAAATCACTATCATTGAATAGATAATGAGTCCCAATAAATATTAGAACCCATAATTAAATCAATAACAAATATCAAAATCATATCATCAAAATCAAATTTTTAAGTTAATTTTTTAAATCTGTGTAACGTTGCTCGTATTCAAAACTACATTTAGTATCTTGGGGATCAAGCTATACGTGGGTCCACTTACTTAAAAAATCAGCCCACCATTGTTGGGCATTGAACTGCAGGTCTGTTCCGCTAACCAAGCAACACTCTGAGGTTGCTATTTTCTCTTTTAGGTTGAAGAAAGTAAAGGTCTCTTATAGCGAGATTTAAAAAAAAGAAAAAGAAAAAGATAATCTTACCTCTATTTAAAAAAAAAAAAAAATTATTTCTGAACTTAAGCACGTGATACAGTGGTTATGTAAGAAACATTTGACATAATAAATAGAATTAATGGTTATTATGTCTTTCATTCTATTACCAAGATCTAGTGGCCAAAACACAAGGATGGTTTTTCTTTGGCTTATATCGATTCGATTAGAATCAATCTAATTTACTAAATCAAAATTTTTTATTGTTCTAATATTCGCCTAAAATTTATATATATAATGCCAAATACGAATTAATATTGCAAATAAGTGGTCATATAGAAGATTGTATTTATTATATTCTTCCATTTTTGTACGTTGTTCTAGCAGTATCCAATTTTAATTTTAGAAGTTAGGGCAACTTTTTAGAATTACTTTCTTGGCAATCAAGCAATAGCTTGGACCCGAAATTTCAAAATCAGCCCACAACGTTGGACTAAAGAGCATAAAGGTCCAGACAATGCATTTTGTTCCACTAAGAGCATCTCCAACGGGCTCAACAAATAGCACTTTTTAGCTATTTTGCTGAGCCAATCCAAAAAATCTGGCTCCAATGGGCTCTCTATTTCACTCGCCAAATTGCCTCCCTCCCTTCTCACTCATCAATTGTGGCTAGCCACTATCTCTCTCATCAGATCCTCTCTCTCACCATCGACTCTGTCTTCCTTCCTCTCTCTCGCCATCGACTTTGTCGTCTTTCCTCTCTCTCAGCCACCCGCCGCCGGCAGTAGCCACCACAGAGTCCCGATCCTGCCACCACAACAACCACAAATCCAGCGATTTCGTGGATTTCAGCGATTTCGTAGCCACCACAAATCCCGACCCTCGGGTATCTCTCTTTCGTGGTTTGCTCCTCTTTTACCCCCTCTGAAATCTTTGCAGCCCTTTCACTCTCTGGCACCACAAGATCCACCAAAGACCCATCATCTGGATCAATCAGAGAACTCTTGACTGTAACTGAAACCCTTGAAGAAGAAGAAGGTAAAGCACACATTTTGCGATGAGACAAAACAAGTGGGGTTAATGGGTTTGAATGATATATAGATTTGGACTGAAATTGGATGCCGCAGCTTCTTTTACTGATAGTGGTTTGAGGGTTGAGGTTGAAATGTGTTGTTGTTGTTGTGATGTGTAATTCTATGGTTAAAGACATTTTGTTTGGGAGCTGTAATTCTTCGGAGAGGTAGTTGTTGATCTTGTTGCTGTAGCAGAAAGAAAGAGATCCGAGCAAATTGGGAGCACTGTGCTTCCACCTCTGAATTTTTGTAATTTCTTCGGAGAGGTAGTTGTTGATCTTGTTGCGGTTAAGACCTTATATGATGGAGTTGTAATTTAGGTACTTGTTTGTTGGTAGATTTTTTGTGGGTGTTCAAATTTCATGCAATTTGAGCTGATTTTTGCGTGCTTTCATGTTCATTGTCATGTGGGTACTGCTTAATTGTTCTGAATTATGGCTTTAACTTCAATTGGGTCAATTGGGTACTGCTTAATTGTTCTGAATATGGGTACTGCTTAATTGTCATGTGTGCTTTCATGTTCATTGTCATGTGGGTACTGCTTAATTTTTTTTTTATCAATTCATGGCTGAAATGGAACTCAGTTCAGGTAAAGAACTATGTTCTGTTCATAGTTATTGATTTATTCATTAGTTTAAAATTTAAAATTTGATGACGTGGCACGACACGTCATCATTATGGCGCTTACGTGTTATGCCACGTGGCATTTTTGAATTATATTATTGAAAGTTAGTTGAAATAGTAAGTTAAAATAGAGAGCGTGGTTGAAGTGAATTTTAAAAAGTTGCTAGCTAAAGTAGTGAATTGAATATTTAAATATATTTTGAGTAACTATTTTGTTGAGTGTGGTTGGAGATGCTCTAACTAAGCAACAGTCTGAGGTTGTCATTTTCTCTTTTAGGATAAGGATGGTTGTTGCTCAAAAATTTGCTGGAATCATTGGACAATCACTGAATGTCTTATTTCAGGATTTCATTGGATAAAAAAACATTGGACAATCACATTTGTGCAAAGGCGAAAGGAAATAACAAAGAATTAATAAAAGATGATTCATTTATTAATTCTATCTAAGAGACTTTGGTTAAGACTGAATAAAATAGTCTTGATTACAACACTAACTGCTCCTAAAACTAATCTAAAAATTACTCTTAATAATACCCAGATCGTGGGTCTTTTGGAGATTTGAGTGTATTTTTATCTTCTTCACTAAGTGCCATTTTATAGTCATTATAGTCGACAGTTTTGCTCCTGTCGACGGTTACTGTCTGGTAACTCCCAATTAGTTACTTCTTCCTTTTCAAATAGGATTGTGGTTGATCATCTCATGCTTTTCTTCACATTCTGTCACGTGACACTTCCTCATTGCATCTGGGATGCCATGTGTCAATACACTGAATATTTTCAAGGTTTTATATTTTTGGTCCAAACTAGGGATGATCGTGGACAGAGAAAAAATGGGTATTCATCCAAACTCATCTCGTTTGGACCGGGGATGGACCATACATATTGGGCGATGGACGTACACGGGGATGGACTGAAACTCATTCTCGGCCCGCCTCCGCCCCGCTCCGCCCTACCCCACTAAACCTGTAATATATATATATATGCATATATAACAAATAAAATAACCAAGTGAAACACATTTGTTATACATTTTTGTTTTGTGAGGTTTTATGTTTGATCCATTTGTTAAATAAAGAGTTTTCATTCTTCTTGCAAATTCATTTGTGAGGTTTTATAGGTTTTTTTTAAATTTTTTTTCTTAAAATCATAGAAATTATTTGTTATGAGCAGAGATGGTGGCGGGGATGGGGATCAAAATTTATACGCGGAGTAGGGACGGGGATTAAAATTTTCCTCACTAATGGGGGTGGACCGGGGGTGGACGAATATTTTTGAAGCAGGTACGGGGATGGAGACTACTCTCCCTGCCCCCGCCCCGATCCACTATCATCCCTTGTCCAAACAATGCCCCCCTCATTTATTTGAGTTTAGTTAATAACTTAGATAAATGAATAGTCATAATCGTTTAACATTCAGACATCTATTTAAAGGAACTCGGTTGTTGTACTGTTCACTTAATCCTACTTCACGTTTCTTGCTATTGTCTCTTTTTTATTTCCCAACGATCTTCCTTCTTGTCTTCAATTTTAGATTCCCTCAAATGGTATCCAAACGAAAAATGAGCCAATCATCTTCTTCAATTCCTTCATCAGATTTACATTCCATTCCTCAATTTCCTGCCAGTATTAGAGATGCAATTTGGGACTCAGTAGATGAAATATTTTAATTCATTCTTTGGATTCTAGCTCAAATTTTGCATTAGGTATTGCCTTCAAATAAGGTATATCTTACCAGAGTTTTTCGAATTCTATCCTATTTCGAAAGGGGAATTCCTAATACTTTATCAATCTCACTTATGATGGAAATCTGGGGATGGGGGGATTAACTCCTTAAAGTCTTGGGTTGATCGAAACTAACAATTGGCTGATTAGGTAGAACGAATTGAGGTGCACGTCTCTAACCAATGGATGCAACAGAGGATATATGAGCAGAGAAAATTCTTAATGAGTCCATTGTATATGAATCGTTGGCTCATAGGTGCAGCCGACTGTTTTTTGTCATATGTACAACATCAAGAATAGATGGAGACATCATGCCAAGAGACATATGCTTGTTTTATCTCATCGACAGATAGATATAACTGCATCCCTAAAACCTGAACATGTTTTACCTGACCTCCTAGATAACTTCAACTATTTAGACCACATTGCTTTCTTTTGCAATGAAGATTTTTTTCCTCCCTCATGTGAGGAACACGTGGCTTTTCTCCTTCATTGGCTCTGTCATTTTGTCCTTTGTATCCATAGTCTCAAGATTACTAGGGAATACTTTAACATTGATGTGCTCCTAGCTGATCAAAAAATTTTGGCCTTAGCTCCCTTTGTTTTAGGAGCCTTTTATAGAGGCCTTTTCACTATGGTCGAAAAAGGGATTGACACAAATTATGGAGGTCTTTTCTAACTACTTCAGACTTGGCTATATGTCTGTATTGGAACCACAGTCCCAAGATCTGTTGACGACGCATATAATTGATTACAAAAATTTATTCGTCTGTTAACCCTACAAGGCGGAATTAGGGTTTACATTTGATGAGTAGATCCGTACGAACGAAGACAGATATAGATCGAAAAGCAAACTCGATGGACCTCACGATCTTCTACCGTATATCCTTGCATGCCAAAATCTGAATGTAGTGTGGGCTACAATCCTCTGAATTTTCTCCCTGAATCTCTCTCTGCCTCTTCTAAACGTAAAGATAAAATCTATGGCTGAAAGAATTAGGGAGTGCATTTGTTTATAAGCTACAGTAGAGACCCGAAGGAGAAATAAGGGTCGGACTTACAATGGGCTTAGGAATCTTATGTCCAACCCAGAATAAACATCCTACGGTCCATTATTAAAAACTTATTATTGATCTCCCGGGCCTTATCTCAAAATTATATTTCGAGCTTCTTGTAATTATATGCTTAATAATCTCCCCATGTTTAAGATTACAGATATCCGTCAATTAATTAAATTACTGATAATTATATTTAATTAACTTTTTTTTTTTATCCTTGAGATATTACCACTCTATTTATTTGTCATGTCGGATAGTTAAATCCACCTGTAAGGTTTGACATGTATAAAACTTATTAGCTTTCTCTGATGGACATCATCAACCCATTTAAATACCGAGACGTGGTTTCCTTTAATAATTAATTTCTAACATAAAAATAATGTCATCTCCCAATTCACTGAGTTTGTTGACTCAAATATGAATCTCACTATTTGATTAATTAAAGCAACAATCACTATATGCACGTGTCAATTAAATATCTAAGGATAAGAGCTTAAACAATCATAATAACTACGAGATATTTATTTTTTTATTTATTCAGTAAAAAGAAAATAACCTCAATAATGATCATGGTTAATGCACAAAATGTCATGGTGTAACAATTCGAGGCATCAGACAATCTCCTATAGGCAAGATAGACTATGCCAGAAGATTGTACTACAATCTTACTGATGATGTGTCCTATTCCATTTAAGACTGTAAACATTTATTCATATCATACAAGGATATGATAATCTGATCTTCTATATATAAGTCGAACTTTACACACCATATTATCTATAATGTAAAATAAAATACACACATGCATAGTATATATTTAATATAATGCAAACATTTTACCCATGTAGATTCTCAATAGAAAATGAAGAACTTTTATTAAATAATAAACTGAGTTTCATTAAAAAAATGCAAGTTTTTAGTATGTAACTCTATTAGCCTATTTTTCTGAACCTGGGCCATCAAATATCTTCCCCATCCCAAGTTCAGACCTATCAATTATGCTTACTTCTTCCTTATGTCAGTCTCTCCAACTTTGTATAAGGATTTTGATTTCTATAATGCCTTTTTCAATCTTGACTTTGACAGATGCTCTTCTCTCTTTTTACCTTTTTTTGAATGCCTATATTCATCCTTATGCCTTAGAGCATTTTTCGACGGCTCCATCGATTCTACTGATAAGCAAGTCGATTACTTTCATACATTGTGGGTATTATTTTCCTTCCTTGCTTCCTCAATGTAGGCGGCACAATTTTTGATTCTAAGTACTCTAGATGTGGTTTTGAGAATTACCCACCCAGCCAGATAGTTAGACAATTTGGCTTCACTTAGAGAGTTCCTGTGCCTTTTATGCACTCTTTCATCGACGAGCCTACAACCTAAAGGCTGAAGCTTAGAGATTCATATTTTGTTTATCTGATCTCTTTGGCCTCTAATAAATCATTGAAGGCCTTCCGTTTCAAACATCTTCATGGGGATCCATCTGTCTCTCCCTTTTTTGTGAACTGGTGGCAAAATGTTTCAACTCTGATTTTTGATAATAATCCATAAAGTTACATATACATACTGTGTTTTGTCAATCAAAAACCAAATGACTTATCTTTTTTGCCAGCAGACTTGCTTGGAAAACTTCAGGCAGGGCCATCCATGGTTAATCCCTTAGAGTTCACTATTTCGTTGAAGGTCATCTCGTGACAGATCCTCTCAAAGATCCTGTTATTGAATATACTTCTCCTTCAAAAAAAAATTCAAAACAACTATCAACAAAAGCTACCATTGAAGAAAATAATGTCTCTTTTTCTAGGCAACTTGTCCAAGTGGCAGAGGAGACTGCAACCAACGAAGCTGAGTCAGAACTTTCTCCAATTCTCTAGGGAATTCCTCTTGACAAGATACCTCCTTAAAAGACGTTATGCCCTAAAGTTGAAAATTTTCTTGATTCTTCTTAGGATTTATTGAGGAATAGGAAAAAGGAGTGTAAACCAATTAATAGTTGTCATTAAAGGCTCTTTATAACCCCCCCCCCCCCCTTTTGTATGCTGACCAAACTTGTGTGGCCTCTCAACTATCTGTAAATTTTATATTCAAGAATTTTTCTTTTAATGTCTGAATTTTTTGGGTTTTCTTTATTTTTTTTTTAATCTTCTTCCTTATTTTTTATTTTGATATTGTGTCTTGATTGTGAGAGATTATTCTAAGAGCTTGATATTTTTTTTTTGAGATCCTACATCAAAACACCTACTGACACAGTCAATTTATACACACACACACACACAGAGACAAGCTCACGCACAAACACCATGACATATTTTTCCCTTTGTAACATTTAGGTGACTCTTTGCTCTTTTGCGACATCCAAGTGATTCTTTGCCCTTTTTCAACATCCAGGTGACTCTTTGCCTGTTAGAAATGTTGGATTGTGTTTCCTTCTATGTTATTGAATGTTGATATGCATTAGTGGATCTTTGATTATTGTGATACTTTGTGATTTAGTCCACATATATGTTGAGCTCATCGACGCATAAATTATTTCAATTTCTTAGTTTATCATAATTGTTACAAATATGAGGTTAATTACATGTATATTGTTGTATTTGTGGTGTATTGATGATATGTGTTACATGTTGTGAATCACATTTGTCCATGAATTGCATGAATTTTTTCTATTATTCATTTATAATAATGATTAGTCATCAAAATAAGTAATACTAACCGGTATTATATATTTTTCTTGTTGAACAATCGTTATTTTGGTTGTAGGTTGGAGACAAAGTAGACTTACTTAGTTCCAAAGTTCCAAAATGCATATTGGCAGAGGGTCTTATTATTAGTATGGACCAATCGACAGAAATAGATGAAATTCCATTGGGATCAAATTTTTGGCAAGTATTTGTTGAAAATGCAAGAGATCCGAAGATGTGTTTGATAATGTCTTGTTGAGGTATTCTTACAATTGGACAAGCCGTTCAGAGAAATATTGTGTGGCCCTCTGTTGATGTATATTTTAACTTCTTTTAATTCTTTATTGTATATATTAGTCATAACCCTTGCCTGAAGACACGATAAAATATAAAATTCGAGCGCCCAAAAAATCGATCCCACTATATTAAATTTTTTTCAACATGTGTATACTATCGTATATGAATAATGTTTGAAATAAAAATTATATTAACTACAAATTAATCAAATATTAAATGATTAAACATATAATAGAAATGAGTAATGTGATGTTCTTAGGGAGGAAATATATAAATGATTAAACATGTGATAGAAATGAGTGATGTGATGTTTTTAGGGAGGAAAATATGTAGGAGATAAAAATTCAAGTTGCTATGTGTTTTATTATATAGATGTATATAAATATCATTTCAGTATAGTAACAATAATTTTATGTTTTTTTTCAGGTGTCACTGAGAGAGTAGATAGTTCGAGAAGGATGTTCAACTTTTTACATTAATTTCTTGTACTCATGGATCGTTGTTATGTTTTACAAAAGTGCATATTTTACGTTTTGTTTAACTTATGGGATTTTTTTTTGGATATGAAAATATTGCTATGTTTTTGGAAATGTTTGTCATATTTACTTGTGTTTATCTATTGAATTGTGCAGTTGTACGGATGTGTACCTTTAAATTCATGTCATGGAAGTGTATATATGCACATGGTATATAACATTGGTTACCAACGGTCCATAATAATTAAAAATATTGTTTTATTTTTTTGTGTGAGCTTGACACATTAGTGTGTATAAGTGTGCATGAGTGTTTGGTTAGGGTATTAGTGTGTGTGTGTGTTTTTGTATAAGTGAGTATATGTAATTTTTTGGTGTATTTGTGTATTTTTTGGGGCATTAGTGTGTGTAATTTTTTGTGTTACTTTGTGTGTTTTGGTGTATGTGTGAGTATTTTTATTTATTAGTATGTGTATTTTGATTTATTAGTGCGTTTTTATTATGTATTCGTGTGCGTGTGTGTATTTTTGTTGTGTATTAGTATGTGTATGTGCAAGGGCGGAGCCACATAGGGAGGAGGGTGGGCACTCCCCCCCCCCCCCCCCGTCTTTGAGTCCCTTTATTTATGTATTATTAAGGGATGATAGTTTGGTTGTTTTAATACGTTTGTCCCCCTTGATTTTTGGAAATGTTTACAACGGTCCTAACTTATTTTTAATTTTTGGCAAGTTAGTGGACCATTGCCCCCCCTCCCAAAAAAAATAATGTTTTAGTTTCTAGATTGAGTAAATCAACAAAATAAATGATGATTTCAACTAGTTTTCGCAATATAAAATGAATAATGATTTTGTCATGGATAATGTGGTTTTGTACATTGAAGAGAATTTCTAAAAAATTAGTTTATCATCAATACATTATAGACAAATTTTGAGATTTGAAATAACATCGTATTCTACTTTAGTATGTAATTGAGTTGAAATGTAACACCATAAGTTATTTTATGGTTTGTTGTTCATATTTTATTTAAGTTACATGCAAACTGGTTTTACTGTTTTAATAGTAATCTAGTGTCGAATCCTAAAATATTTTTTCATGCTTGGAAATATTTTGTATAAACTGATGAAATTTTTTTTTGTAATAGTTTGCCCCCTCTAATGTGAAATCCTAGCTCCGCCCATGTGTATGTGTGTGTGTTTTTGTCGTATTAGTGTTTGTCTATAAGTGTTTTGGTGTATAAGAGGGTGTTGTGTTTGTTTTTTTTGTTTGGTTTATTAGTGTGTGTGTTTTTTGGTGTATTAATATTTGTGTTTTAGTGCATTGGGGCATGCGTATATTTTCTTATGTATTAGTGTGTATGTGCATGCGTATGTGTTTTCATGTATTAGTGGTTATTTTGGTGTATTAGCATGTGTTTGTTTTTTGGTGTATTAGTGTTTGTTAACACTATGTGTATATTTTTTGGCATACTAATGGGTGTATCGGTTTGGTGTATTAGGGCGTGTGTGTTTTTTGGTTTCTTAGTGTGTGTGTATGCGCGTGCGCGTGCAGGTGCGCGTGTTTTTACAAATTAGTGTTTTGTGTGTGTTACACATTATAGCGTGTGTTCCCATATTTTGTGTATTATTAGGTGTATTTTTTTGATATATTAGTACGTGTGTTTTGCTGTATATGGATATGAATGTGATTTTTGGTCTATTAGTGTGTGTGTGTGTATGCACGTGTTGTTATGTATTAGCACATGCATGTTTTTTTGGTGTGTTAGCATGATGTGTGTGTGTGTTGTATTAGTATATGTTTATAATTTTAGTGTATTAGTGTATGTGAATGTGTGTTTTTACATATTAGTGTGTTTGTGTATGTGCGTTGTCATTTTTGATGTATTAGTAGGGGTGTGTGTGTGTGTGTGTGTTACCACCGAGTAAATGATTTAGATATCTATGATCAATCATTAAAAATGATGGAGAGATTGAAGATGATGTAACTCATAGAATCAATGTCGGTTGGCTTAAGTGGAGGAAAGTCTCTGGCATATTATGTGATAGTAGGATACCAATAAAATTAAAAGGTAAATTTTACTGAACAGTTATAAGGACAACAATGTTGTATGGGACGGAATGTTAGACAATTAGAAAATAACATGGTGACAAAATGAGTATAGCGGAAATGAGAATGTTAAGGTCGATGTGTGAAAAAAATAAAAAGGATAGAATACGAAATTACCGTATTAGAGAAATGGTAGCAGTAGCTCCAATTGAGAATAAGTTGAAAAAAAATAGATTAAAATAGTTTGGTCATGTTCAACTGAGTTCGATAGAGGCACCGGTTAGAAAAAGTGATAGAATTTCTCTCAATGGTACTAAGGGTAGGGGTAGACATAAATTAACATTAAACGAAATAATAAGAAAAAATATGAAAATATTTAACTTAAATGAGCGTATAGTGAATGATCGAAATGAATGGCGGAGATGGACTCATATAGCTGACTACAAATGATTGGGACATCAGGCTTGATTTGGTTTGGTTTAGTAGGTATGTGTGTGTGTGTGTGTGGTTTTGGTGTATATTAGTGTGTGTGAGTGTGTTTTTTGATGTATTAGTGCGTGCATGTGTGTTTACATCTTAGTGTGTGCGTGTTATTTGTGATGTATCAGTATGCGTGTTTGGGTTTTTACATATTAATGTGTGTATTTTGGTGTAGTAGTTTGTATATTTTGATACACGATAAATATAAGAAGTTTTTAAAATAGAATTGATTTTAGATAAGTAAAAAATTTCTCTTTTTTTTTTTTTCCCACTTCTACTTATTAACTTATTTAAGAAGTGAAATTACTTTTGACTTATCTAAAAGTAATTTTAATAAGGAATAACAAGCACTGTTTTTTTTGTTTATAAGTACTTGTGAGAAAAGTTGTAGTCCTAAAAGCACTTTTCATAAGTCATCCCAACTTGTTTGTTAGTAGTTCTTATACATACGTTCTTGTTTAAATTCGTTGACTATGATATACGTCTTAGATGCACGGATAATAACTCTTGTTCTCTCGTCCGGGAAAGTTAGTATGAAATTGTTGTGGCGTCAATTATCTAAAAGAGAACTTGGTTGTGTATTTGATCGGTGTATTGGAAAATTTAGTGCCCAAGTTGGGATCAACCGCCTGAAGTGGTTTTGGATGTTAAGCATTCAAAAGCATACCTCATCAACATATAAATATTGCAGTGAACGAGTTGGTTGGATTGCTTAGCCGAGTTAAATCTCTGCCAGCTAATCAATATCTTCTATGGAAAGAGGTGTGCTCACAATACTTGTTCTGGTATGATCTAGTAAGAGATTATGATTTTTTGAGAGTATATGACATTAATGCTGAATTATTTGTTTTGCATTCTACCAACAAAATTATATGAAGATTGGTAAAGCAGGTATTATTTCAATCTCTAGTCTCTAGTGTTATTAATTTTCTTTGGCTATTCTAAAAATATTAGTTAATAATCTTTTATTTGATGTACAGTCTCTATAAAGAGAATGGCATAGGAAACCCATAAATGGAAGGTATTTAAAAAAGTATCATCCAACCATGCTATAACATAGTTTAAGATAAAGACACAAATTGGGAAACTGGTTGTGGACATGAGCACTGCATAAAAAAAAGCTTGTAGCAAAAAAAAAAAAATTCTATTCAATAAGATGATGATGCGTGGCTATTCATGAAATGTAGTGGAGGATGAAGAACAAAGTTGATCACAAGTACAAGGAAGATAAAAAAAAATTCATTTTAGTTGTCAAAAAATCAATTACAAACATTTATACTCAAACACACGTTGAAGGATGTTTAGTGTCACAAATCATAGCTGAGGGGAGTTCTATGCAACCATCTTTTAAGTACAAGAGTTGTAAATTTTAACTGCTCTGAAAAAGATACATGGTTATGTTCATATATAGATACATAGTTGTGGGATTAAATCACTCGCAATAGAAGTGTGCCTGACATAATCTTTATGCAATCAAAATTTTACTAAGCACATGAATTTTTCGGAATGCCTTCATTATCTCAACAAATTTCAAAATTTAATTTCTTTAATAATGGAATATCAAATTTTCAAGCGATATTCCTGAGACTTTTCAAGACAAACTAGATCATGATTAATCTGAGAAACGAATAACAAAATATATACCTTTTTTCAAGTGGTATCACACCAAACCACTTATTTCATAGTGCATGAAATAAATTATATCAATTTGTGAAGTATATAATTTCGTGTATAAACGATACCCGTGATAGCAGATAAAGGCATAACAATGGCTGGAAAAAACATTATAGAATCTATATTTAATTATATTTCTAGTACCCAAGTTTGGTAAATGGCGATTGGTTGTACACTTACTGTGTACTTGAAATAGATCACTTCATAAAGCAAAACTATAAAGCCTAAGAGGACATCATCACTAGAAGCCCAATCATAGAATAGAGTTTTGATATAATATTTTTTATTAGTGAATGGTCATGCAAATAATAATGTCAACGGCTCCAAGATGTAAATGAGCATTTTTAATCAATTAATGGGTGAATAAATTATGATTCCAGTTCTTACAAAATGATAGTCTTTCTCTATTTTTATACATCACAAGACCCCTTTGGTCAACAAGGATATTACTAAGGACTCTGTATTATCGAATAATACATAGTGGTAACCATAGTTTTTAAACCCAGACCGGTCCTCAACCCATACAAAAAAGACCGGGTTAATGTGTCATTGATTCAACCGTTGGGTCACTAGTTCAACCGGTCATATAATAATAAATAAATAAATAAATATTAATGATGATAAATATGCTACAAAATTACACTAACTATATAAAATTCAGTTCTTAAGTATATGGGGAAAGAGAGTAGTAATCGCCAGAGATGGACTTCGGACTGTGCAACGCAAATGTCTTGAATAGGAAACACTTCACACTCAACTAAACAATTTGGCTCATTTCAATGGCTTTTTCTTCTATGAGAACAAAGCAGTGTTAATGTAAAACTTCTTACCTTTCTTAACATCTAAACAGGGACAAAAAATATCTACTCTAAAAGCAAAATGAACCAAATTCCCCTAAATTCCATGAAAAAAATGTACAGAAAATGGTTTCCTTCACAATAAAAAACTGATATCCTCTAATTCTACATTTTGAGCAGAATTGGAAATGAAATTCTAGAAAATGCAAAATCAAACTTGAGCTAAAACCTAAACGCTTCAACTAGTCGTGAGCGAGACAAAAGATAATCCGGTGCACTAGAAAAATAACAACTTATTAAACTAAGAAAACTATTATTAATCAAGCATCAAACTAAGAGTATCTCCAACCATGACTCAAATTTTTACTCAAATTTAAATTAACATTTGAGCATAAAACTTGATTTGATATAAAAAACTCCAATGGACAAACTCAAATTTAAAGAAGGACAGACCCAAATTTAAATGAGGGCAAACCCAAATTTAAAAGGGAGTAAGGATGACCATTGAATCTTTAAAAGATGGTGAAATCTCACCATTAAAGATTTGAGTCTCCCTTGATTTGAGTAAAAAAATGAGTTTCACTTAATTTGGTATAAGTTTGAGTCAAGGGTTGGAGCAAGTTTTTTAGACTTTTTTACTCAAATTTAAATTTGAGTCTAAATTTGAGTAAGTGTTTGAGACGCCTTAACATCTTATTTAAGCACAATGTCGACAACCATTTAGCGGCCAGCGTTAGACTACCGACCTTAGGTTCCGTAATACTTTTGTATATCTTCCACGGAAAAATCCACATCCACGCAAAATTGATAATGACTGGACTTTTTTCCCAAAGAAAATCCAAAGCTTGATCATGATCATGATGATGGGCATGACAATGACCACGCACCACCCATTACATGATTGTGCATGCTGATGGATTTTCTTCACTAAAACAATCACCACGATTCATATCATAACCCCTACCATAACCCCCATAACTATCATAATACGGTCCCGGTGGTGGTGGTGGAGGCACTCCGTACCCATGATAACATGGTCCCCCAAGTTGACCTTCATAACATGGCCCACAACATATCCCAATTGGATATGCACGTACCGGTTCAGGCAACTTCACTGGCTCAGGTGGTGGAATTGCTTTTGGTGCCGGTTCAAGTTTTTTTGGTGGGTCAGGTTTGGGAGCTTCTTGAGGCTTCACCGCTGGCTTTTCAGGTGGTTTGGGCTTTGGTGGCGGTAAGATGGTGATGCTCTTGATGGTCTTCCCACCTTTGCAACACAATTTGTCACGAAGCTTCTCTGGGCTGCAGCATACCACCTTGATCGTCACCGTGTTTTGCTTCTCATCATATGTTTGGTCTCTAGTTTCTCTCGTCACAAAAAATTCACAAAAAAAACAAAAAAAAACTCAGTTCTTATCCAAACATAAAGTCACATTGCACTGTTCATAAAATGACAAGACAAACATACTAAACCGAACCTAAACTGGACAATTTTTAAAAATTATTAGAAAAATCAACACCATTGATGATTTTTAATGGTAGTCAATCCAACAATGTAATTGATTCCAATTAGTATTTTTCAAAAAAACCAATGAGTGGATATGCCCCCAGGCCACAAATGAATAACAACAACATGCAGAAAAAAAAAAAAGAAGAAGAAGAAGAAGAAGAAGAAGATAAGAGTGGAGACTGACGAGGGAATTTGGAGAGAATTTTCTTGATCTTCTTGCGGCAGTGAGGGCACTGGAGATCATCAACCTTGAGCACCATTATTGTAACCTGTTTGTTGCATCAAAACAAGAACGCAGATAGCAAGAAGAATAATCCAATCCAATCCAACACAAGTGTTTTGCAGAAAAAAGAATTCAAAGGGAAAAAATAACAGGAAGGAGCAGAATTAAGCTCTAGCATGCAAAATTTAGAGGGAAATCTAATCTAAATGAAGAACATACATCTAAGCCAACAAAAAAGAAAAACAATCAGAAACAAGGGAGGAAAATTAATTGATAGAGGGAATCAGATGAGATTTGCATATACCTTCTCAGCCATGGTGATCGCTTCACTTTGGGAGTGAACAGATCTGAATTCACCGAATGGTTGTGGTGGTTGAGAACTAAAAAAAACCTCAACTAGTCGAAAGCAGATAGAAGGCTGAGAACTCAAAATTTTGATTCGAAGTTTCAAGTTCTTCAGTGAGTTTAGTCCACAAAATCTGAAATTAGTACTGATGGTTCCATAAAAATATCTAAGGATGAGCTCAGTAATCCAAGTCATGCCTCTCAGGTCGGCAGCTTAGTTCATTTATATTATTTACAGACCTCGACCTCAACTTCAACTCCGCATGTCTACATCTTGAGGAAGGTTGTGCCAAAAAACTGATGCAGGTGTCACATAGACCCATCACTCAGTAGATTTGGGCTTTAGTTTTCTCAAATACATGCAGTTTGGGATTTAAGGGCTAAAATAAAAAGGCCAGAATAAAGAGGGGCCGAAGTAAAAACCAAGGGGGGAGGAAAATGACTTTTCTTAAAAAAAATGATTGACTTTTGAGGATCTTCTGCTTTTTCTTTGGCTAGGGCGGCTGGAAGACAAAAAAAAGAGGGAGGCGGCTGTTTTTCTCGTTTTGAGACGAAACAGAGGGAGGAGGACTCCGATGGCTGCCGATTTGTTCTATTATTTTGAGAGATTTTTGTTATCCATTATATTTATGAGTAACTAAATTCTCAGGTATAGGCCTGATAATTCTAGACACGACTCGTGAAATCGACACGAATTCGACACGGATTTAGCGGGTTTGGGTGTAGTCTTAATGAGTTCGGGTAGTTAACGGGTTAACTCAGCAGACCAGTGAAATAAATGAATCGATTTTGTGTTTAACCTATAAACTCGTTTCAACTCGTTTAACCCGTTAACAGTGGTACTATAATTTTTTTTTTTTAAAAGTTAGGTCTTTTAGCCTCTCCCTCATCTCACACCTCCCATCTTTTAAACTCATTCAAATTTAGTAGTCATTTAATGTTTATTTTTTGTCTTTATTTTTTTGTTCAGCCATGATTTATTGTTACAGTAAACAAGTCAAATATGTGTAATGTGTAGCAAGTTGATGATTTTTCGTGTGCACTCGAAATAATCTAACATATTATCTTATTTAGCGGGTGACACATGGGTTGTATCGGGTAACCCGTCTAATAAATGATTTATGTATGAGTGTGATAGATGGACTTGTTTATATAAACGAATGGGGTATGGATGGAGGGTTTTTTGATACAAACTCGTTCCACCTGACACGAAACCGTTCCACTCGACACGATTGTCAGGCCTACTCAGGTAGGGCGAGGGATGAACTTGCACAGTAGATGGTATTTTATTTATTTTTAATTTATGCATTTGATTTCTAATTAGTAAAACTCTTTTGTTTTATCATTCTCAATTTATTGTTGATATTTTCTTCTCCGAATAGTCATATAATTTATTCTATTTATGGATTTAGTCAGGCTTTTTCTATTGAATGGATTAACTCTTTGATTATGTTTGGATCAATTATTTATCACTATTGATTTAACTCTTTGCTGCAATATCGCTTCCTGAGTATATTGTCGTCATTGGACTTTCTCAATAGTGATAATAATTTACGTATTTTCAAAGTGGTGAATGATTTTTCAAAGTGGTGGTTTAATCTTGGTTTACAAATCCATACTTTCCGACTGGGAATTTTGGGAATCGAATTCCCAATTGAGTTATTCAATGAATTAAAAATAATTAAAATATCAGATTTGTGCAAGGGATTCCCGACGCTTTACTGTTTGTCAAATTTGAGTATTTTTTCCGTTAGTCACTTTGCTTCACTTTAATTTGCATTTAAAATTAATTTTTGTTCTCTAGTAATCATTTAATATTTTTCTTTAGTTTCTTTGTTCCTTCTACTATTCTTTTAATTTGTCTCTCTGTGGAATCGACACCCCAAAGTTGTGCCACAACTGCCGCGTTATTCTTTGGACGTAATCAAATTTTGGTGCCGTTGCCGGAGAGACGGTAGAAGAATTGCTAGATAATTTTTCTCTTCAACAGTTGCAAATACGGTAACTTAGTTCCTTTTTTTTAGCTTGATGCATTGTTATTATTATTATTATTATTTATCTTCTTTCTTTTTATAGTATTTTTATTCTTAGTATTTCGTTACCTTGCATGCACAAATATAGGGACATCTTGGGTAGATTTGCTTGTAGGCCTGTGGTAAAGTTAGAATCATATTTTTTAAATCCTGTATTTGACAATTCATCGAGTCCCGAAGAAATGGGTGAACACGAAGATCAACCCATTAGAACTCTTCATAATTATCTCCACCCTACACGCACAGCCACACCATCATGCATCATGTTTCTAGCTAATACTCGTCAACTGGATTTTAAAACAGGGATGATACAGTTACTCCCTAATTTTCATGGCTTGGAAAATGAAAATTCATATGTGCACATTAGGGAGTTTGAAGAAGTAGTTGCGACTTTTCATAATCAAATTGCACTTGATGATGTTGTGAAACTTAAGTTCTTTCCTTTCTCTTTAAAGGATAGAGATAAGAGTTGGCTATACTCGCTGAGACCACGATCTATTGGGTCATAGAGTGAGATGACTAAGGTCTTCTTTAATAAATATTTCCCCCAACATAAGACCAACGCTTTAAAAAGGCAAATCTCCACTTTTGCACAAAAGGACAGTGAGACTTTGTATCAGTCTTGGGAGAGATTTAAGGAGTTGTTGAGTGTGTGTCCTCACCATGGGTATGAGAATTGGCACTTAGTGAACTATTTTTATGAGGGACTTACACCTAGAGAGCGCCAATTTGTGGAGATGATGTGTAATGGTGAGTTCTTACAAAAAGATACTGATGAGGCTATAGAATACCTCAATGAGCTTGCTGAAAAAGCTCACACTTGGACTGGACCTAGTGCTACTGAAAGCACAAATAGGTCACGACCTGCAGGAAACCCAAATGGTGGTGGAATTTACCATCTCAGGGAAGAGGATAGCCTAAAGGCTAAGGTTGAGATGTTCATTAGGGAGCTAGATATGTTAAAGACTAAGAACTTAAAGCCAACACACGTGGCTAATCATGCAGTCTTTTTTTAGTAAACCTTCATTTTACTAAAAAAAAACTAACAATTCCCAGGACATAGAAGAAACATGCTAAGATGAGGGGTCTGCGTGACTCTGAGAATTCTAACCTAGCCCCCTCATTTGAGCCCTCAGCTCTCTCATCTTCTTCCTCATCTCTCTCTGCTATCTCAAAATCTCAAACAATATCTATCTATCTGTCCTGGGATCAGTGTCCTCGTCAATCGGTAAATCAAATTCCTCCTCCAAGTTGAGGAACTGATCCCACTGCTCCTCCTGCTGCTCAACCACCTGCCCCCTCTCTCCCGCCACCAGCCTAGTCACACTCTGACTCTTCAGAAGAGAGCCAGAGTTGAGCACTATCACCTTCTTGGCCCTATCCATGGTGGCATCGATCACCACCCCGGCCTGCTCACATAGTGCGGTGGCCAGACCTGCAAATGGGATGGACCCCTTTTTTCTGGTCCACAATAACTCGTCTTATCTCAGCGAAAATTAGAGAGGGAAGGTCAATGGTCTTACCAGTACCCATGGCATATAGGAGTCTGGCTCGGTCGGGGTATATTTGGTTATTTCTCAACAGGGGAGAAATATTAGAAACTGAAATCAAATTAAGTATTTTATACTTGTTTGTCAAATCCCCCTGCTGAAGAAACCTCAAATTTGCAGTCCACACAAAGTCTTCGTCCCCAAGTAACTCTCTCCCGACTATATCTCCTGAGTAATTCTGAGGGTAGTCAGGGTTGGCCACTCGGGCCTGAAGCATACCAATCAAGCGAGTAATGGCAGTGGCATCTACTCGAATTTGCTTACCTCGGACATACGTGTGAAACATGTCATTGCCGCAATCATATGCATTGCTATAGAATTCCCGGGCCAACACAGGAATACAAGGCCATTCCCGACCCATACGTAAAGTTCTATATTTTACTTTACATGTGCTTATAAAAATGTTATAGCTTAGAATTTTTATATTGTGGTAGCAATTTGTGTTATAAAATTATTATTCAGATATTTGATCACAAGTTGATGTTTGTGGGTATCATCTCTGGAAACTCTCACGAGACTATACTCGTCCACTAGGGGGAACCTAGGGGTTTAAAGGCTTGTTGCATATACTAAATGCAATCGTGAATCCTACGAAAGTGGTTTTATTTTTTTTAGTTTTGTTTTTACTTTATTTATGTTTACCTTACTAGGGACTAGCAAGGTCTGAGTTGGGGGGTGTGATTAAGGTCTAATACTTACATTATTTATTGTGAAAGATCATTTACTTAGATAGGAAAAGTTGGTAAATATAATAAATTATTAAAGAATTGATGCTATGCTAATTAAGGTTGAGTTGAACTTATTTTGCAATAAAAAAGCTCAAAGAATGGAAGATATGGAGCAAGGAGGGAAGCATAGCTGAGAAAGAAGCACACTGAAGTACGCATTCGGACGGTGGAAGGCATTGCGTCCGGACGCGAGTGACAAAATGTGGAAGCTAGAAGAAAGGAGCTTACTGGAAGAAAGGAGCTTGGTGGAAGTTGCGTCCGGAAGTGTATTCCAGTAGGTTTCCTTCATACCATGTGAGTCTGGACGCGTGGTCCAGTGAGTTTGTTACTCTACAGTTAGAAAAAATTTCAATTGTTTACCTTTTTCCTCTCAAGTTGATACAACTTAATCCTAAAAACCAAAAAAACTTCAAAACTAAAATTATTATTATTATTATTATTATTATTATTATTTAACAAAATAAAATACTGTAGATGCATGTGCACAATGTATGATCAATAAATCAAGCAAATAAGCAGTATAAGACCAAATAAGAGTAAAGAGGAATATACCAGATGCGCTTATACTGGGCACGTGTATCTGCAATATTTCATAAAATAAAAGGGAAAGAAAACAACATACAACAATATACAATAAGATATAAAAATTGAGTTGAATTGTTAGAGATGAATCATTCATAGTGGGGATCCACCAACCCGATGGATTCCACTTCAACTATATCTTCCTCAAAGAATGGCTTCTATCGTTGTCTGTTAACTTTAAAGGTGTTCCCATTATTGGGATTTTCGATCTCCATTGTTCCATATCGGAAAACTTCTTTAACAATATATGGACCACTCCAACTAGTTCGAAGTTTTCCTTTGAAGATATGTAGTCCAGAATTATATAAAAGAACTTTTTGTGAAGGTGTAAAAGTTTTACGCAAAATATTTTTATCATGGAATACCTTCATTCGTTATTTATTAATCTTAGAGTTCTCATAAGCTTCATTCTGAATCTCCTTAAGCTCATTTAGCTGTAATTTTCGTAGGGTGTCAGCTTTGTCAAAACTAAAATTAAACATTTTAATGGCCCAATATGCCTTATGTTCCAATTCCACAGTTAAGTGACAAGCTTTTTCATATACCAATCTGTACAGAGACATGTCAATCGGGATTTTGTAAGCAGTACGATATGCCCATAACGCATCAATTAGTCGTAATGACCAATCTTTACGATCAGGGTTAACTGTTTTTTTCCAAAATATAAGAAATCTCTCAATTGGCTAGCTCTACTTGACCACTTGTCTGTGGGTGATAGGGGGTTGCTACTTTATGTGTCACACCATATTTTTTCATTAAAGATTCTAAAGGTCTATTGCAAAAATGCAATCCCCCATTACTAATGATGGCTCGAGGTATATCAAATCTGGATAAAATATTTTTTTTCAAAAATTTCAAAACAACTTTATGATCATTTGTCCGACATGGTATAACCTCAACCTACTTAGAAACATAATCTACTGCCACTAAAATGTACATATATCCAAAAGATGGGAGAAAATGTCTCATGAAATCAATGCCCCAACAGTCAAAAATTTCTATTATCAAAATTGATTAAAAGGCATCATATTTCTACGGGTTAATCCCCCTAGTCTTTGACATCGCTCGCAAACCTTACAAAAATTATACGCATCTTTAAAAATTGTTGGCCAATAAAATTCACATTGCAAAACCTTTGCAACGGTTTTCTTTATAGAAAAATGGCCCCCCGCGTGCTCCTGAATGACAAAAAGATAGTATGCTACTTACCTCACCATTGGGCACGCATCTCCGGATGATTTGATCTGAACAATACTTAAAGAGATATGGATCATCCCAGAAAAAGTTATTTACTTCAACAAAAAATTTCTTCTTATCCAAAGCAGTCCAAGCTGATGGCATATTACCTGTAACAAGAAAATTTACAATATCAACAAACCAATGTACTGAAGATACTGCCAACAGTTGTTCATCAGGGAATGTATCCTTAATCGGCACTGTCTCTATTAGCACATCGCTCACAAGTCTAGACAAGTGGTCGGCCACTACATTCTCTACTCCTTTTTTATCTTTAATTGTTATGTCAAATTCTTGGAGTAGGAGGATCCTCCTAAGTAGTCTTGGTTTTGCATCTTTCTTAGTCAACAAATATTTAAGAGCTGCATGGTTCGTGAAAATAACAATAGGGGATCCTACTAAATATGATCTAAATTTGTCTAGGGCAAACACTACTGCTAATAATTCATTTTATGTAGTAGAATAGTTCATTTGTACATTATTTAAGGTCCTACTATCATAGTATATGACATATGGCTTTTTCTCGTTACGTTGCTCTAAAACTGCCCCTACGGCGTAGTCACTGGCATCACATATGATTTCAAAGAGTAGAATCCAATTTGGGGGTTGCATAATTGGAGCAGTGATGAGCATGATTTTCAGCTTATCAAAAGCTTTTTGGCATGATTCATCCCACTCAAAAGATAAGTCTTTCCCTAGGAGATGACAAAGTGGTCTAGATATAGAACTAAAATCTTTTATAAATCTCCTATAGAAACCAACATGACCCAAGAAAGATCTAACATCCTTAGGGGTTTTGGGGGTAGGTAAATTAGCAATTAATTCAATCTTAGCTTTATCTACCTGAATTCCCTCTGAAGAGACAATGTGACCAAGAACAATTCCCTTTCGAACCATAAAGTGACATTTTTCCCAATTAAGTACAAGATTTTTCTCTTCACATCAAATAAGCACTTTTTCAAGATTTGAAAGACATTCATCACATGTATCACCAAAGACAGTAAAATAATCCATCAAGACTTAAAAAAAATGCTCAACCATATCACTAAAAATACTAAACATACACCTTTGAAAGGTTGCAGGTGCATTGCAAAGTCCAAAGGACATCTTTCGATAAGCAAAAGTACCAAAAAGACAAGTACATGTGGTCTTATCTTGGTCTTCTAATGCAATTTCAATTTGGTTATATCCCGAATAATCATCTAAAAAGCAGTAAAACATATGCGACGCTACCCTTTCCAAAATTTGATCCATGAAAGGCAAAGGGAAGTGATCTTTTCTAGTCACAGAATTTAATTTTCTATAGTTAATGCACATCCTCCAGCCAGTTACTGTCCTAGTTGGTACAAATTCATTATTTTCATTGATAACTACAGTGACACCAAATTTCTTAGGGACTACCTGTGTAGGACTTACTCACTTATTGTCTGCAATAGGGTAAATTATTCATACATCTAACAATTTCAGCACCTCATTCCTTACAATTTCTTTCATATGTGGATTAAGTCTCTTTTGCATCTCCCTATATGTTTTAGCATTATCCTCTAAGTATATCTTATGAGTGCAAACCAATGGACTAATCCCCTTTATGTCAGCTAATGTCCAACCAATAGCATTCTTATGTTGTCTAAGAAGTTGTAGCAACATACCTTCTTGTGCTGAATTTAAATGAGAAGAAATTATTACCGGATATGTCTCATTATTTCCTAAAAATACATATTTTAAATCTACCGGTAATTGCTTCAAGTCAAGCTTGGGAGCTTTATCACTAGATGGGATTGGTGGATTGGTTCTTGGTGGAAGTTCTTCAAATTTCTGTCCCCATTCCTTCACTTCAAGAACCTGTGACTAATTCAACAAATTAAACAACTCAAAAATTTCAGGATTATTTTCATTCGTCTATAACAAAGAAGATTGTTGCAGCAAACATGCTTCAAGTGGATCAAATAAAGAAGAATCATATACTCTGCTTGGAACAATAGATTCAATCATATTAATCTCATGCATATCTTCATCAACATCCCCTGGTTATTTGCACACATTAAAAATATTAATCTCTAATGTCATATTCCCGAAAGTTAACTTCATCACACCATTCTTGCAGTTAATTAGGGCATTTGAAGTAGCTAGAAATGGTCTGCCTAAGATAACAGGAATTTGAGCATTAAAACTTAACACAGGTTAAGTATCCAAAATTATAAAATCCACAAGAAAGTAAAAATTATCAACCTATACTAAAACATCTTCCACCATACCCTTTGGTATTTTCACTGATCGATCAGCCAACTGAAGTATAACCGAAGTGGGCTTTAACTCCCCTAATCCTAATTGTTCATATACTGAATAAGGGAGCAAGTTCACACTAGCTCCCAAATCCAATAAAGTCTGTTCAATTTTGTGGTTACCTATAACACAAGAAATGGTGGGGCAACCTGGATCTTTATATTTTGGTGTTGTATGATGGGAGATACCTACTCAGTAAAAAATGTCTTCTTTTGCACATTTAATTTCCTTTTAACAGTACATAATTTTTTCAAAAATTTTGCATAAGAAGGTATTTGTTTAATGGCATCCAACAAGGGAATATTGATTTTCACCTGCTTAAAAATCTCTAACATATCATTGTGCATGTTTGGCTTGATATAGGTAAGTAATCTCTGTGGGAATGGTGCAGGTATAACATACTTCTCAGGCTTATTGATTTCAGATTGATCAAGTTTATCACCACTCTCCATAGATTTTGAAATTTCATCAGATTCTTGAACTTTAGTAGGAATATTTTTGTCAATTACTTTCCTACTACGAAGTGTGGTGATAGACTTTACCTGCTCATAAATAGTGTCTGATGTGCCTGTTTCATTCACATTAAATTGACCATGCAGATTTGGTTGGAGTTGGGCTGGAAACTTACCTTTTTCTTGCTGGATGGGGCAGTGGTCAATTTAGTGAGTGCACTCCTAATATCATCAATAGCCTGTGAAGTCTGACTGTTAAAATTTTCTTGCTGATTGTTAAACTTTGTTTGACTTTGCATGAATTATGACAACACCTCCTCAAAATTCCTCTTTGGAGGTGGAATGTAGGGTACAAAATTAGAGGAATTTTGTTGAGGTATTTGTGATGCATGATTCTCACCCCTCCAACTAAAATTTGGATGATTTTTCCACCCAGGGCTGTATGTATTTGAATATGGGTTATTATAACGTTTTGAAAAAGTATTTGCAACATTTGTTTGATCATGCAAGACTTCTTTTAGAACCGGTAGTGTTGGACTCTCTTTCATGGGTGTCTAGGGATCTCGCAAATACTACAAATATTCTCAACAGGGACTGTGTCAATCTCATTAACTCTTTTAAATTCCATAGCCTCAACCCTTCTAGCTAAAGTGACAATTCTAGCCCCTAGGTCATCTTCTTCCCTCAACTGGTATTTACCCCCACTTGATGACGATTGTGTGGTCTTACTTTTAGGAGGTTCTTGAGAAGTAGTATTCCAAGATTGTGCATTCTCGGCTAACTGATCTAAAACGTCAAAGGCCTCGTCTGGTTCCTTATTCATAAAGTCACAATTACACATCATTTCTACAAACTAACGCATTTGTGGGATCAAACCTTCATAAAAGAAACTTATCACACGCCAGCTCTCATAACCATGATGTAGACAAGATGCAAGGAGGTCTTTAAATCTATCCCAACTTTGATAAAAAAAAATTAGACTCTTTTTGAGAAAAATTCATAATTTGCCTTTTGAAAGAGTTTGTGCGATGTGTGAGAATTTTTTTTTTCAGAAATTCTTTTTGTATCTAAGGCCATGTACCTATAGACCTAGGTCTGAGGGAATGCAACCAAGTCTTAGTTTTTAAACCTAGACAAGAATCAAATGTCGGTTGATTCAAATCACCAAATTTAACAATAAAACCAAGAAAACACATCTGTTTATAATCAAAAGTTTATTCAGGAACCTGACTAATCCTCCAATTATATTATTATGTGAAATAATTGTAATCAACTTAAGCGTGGAATAACTAGTTATTTGACTCGCAGGAAAACTCAAGCATTCAATATATAAGACATGAAAACTCAAGCATTCAATATATAAGACATAAAAACCCAAGAATTTTTTACAGAGCAAAAACTTTACTAAAATTCAAAAATTAAATTAACAAAATATCACATACCATTAAGCTCATAAGTCAATAATATTACCGTACTTCATTGAGATGTCCTCCCCTAACCCTAGCTTAACCTCTTAGCCAGACATAATAACAAGAAATCCAAAAGAAATAAAAATAAGAGACTCTCAAAAAGTATCTTTTACACACACATCACCCTTTATTTATATCCTACTTGGGAGAAGATCCAATTGCTTTTAAATTCTATAACTGGCGTTGGCAAGCTGACGACACGCGTCCGCACACGTGTTTCCTTCCCGTCCGGACGCAACTTCCAGTAAGCTCCTTTCTTCCAGCTTTCACATTCTATCACTCGCGTTTGGACGCAATGCCTTCCACCGTTTGGATGCATACTCCAGTGTGCTTCTTTCTTAGCTATGCTTCCCTCCTTGCTCCATCTCTTCCATTCTTTGAGTTTTTTTACTGCAAAATAAGTTCAACTCAACCTTAATTAGCATAACATCAATTCTTTAATAATTTATCATGTTTACCAACTTTTCCTATCTATGTAAATGATATTTCACAATAAATAATGTAAGTATTAGACCTTAATCAGCAACTGTTACAAGGAAGGAGCGAGGATCTCGCCTCAGATCAAGCAAGAGCCAGGGATAGCTATAAATAGGAGGCAAAACCCTCGAAAATAAAAAAATCCATGGTAGCCTTACAAAATATTCTCTGTAAACTTCACACAGTAATCAATATACTCAGGAGCAAGAGACTCATTAAATAGTGGATTAGCAGAGCTCCCAAGCTGGTGAACCACTATAAACACTCTGCGTAATTACTCACTTATCCCCAAATCCTATTCCATATAGCTTTAGAGCTCAGACTGAACTAATCCAATTATTCAATGTGCTTTATATTAACATTATTGTTCAGTAGTGTTAAAAACATTATCAAGTTCTATATTCGAAAAATAATTAACAAAAAATACTGGCACAAAGCAATCACTATCACCATATATTATAGATTCATAACTCAAATAGTGTCAGTGTGATGATAGTGAATGAATAGATATCTGCCAAGTGAATGAATTGCAAGAAGGCATTAAAGCAAAACCCTTTAGCCTGAATATGGTTTGAATAGATGAAGTGATGAAGTGAATAGATGAAGCGAAACCTCAGCGAAAAGAGATGAAGTGAATGAATAGATTGACCATGGTGTTGAAATGATCCATAGATGGCGATGAGTCTAAATATTTAGTTATGTAGAGAGAGAGCGAGTAGGGATGGCAGTGGACCGAAGCCCAGGGGGGGTGTAGTCTCCATCCCTGTACCTGCTTAAAAAAACTTCGTCCATCCCCGGTCCACCCCCATTAACGGGTATATTTTTCATCCCCATCCCCGTCCGCGGGTAAATATGTAATCCCCGCCCCCGCCTTCACCCCCGCCCCCGCCCCTGCTCATGCCCCTGCCCCTACCCCTGTCCACCTTACCTGCCTTAACCCAAGCCAACATAATCCAAAATTCTAAATAAATCAAACATTTTAAATAATTCAACATAATTATAGAATATCATAGCATAATTAAAAGCTTGTCATTTACAACATAATATAATTAAAACATTGTCTCCCATGTAAATCCAATACAATATAATGCAACACAACATAATGTAATATAACATAATCCAACATAAAAAAAATATAAAAACATAAAGATCTACACTTTTACAAGCCAAAAACATGAAGAAAAAAAAAAGTCAAAAACAAAACAATTTTCAAAAGAAAAAATCATTCAATAATATGTAGATTTGTATTCACAACAATATGTATATATATATATATATATATATATATATAATAATAATAATAACGGGTAAAGCGGGGCGGGGGTAAGTGTCAATCCATCACCGCACGGGTTTATACGGGTATCCCCGTATACATCCATCGTCCAATACGTATGGTCCATTCTCAGTTCAAATGAGGCGGATTTGGACGAATACCCATTTTTACCTGGTCCATTGTTATCCCTAAGAGCGAGAGACGAGTGAGAGAGACGGAGAGAGGCTGGGAAGAGAGACTTGTGGCTTGAGCGATTTGGGCTTTAGGTCCCAAATTTTTTGAAGACCCCTTAATTTTAAGTCCATTACTAACCTAGAAAAAATTTAAATCCTTTAAATTTTAAACCCTATAAAAAAGGCCCTAAAAATTATGTACAGTCAAATTTTTTATTGTATTAATTTGGATCTATGATCTAATTTATAATATTAAAAACCTAAAAACAAATAAATAAATAAAAATAAAAAGTACTCAAAAGTTAACTCATATTTACCCCTATTCACTCTTTCTTTGTAAAAATAAGTAAAAAACATTAAAAAAAATTTAAAATTAAACACTCTTTCCGATAAAAAATAAAACAAAAGTTAAAATATTTTTCTCGGCAATACTAGCACGTCCTTCTTCTATCTCTCTTTCACAAAATAAATTAAAAATTAATTAATTTTTTAAAATTAATATTAAAAATAAATTAATTTTTTAAAAAGTTAATATTAAAAATAAAAAGGCCCTTATTTAGTGTTTTTGCTTTAGGCCTCAAATTTTCTTGAGTCACCCCTAATTCGTATAAAAAAGCACTCAACTCATACTCGATTCATTTATTAATTCATTTCTAATAAATTATGTCATATCAGATTTATGTCGTGTATGAACCTTATATAAATAGTATATAAACGAGTCATGTCATGTACATTTCTTAAAACTGGTTTCACCAATACCTGATTCGTTTATTAATTGTATCGGGTCAGGTCCACTCGTTTGCTAAACAAGTGGCTTAAGGAAGCACTTATTTTATTGGGACATAATTTAGGGATATAATTTGGGGACTTAATGTATTATGTCATTGGATTGATAGTGTTGTGACGCAGTGATAATTTAATGTTGGGATCCACTGACAATCTAATAGCCACAATCATTAGATTGTCAATCTAATTTAATTTTTTTTTTTGTTTGAACTAGAAATTGTCTTTTGATGTAAAATTACATAATTTTATAAAATATTACTTGTAACCGGAAAAATAGTTATGGTCAATACAAATTTTTTTTAGAATTTTTGTTCTTCAAACTGTAAACTCTTTTTTAATCTAAAACAACATTTTAATGTTTTATGAAATATTATATGCGACGGGAAAAATAATTGCCACAAATACAAAAAATTATTTTGAATTTATGAAATATTATTTGCGACAGGAAAAACAGTTGTCTCAAATACAAATTTTTTTTTTTAGTTTATGATACTATTTACGGCAAGAAAAATAGCTGCCATAAATATTAACAAAATACTGATACAAACAAGCTTTTTGTGAAGGCAAACACAGTCGCCACAAAAAATTGTCTCAAACACGCATTTTTGTGACGACGAACACAATCGCCGTAAAAAATTTGTCACAAAAGACTCTTATTCTTGTAGTGTTGGTTGAGTTGTCTGACATTAGAGAGAGATGACATTTTTTAACAAAAAAATAATTTTAGAGATAAATTTTGTGTCATTAAATCAAAATAGATAAAAATTAAATCAATCTTAATTATTATTATTATATTTTTATAAATTAAAAATTCAACTTTCTATTAATAATATTAAATAAATTTGAGTTGACTCAATATGAGTGAGATGATACCAGGATTTTCTGCTGTGGTGGTAGTCGGAATTTGAGGTGGTGTGCTGGTGTTTTGCCACCCCTGAGGTTCGTTGTGCAGTGTCAAAAAGGAACTAGAAAAGGAAGCATTATTGGAAGAAATTATGATTTTTTATTTTATTTTTAAAAATTGAAACATTCTTGTGCTTTTGTTTAAATAAGATAAATTTGTATTTTTATCTTGTTACGTCACTATGAGTAGCTTGTCATAAGAATATGAGTAAATATTGAACATAATAGTAATATCCCATAATACTTACAGAAAAAAATATATCTTGTAATTATTACCATGCAATATCACAATTTAATAGGAACCCAACTAAATTAATAAACTGAACATTACCATTTCACATGAGACGATTATAGCTTACATGCACAAATAGTTATTGAATTGTGTGAGTTCTAGTTGTTCATTTTTTATTTTTCTATGGAAGGGTGATATCAATGGCGGAACCAAAAAAATATTTTAGGGCGGACACATTAATATATTTTAAATTTTTTTTGAGCAATTCTATATGGACTTAATTCAATACAATTACTGAATTAGTTGAAAGTTGTAATGTTACATGTAATCCACTTTCAATTCTAGGGTTGCATTGAATTAGGTCTTCCGATTATGTCCTCAAATTAGGTTTAAATACATTTTTTTCATTTTTTTTAATTGATCAAAAAAGTTCATAAATTTATATTTTCCGTAATTATACGTAAAAGTTTATTAAACATAAAAAGTTAAAAAAAAATTTAATGGCATGAACAAACAAAAAATAAAATAAAGTAAAGTAAAACTTCGTATGCAATTAATTATTGTCATTTACGATTGAATTTGATTAGTCAATAATATCAATAAATACTTTTTTTCTATATACAAAATGATAATAATATTTTATTTATTACCCTATAATTTATTACATAATGATGCTCATTTCTAAATAATAACAAAATAATTCTATAATTTAGAAAAATGACTTGGATATGTATAAAAAAGTTTTAGACATATCCAAAACGTGTCTAAAAATTTAAAAATAATAGTAGTTGCACCTAATTCGAGTTGGCAAGGACGTTAAATATACAAACTCACTGTTAGGCTCAATATCACAATGCATTATGTCCCAATATCGATGGCCAAAAAAAAAAAGTTAGGAATAACATTGCTTGAAAAATAATAATTATTTAGGTAGGGGTCTATCCTAATCGATATCATAATAACACAATAATAAGGTGGACACAATTAAATATATTTAAATTTTATTTTAAAAAATATATATCTAATGTCAAAAAAAAAAAAAAAAATTAAGGGTGGGCCCGTGTCCAAGGGTGGCTCCGCCCCAAGGTGATACTATGTGGCGATAATGATGTAATATCATCATCATTACATTGAATATTATATTAATTATTTTTGTTAAGATTATGGCATTCTTGCAATAAGATTTGTCTTTTTTACTTTCTATGATTAAATCAGGAATTTTATGTCTAATATATGATGGTGTAATTCAAACTACTCGATCTATTAAGCACACTCCAATTGCAGAGACTATTTATTAAAATAATAATATTATTTAGACTTAATTTATTAATATAATTTATTGACTTAATTGATCATAATTATTAACGGGTCCCAACAAATACTGAAATGTACTATATTGAGATCTAAGAGCATTTTTAAACCATGACTCAAATTTAAATTTGAGTCTAAATGGTCTAAAAAACTTATTTAACCTTGGACCCAAACTTCTATCAAATTAAAAAAAAAAAATTTCTAAACCAAAATTGAGAGAGACTCAAATCCTATACCAAATTTTCAACGATAACTTTTTACCTTATCCAAACCAAACCTAAAAGAATCCTTCAACGCCAGACTACCTCTCCCAGTCTCTTTTCAAAGCTTTTTCCATTGCTCAACAAGACTTTAGGAGGAGCAATATTATTTTTCACATCTAAAAAGATACTAATGACTTCTAGGGATCCCACTATAATTAACCCTTAAAAGCATTAAAAAAATATATAGGAAAAATTACACCCAGATCCTCCTAAGGTTTATCACTTAGACCATATAATATTTAAAATATTACACATAAAACCCCTGAGATTTGTACGTGTGTGACACATAGACATCTACCGTTAATATCCGCTAGTATATCTATCAGTAAATTATATCCAGATCCTGAAATTTAAAGCGTGTAATACTTAAACCCCTTAATTTTAAAATATTATATTTAAACCCAAAATATTCTAATTAAAGATAGAATATCAAATATTTTAAATTTTACAACCAAAATTCATACTCTATTATGTCATTTATTAAAATAAAATCAAAAATAAAAGTCCAATTTTTTCCTTAAAAAATCATAATTTGTACTATTATTGCCAAAATTTGGACTACATTTACATCAGTTTGTTGGGCTTCAATCACCTGAAAAAGAAATTGGAGACCGGAGGGGAGCTTCGATGGTCAACTCTTCGATGCTTAAGTCAGTAAGTAACTCAAATGTATGAATTGCGTTTAGAAGTTAAGAGTGACATCCCTGGAGAATCAATGAAACTATAGAACTTTCGACATTTTGAATTGCGCAGAGATAATGATTGAAGATCTAATCAATCATAGAATGGTGATTTGATATTATCTGTGCAGTTAAATTTAGCTTATTCATGATATGTAGAATCCTATTTAAATTAGAACTCTTGACCGAATGAGTTGGACTTGGACTAGACTTTTCACATTAAGTTAATTTTTTCAACATCAAGTACGAATATATGAAATAAATGTAATCAACATATTTGCACATTCCATTATATTATCCATTGATATAAAAACTAAACAAAATCTCAATTTTTTGAAAAAAAAAAAGTAATCAGTATAAATATATCAAATAACTCAATTCAACACTCATTTGTATAAAATTATACTATTTATTGGAATACAACTAAAAAACCAAAAAAAAAAAAAAGTCAAACTATAATAGACACAATGTTTCTATCTTTAATTGAAGTAATTTAATTGTTTAATAAATTCTGTTAGATTTGTAACTAATAAAAGGTTTAAGTGTAATATTTTAAACTTAAAAGACATAAGTGTTATCTATATAATAAAGTAGAGCGAAGTTTGAATCCAAAAGATAAAGAGAGGTCCAGATCGTTTTGACACAAAATATAAACAAATCTAACGGACAATGTGTAACACCCCGCATTTTCGTTCATATAGATATATAGATATAGCAAATAATGGTTGTAAAGATGTGGATAGGGGTATTGAAGTGTGTTTGAACTTTGTAAATTTGAAAAGTAAAGATTTAAAATGTAAATGAAAATCATAGTTGAAATTTAGTTTTAGTGAGTGAAAATATAAAATGTTAGGTCCTATAACTTGTATTAGATAGGTTTGGTGTATAAATATGTGTTGGAGAGGTCTGTGATGGATTTGGTTAGTTTTGGAATGGATTGGAAATGGAAAACAAAAGAAATAGGCAAAACTGGGTAATTGGTACCCGGTACTGGGTACCGGTACTGAATGGTACCGGTACTGAGTACCGGTACCCCGATTCCAGAAGGTTTCTTGTACCGGTACTGGGTACCGGTACTGAATGGTACCGGTACTGAGTACCGGTACTACCGAAACCAGACTGTTTATTTTAAAGTCGCGAATTTCGGTCTCTCTCTCTCTCTCCCTATAAATACTTAAGGCCGACTATTTGAGCCCCATTTCAGCCTTCTAAACCCTAGGCACCTTTAGAGAGAAGGAGAGGGAGAGAAGAACATCAAAGATAAGGAGAGATACACCATTTTAGAAGATTAAAACCCTAGATTTCTAAGATTTCACTTCTCTACTCATTCTCTTTTCTTCCATTCTTCACCCACTCTCACCCAAATCTTTTGAAAACCCTAGGGAGAGGAGATTAAAAGGAAAATAAAGGAAAGCAAGAAGGTCTTGAAGCTTGGATATTTGGCTAAAACTCTTGAGCATTGAGGTAGGGAATTTCTTCCTCATCTCTTACATTGAGGCTAGGGTTTATGTATATATATATGTTTTTCACTCTCATCATTATATACATGATAAGAAATACATGATTCTTGTTCCTCTTGAAATAAATGCAATGTTTTGAACATTGTGATGGTTGGGTAACTATTAAATTTCTCTTTTTCATCTTCAAACCTTGGTTTTAAAGAGAAATGGACTTTTCCCTCTATTTTTCCTTGGTATTGCTTTCAAAACTTTAGTGTTTGATATTGTACACCAAAATGTTACTTATGATGATCTCTTGCTCATTTTCTTCCATCATATTATGAAACATTATATTAGAAATTGTGGAATTTGGTAATTCCTTGAAATGTTGATGAATTGAGAATATTTTGGTTTCCTCAATTGTATGGTTGTTGTGAGGGACTTGGATTGCCTTCGAGAGATGCCGTAGAGTGTTAGAGGTTAGTCTACCCCAGTGGGGGTGAGATGGTTTCCTAGCACTTGTAGTGGGTTGTCATTTGGTAATGAAACCACTATCGTTCACTGGAGTTCGAACAAGGGATAGTATACTTTTCTTGGGAAGGGACTCGTCACTGCCATTGGGATGGTAGACGCCCTTTCCTAAAATGCTTGTGAATGTGATTGTGATTGGTGGACTAGGTATAATCGTTGGGTAGATTCATGAGAAACAATCAACATACATGGTACGGGGATGAACCAATATACTTGGGATGATGAGTTGGAACGTCTTGGCCGGTGCATTGGTATGGGACAATGCATCGGAAGACGCCCTTCCGAATTGGCCTAACTTTGGACACGGTGTATTGTTGTTCAATTTAATTTATTCTTTTACTTGATTGTTGTTATGGCTTAAACTTGAGATCTATTTAAAATATCCTGCTTTTCCTTCAAAATGGTATATATGCTATTTGTGAAAATGAGACCAACCGTTTTATATGCTTTTCTAAACCTTGTTTGAGTTTGGGAAGATTTTGCTACAGAGCTTCGTGCTCATCCCCTACAAGTAATATTTTTCAGATTTGGCTTTAGAGGAGGAGCTCGGTGTGAATGAGCCGGGCCTTGGGGAAGCTTCCTTGGAGGGGTACCTAGATCCCGAATGGGACATCTAGAGATATAGCTTATTTTGTTCTAGACTAGGAGATTTATTTCTGAACAATGTAAAGTCTAGATTCTTTTGAAACTCCGCTGCGATATATTCATGTAATTCTTTTGGGGAATGTAATTGCCATATCTGGCCTATTCTTTTGGGATAATGTTAAGGATAGTATAGATGGTAAATAGAAATTTTATTGTTATTGGATGGTTAAATGGACCCTGTGTGGTCAAGTTAATAGAATTGCACAGGTTGTGATTTTTGGGTGGAGCTTCCTGTACAAAGGAGATTTTGCCCAAATTTTGTTAAAATTAAGAATGTTTCTTATTTGATGGATATATATTTAGTGCTCTCATGATGTGAATGTTTTAGAATGTAATGCCGTCCAGGGTGGTATTTGGGGTGTTACACAATGTAACCCCAACATAAAAAACGGTTCAGATCACTTCAAAAATTTTGATCCGACGGTCTCCGATTGGTCCTAAATTTTTTTTTCCCGCCCATGAAGAAGCCTCACTCTCACGCCTGCCTCACTCTCTCACGCCTCTCCCTCTCACTTCTGCCTCCCTCTCTCTCACGCCTCTCTCTCACACTTCTGCCGAAGCCTCTCTCTCTCACGCCTGCCTCTCCCTCTCTCTCACGCCTCTCTCTCTCACTTCTGCCTCTCCCTCTCTCTCGCGCCTCTCTCTCTCATAATACTGGCCTCACAAACCGCCTAAGACTAAGAGGGCAAGGCGCCATTCCCTGGGCAGACTACGGTGAACAGGAGAGGCAGTTCATCCACACCAATAGGTACACGCTGCTCCGACTGATTTCTGTCTGTTTGTGTTTTACACCATATGTAAATACACAATAGGTAAATACACCATATGTCTGTTTGTGTATTCTGCCTCTTTCTGTTGCCTCTATTCTGGGATCGTCCTTCCAGTGTTGTTGGTTTCGATTTCATGTCGTATTTGAAGAGAAGTTTTTGGCATATTTCTGGTGGTTTTATGATAGATTGAAGGCATGTACAGTTATGTTAAATTTGATTTCCTATTTGTTGTAAAAAAATTGATCCGTTTTATGAGCCTTTTCATGATATTTTTACCGATATATTGGTCAATCATTGTGGGAGTAACATTGCAGGAGTGTTGTTGATTAATAATTTGAAGCTTCTTTTTAACTATTTTTCCTAATACTTAATGTTCCTCATTGATGTTCCTCATTGATTTGATTTCCCTCACCCGAAAGCCCCTCCCCATCCCAGAAAACCACCCCACACACAATCGTTTATTAAAATGACGAACATCAGCTGTTTGTTAAAATGCCTAACACACGCCGTTCGATCTCTCCATCCATTTTTTTAATTGAATGGGTAAGTTCCTTGCTTTACTTCACCACAATTTTGATTATTTTATAAACTTTGCATCTTTATTGAATAAATCTTATTTTCATCCAATCGTGTGAAGTTCTAGCATGCCAATTAGATGAAACAGCATAGATGGAGAGCATTGTGAAGGTGCATTTGTGCTTGGAGTCGACTGTGTTGCATGATTGCATCGACAGCGAGGTATGTATCAGTGTGTAGAGTTGCCCTTAGTACTTTTCTGCTAAGGATTATATCTCTGTTGTATTTTTGGGGTTTTGGTTTTGGCAAAATTTAGTTTGTTTTTATATGCAATTTTAAATATGCTTTTAAATTTCTTAGTTTATCTATTGCAGTTGGAAGTTATTAGTAAAGTTGGGTGTCTGTTGAAAAACTCAATTCATTTTAACTTGGGAAATGACGAAGAATGGGTAAACAACGGAAGGTGCTTTTCTTTTGAAATTTTCTATTGTGATGATTTAATTTTTTAATGATTTTGTATTTGATTTGAATCTTAGCGGGATTGTAAGAGTTGCTTAGTTTCATTAATTTGTTTGAAAAGTTGAATATTGTATTGAGCATTTTGTGTACAGTGGTTCTTGAAATATTGATGACTTGAATTAGGTAGATTTCTTTTTTTTTTTTTTAAGATTGTAGTGGATTATAATGACGGATTGGGTAGATTACTTTGTGGATCCCCCATTCTCATGATTGTTAGGTATAAAATGTACTGCATGTACATAAATATGTTTGTGTAGTGTTTTTTGTTTATTTGTATTGTATGTCATGCATAATTAATTAAATTGCTTCAAAGTGTTTGTGAAAATTTCGTTTTTGACCAAATTTTGCACTGTGTAATTCATTTGGTTAGGCATTCTGTTGACAGTCAAAAGAGGACGCCAGTCTCACAACAGCATTGACGCAAAAGGATCGCTGCTTCACTGGCTAATCGTTTAAGGGGTACGAAGTACAGTAGTTTTATGTTTCACAAATTCACTTTTAGATATTAGATCATATCAGTATTATGAATTCTGTCAAATTGGTTTTCTTATATCTAACCTTAAAATTATGAGAGTAAATGATTTGAAAAAGACATAGTAGAGGGCCACACATTACTTCCTAAAGGTTTTGAGTTAGAATATGGACTGTTGAGCCACCGAGCATCTATTAACCGAACAATTCTAACTGAGACACTATCGAAGAAGGGACACTTTTGCAGTGGGATTGGTGGTGAAGACCCTGGTCGATAACTAGGTAAATGTTTCTTCCTTGACCAGTTCACTTTGAGTTTCGATATGGAATTTGACATAAGAGTCATTTAGTTTGATTTCGATGTTAATGGTGTCATTTTTATTCATTTATGTACTTTTTTACACTGGGTCACTGAGCTTTGGACAAATTGGAAAAAAAAAGAGGTGTTCTGTTCAAGGAGAGTGGGTGATGTGTATAAGTGTAGTTATGCATTCATTTAATTGGTATTTTTTACAATCAAAATAAGATGGATTACGTATTCCAAAACTGCTAATTAGTTTTAAACATGTCTGATTGGTACAAGTTGAGAGGAGTCAGAGGACGGTATAACGATGGGCCTTAATTTTGAATGAGTATGGATATTGAGCTTAAGATCTTATTTGAGCTTTGATTATTGAAAATCTTATTTTTCATTTTTCCTTCCTTAGGTGGATTGCTTTATGGAAGGGCGTCTACATGTTTGTAGAAGGTTATAAAGTTTGCCACATTTTGCTTTGGTTGATTTACATATATAGAGGCATGTATAATCAGATGATGCTGAATTTGGTTTTATGCTTAGAAGGATATTATGAGATGACTTTATTGATTTAAAGTGGATGAATGTTCTTCAAAATCTCGCCAACCTAATATTTATTTTTTATTTTACTTGATGTTCCATTTTATGCAAAGATGTTCAGGTAAACCAAAGGTTGCTTATTGATATCCCAGTGGGACTGTCACATAAGATCATGTTTTAGAAGCATGGGTGCTATGGAAAATAAAAAAAATGCAAAGAACATGTAGCTTTCATAAATTTAAGGAAAACAGGGGTACCTTTCCGACATTCCCATTGATGAAGATGTTTCTGCCATTCAGATCTCTATGAATCACACAAGGCTCATGGCTATGTAGATAATGTTCTACTTGCTCATCCCATTAAATTTATGCAATTCTATTTTTCAGTTTGTCTCATGGAATATTGTTCTACTTGCTCGCAGTGTGTGGGTGATCTTTTATTGAATGTCTACTTTCTACAATATATGCTCGAAATTGCTTGAAAATTCTATTAAATGTTGTAGAATAAAATTATTTTTTGTGCTACATAGTGCCTTTAGGTACGCGACAATAATATGTGAACTTGACTATGGCCTCTATGGGTTTTGTTTCTTTATGTTAATAATTATATTGCGGGCTTTACCTTAGTATTTGCTACAGTAATTTATTTATTCGTTCAAACTCATGGAAATCTCGAATTTGTTTTTTGTTTGTGCAGACATCATGTTCTATAATTTTGTCAAAGGAATGCATGATAAACACCTCAGTGATGCCACACAATGCTCTTGGAAGGTAATTTCTCTTCCTTTCTATTGTTGATCTTTTAGCTATGTATTTTATTTAAATTTTGTCATCCATAAAGAAAGGGTCCTGATAGCTATGGCCATTAGTTAATGACATTTTCAATTTTGTTTTGGTCCTACTCCTTAAATCTATGTATAAAGGTACCTTTGCAGAATTTGAAAGCTACAACTAAGCAAGCCTTCTGATATTTATGGTCATTGGTTTTCCTGATTTATTAACTTTTCATATCCGGTTGACAGAATACATTTAAGTTGGTTGAAGTCTTTGAGCTGATTTGCCTCTAATATCCCAAGGGAATGATGTCCCATAGGTAATTGCTATGTTCTTTCACCTTTGAATTTGAATTAGTTGAAATAATTAGCGTTAAGTTATGTGAAATGATCTAGATATGCGACAGTGATGACAAAGTGTTTGAAGTATTGCTTCAATGACTTGGATATGTAGATTTACATTTTTTTCTCTCTTTTGATGTAGAAATCTGTGTTTTTTTTTTTGGGAAAAGAAAATTTTCTAATTGGTCAAAAAGGAATTATGAGTTTAAAGGGATATGGAAAGTTGAATGTGGGAAAATTAGAGATTTTTTGTTCAATTATGTTTTGAAAAAAATTGTGAAGTGTCTATGTGCATGGTTACATTGGGATAGAAACTAAGATAATGGAGAGAAAAGTTTGAAAGTTCATAAATCCTTGCCATTTGAGGTAATCCAAGTTCAATTGCTCTTTTTTTTTTCTAACCTTTCAATCTCAATAGTTCAAGCATTCATATTGTTTTGACTAATTTGATATATTTGAATTGGGTTGAATGTGAAGGTTGGCATTTTCTAGAATTTTCAATTGTATTATGGTGCTGTTGATATGATTCTTCTGACTCTTTATTGAATTTTTTTCTCTTCAAATCCTGCTTAACAAAAGAGAATGTAATTGCTTATGAATTTTGTAGGGTATTTTGCAAATCTCATTGTAAACTAGAACTTGCTTGGCCGATTTTATTCTATTCAGCTAGGTTTTTTTTTTTTTTTTTTTGGGACAGTGACATTGGTGTGGAGCTTGCTAACCAATCCATCATATTTTGTTATAGGTTTTCTGATTTTTTTTAGCAATTCATGTCCCCCTTATTTTGTGGGATCAGCATACGGACTAGCAAAGAAAACAAAATCAGCTACTGTATCTCTTTCATCAGGTTATTTGAGTGGGCTGTCTTATGTTTTCTTAATCATTAGCCTTATAGTCAAATTAAATGAGTTGATTCCCAAATAATTCTCAAAATATAAATCGCGTGATTTGGTCTGCACTATGTAATATTATAGGAAAATGAATATTTGTAATAGGTGATCTTTGTAACCACTGACTAACATCCGTTTAAAATTTATGAAGTTTTATTTGTCGATGAAGTAGCTTTATGCATCGTTACGAAGTAAAAGCAGTTGTATTTATCCTTTTTGCATGTGCATATATTTAAGGGCTATGGTTGGATTTTTCTTTGCATGTTTTTTGTGTGATTAGATTAGAATTGTTTTATTTTTAGATTACAATAAAAAGAGGAAAGCAAGTCTCTTGCTAATGCACAAGTTTATAATTTCCATTTTTTTTTGTCATTTAGTGCCTTCAGGCACGGGCAATTACTAGTATTTCTATAAACTTGAGGAGATCTAGGTATGATTTATTAATAGATATATTAATGGATATTGATGGAGGGGTTTAAGCGTACGCGTGTACAAATCTTAAAGAGTTTGTGTATAGTATTTTAAATATAAAAGAGTTTAAGTAGTCAAGTGATACATTTTCAAAGATATGGGTGTAATTTTTCAAAAAATATACACGCACTACACACCATACTCTTGTGGAGAAAATATTCGGTCATACCACATGATAATATGATGTGATTTTACTAATCAATAATATTAAAACAAATAAGTAGATGAACCTTATAAAAATTAATAATCAATCTGTCATGTAAATAAATAACTCTTCATTCTTCTTCCATGTAAATTCAAGTAAAGTTCACTTTACCCACTTAAAATTTTATTATTAATTAATAATATTATACCATCAATGATATCATGGTATCGGGATTGCATTAAATATTTACCGGTGAATCGAAGTTGAGATCATCCAAATCTCTATTCAAGAAGCGACGGTTAGGAGCGAGTGAAAGACCAAGCGAGTGAAGGTGAGAAACTCTCCAAATCCAAACCCTAATCAGCAGAACTGGGTAAAAGCAGTTCCACACGCTCAACCCCTCGCGTGGATTTTTGCAGTTGCCGATCGAAAGAAAGAAGGAATGTAGAGTGGGAGTTTATAAGCACGCTCTTCCTTCAATTGATCACAAGACTAGAGGTACCAGAAACCTCTTCAAAAATCTCCTCTTTCTCTCTATCTCTCACCCTGTCATTCTCTTCTGATTCTTTGGAGATTGAGCAATTTTTTCTTTGTTTTGGTCTTTGGAGACTGATTAATTCAGTAATTTCTTTCTCAATAACTTCTGCAACCAGACCTGCAGTGTTCATATATTATATTTTTAATCAAGAATTTTGATGTGATCTGGGTTATTGATTTCTGTCAGTTTTTCTCTCTTTAAAAACTCCAATTTTGACTACCCAGACAATTACAATGAGGGATTAAGTCGTATATATAGACTAAGTAATATAGGAATTGAATGGAATGGAGATGTATGCATTACTCAGATACATATCTGGTTTGGGTTAACTTACATATTAAGTTGAAATTGTGTATTTTCCCAGAAAGAAAGTTGAAAATTGTGGGTTTAATCGCTTGAATGTTGATTTGAGTTTTTGGGTTAAGTGGTAACTCTCTTTGACTTTTAGCACAAGGTTCACAGTCAGTCCCTTCTAAGTTAAAAGCTAAATGAAATGGTGACAAAAAAGAACAAACCTCTGTGATAAAGGGCCATTATGCAGTTTGGCATTGTGGTTCTATCCAAGTGGTGAAATGTCACCTTCGGCGACTTGGACAAACAGGATTTGGATTACTTAACAAATTGCCCCATTGTTGTGCATGAAAAAAATGGATAGATTGGGTTCTTTTAACTTGACGGTTGATGAAGAATCCCACGGTTGTTAAGCCAACTTTTTTAACAATGCACCCAGTAATGTGCCTTTTATGAGAGTAAATTCAATTTAAATATCATAAAGGATTAGAATTACCACTTGATTTTAACATTTCTAATTTTCATCGTAGTGATACTCAAACAAATTGACAAACGACAATTGTATCCTATTATTTATCATTCTAGGTTTTGTCTATTGTGGAATGTGGATGAGAAACAGAACTTCCAAGCTATTCAAAAGCCTTTTTATACAATATCTTAATCAACTTATGCTTGCTCATTTAAGCATAACATTGGCTTTGTTTGAGCCTAGTCTAAGTAAACTTGGGGTTCAAGTTGGCATTCTGCAATTGATGGTATGTATTTTGTTCCTATGTACAGTTGAGACTTGGCTTAGTTTGCTAATGGTTTTTTATGTACAGCTATTGGTGGGTGTTGATAGAACTTAGGCAATGTGTTTTATTTAATATGTTTATTTGCAATAAGATCAGAAATTTCTTTAGGTCACAAAACCCATCAGAGAAATAGATATCTCATGTTGCAACAATTATTCATATCATTCAACCAAGCCGAACTTATGGCAAATTTCATAGCACAACAATATATCCATTTGGATGACTATAACCCAAGAAGTTTACCTAGAAAATTTGCAAAACTACTAGAATAACTTTCTTTGGACCCTGCAACATGTGTCTATTTTCTTTGTTGCGATAAATACATTCATCAGTATGTAGTTACTTAATGAGTTGCCTTAATATTGGGAAAATCTATTTCTTTTTAATGATGCACTTAACTGATGTTCTTGGGTATTTTTAGCTCTAATTCACCGGTGAGAATTATACTTAAGATTAATACTATCTTTACAGTTGTAGTTTGGTTCATTATTTGCGATTGCAAAAAAAAAAAATAAGGGATTGATTGAGAACGAAATTTGTGGGTCGCGTTGTTGTCGATCATTTATGAGTGAGTATGACACCAAGAATTATTTTGACTATAGGGTAGGATTGAACGGGGCTACGATCCTAACCCAACGGATGAGTCACCCCACTTGTGATGTGGAGGTCTTTGGTCTCTGTTAACATCTACGGCTCTCCCTCCCTTGTTCCCTCTCTCTTCTCATTCCTTCAACCTTTCCTCTCATTAACACCCCAGACATTCCACCATTCCCCTCATCCCCTCTGAACTACTTTCTACCTCTCTTTTCTGTTTCTGTGAAGTGAAGGACCTCATTGGCGACAAAGAACAGTCTAGATTAGCTCAATTCCAACTTTAGCAACCAATTTTAGGTAATTTTTGATTCTATTTACCTATCTCTTGCAGATCCAATCTTGAATTTTCAAAGTTTTTTAATTTTCTTGTTTCTTCAGAAATGAATCAATCTCTGGAACCTACTTTATATATTTACACACACATTATTCGGTATTCTCATTTTGTGAGTTCTTTGATGCCATGTTCGGACACTATGGGGGTAACTCAGTAACTTTTACCATAGTGTCGTGCTTGTTTGGTTGGGTTTAGTCTTGCTTCAATTACTTAACCCAACGAAATTTTACGTGTGCAAAGCGTTTGATAAAATGTCTAAAAGGCATATTGAAAAGAAAAAGCTAAAACAGGCTTGCTCTTGGCCGCCTAATGTTCTAGGGTTCGGGAAGAATAACATTAAGTACTATAATTCTAAGAACCAACATAACACTAATAAATCAGATTGAAAACAATTGACTATTTGTTTAATCCTTAAGAACCATTTTCCCTCGGTTCCACCAAAAAAGAAAAACGTAATCGGGCTAGGTATCAGAAGATCGTCTCTCTCTCTCTCTCGCTCCCCACCCAAAAAAGAAAACGTAATGGGGCTAGTTATCAGAAGATCGTCTCTCTCTCTCTCCGGCTTCGTCTCCTGCTGCCACACCACAAATCCCTGTGTATAACCCCGAAAAACCAAAACTTCCGATCTTATGAAGCTGTTGTGATCCCATTGGTACTTATTCTTCCTTTTCCTTCTTTCGCTTTCATATTTTCTCATGCAATTTCAAATGCTTAGACTGTCAATTTCTTCTCTTTTTTAATCTAATCAGTTATATCCCTTTTCCGTTTAAAGTATAATTGTTTTGGTAATAATTGTGCTTCAGTTGGTACGAATGATTTAACAGTACTACATTTGTGATGTAAATATATATGGAATTGTTGATTTATTTCCCCACCAGAAATACAAAAATTATCAACTGTACGAGTGACAACACATAGATGTTTTGGTAACTTCTTTGAGCCAATGAACGATTATTCTCAAAAAATCTTAAGCCACGTTTGGAAGCATGTAATTCGCACTTTATGATTTGAATTTGAATTGGAGTCTACATTTGTTTGTAATTTGGCTTAATTAACTTAGTTGATTACAGGACATTGAGTTCCAGTGTTTGGAAACATAGTGTTGTAGTAGATTGAACCTTTGATGTAATAATTTACGCTCTGTAAGCGATATGCAAGCAACGTGTTCACTAACACTGCTTTTTTTGATAGGAAGCGACAAATTTTATTAACTAAAATGAAGTGTACAGGATAATGGTTGGATAAGAAATCCAACCACTAAAAAGAAAAAGAAAAGCATAATGAAAATATAAATCACATAAAGCTTGCCATCCTGCCAAAATTGCAAAGAGCGGGTATCCCTTAAAGTCCTTAGTGACCAAAGCTCAGAAGGATGCCAAGAAACGAATATGGTCCCATAAATCTTCCAAACACTTAGCATGATCTTCGGAGATTCTTACATTTTTTTCCCTTCCAAATAACCCACATAATAGAAATAATAACACAATTCCACACTGTCATACCCCTATCACAGTTCCCAAAACCTATCAAATCTTGAACAAACAAAGAAGTAGCATATTTGAGAATCACCCACTTCAAACCCACTAATGTGTACGACATGTACCACAATGACAACGCAATAGAGGACAATATAAGAATAAATGGTCTACGCTTTCATAACTCCCTTTATACATAACACACCATTGCGGACCAAGACAAGAGTGAGACCTCCTTTTTTGAAGCATATTAGCAGTATTAATCTTACACGTGCAATAGTCCATGCAAAAACTTGCACTTTAATTGGGACATTAGCTTTCCAAATCATCATAGCAGGTATAAAAAGCGAATGAGAAGAATTATCAATAAGTGACTCATAAAAAGATTTATAAGAAAAAACAACTGAAGACTCTAGGATCCACCTTCTTCTATCATATGAATCTTGGTATAACAAGGAATCATTAATCATATGCAAAAGACATATCACATCACTCATATCTCTATCGTCAAGATTCCTACGAAAACCAAGATCCCAAGAATACAGTTGACTATAAGATCTAATCATAGAAGCAACGGTCACATCATGATAAGAAGAGAAATGATAAAGATATAGAAACAAATAGGACAAAGATGGCTCCCCAACTCATAGATCCTCTAAAAAATGAACTCTCATCATATTTCCCACCACCACCCTAATACTTCGAGAAAATCTCGTCAATCTCTGAGAAATAAATTTCTACGGACATCAGAAATTTGTCCTTTCAGCCCTACTAATGTTCCATCCATTAGTTTGGAATCCATATTTACTCTTAATAACTAAATGTCGTAGTTCATTTTGTTCCAAAAGAAATCTCCATAGCCACTTACCCACCAAAGCAACATTTATTACCCTCAAATTACCAATTGAAAGACTTTAACCCTAGGTCTAGAAACCGCCTTCCAGTTAACTAAATGATCTTTCCTCCCTTACCACTTCCTTTCCACAGAAAATCCCTTGTCATTTTTTCAATCTTCATAGCAATCTTGCCAAGAATCCTAAATAGAGACGAAAAATACGTACTAACACTATGTTTGGAAGCATAGAATCCATGCATTGGACTCGAAATTGACATTCAGGTGAGTTCAAAACTCCTATATAAATTCAAATTCAAAATACATAACTTATTCATTGATTTTTAGAAAATATAATTGTAAGTACTTTAATTTGTGTTTAATGTTATGGTTATGGGATTGTTTTTGGTTCTAGCAAAATGAGTCTTCTTGGCTAATGGGTTTTTGAGTATTGACGCTTCTAAACAAATGATTAACTATAGAAAAATTAAAACTATAGCTTAAAATGGTTCACGTATGCATACGTACTTTTATATCAACTAGTTGATAGTAAGTGTGCTTATGATGGGTAATTGTGTACGAGTAAGAAGTACAAAACCTTGTAATTTTTCATTTTTTGTCCAAATTTCGTCCCAACTCGAGAAAAATGCTAGATGTGACTGTTTTGTATGCATCTGTTAGGAAAAAAGGAACTTAACTATAGGAACTGCTAGTTAAAATGATGGGATTCAATGAAATTGGACACATTTTATGCCATGGAGTAGGCACTAACCACGCAAGGACTACTTTTTCAGTTTTATGATTATGATATCTAGTCTTTTAGGATATGTGATACTTGGACTCTCATCCTAGTATCTCAAGGGCTCAATTCCCTTGATGCTTAGCCAAACATGGTCATTTAAAATATGGAAAGAGCAAAAAGGAAAGAAGGACAGCTTTTAAAGAAGATGCAGTGTAAGACTGTTCAACGGAAAGTATAGTTCAATTCCGACTATTTTTTCTACTTCTTGGCCAATGAAGGTGAAAATGAAAATTTGTATGTCTGTGCTGGTAGGTGCACACGTTGTTCACTGCGTGGATCCAAGTAGCAAAATTTCATTTCGTTACCTATTTTCGGTTAGCTTGAAAAATGGAAATGTTTTGAAAAAATTTGAAATTCGAAACATCCCAAAACTTGAGAATTTTGATTTTCCTTCATTAATTCATTGTTTTCCCTGAAGCATAATTCCTTTTTAAGCAGTATTTACTTCTCAAGTAACATAAATGCTCCTAACTCCACAAAAATAGTCGGTAGTATATACCTTGGAAATCCTCCAAGCATGTACACACTTGTGCACTTGCATTTACACCCAGAAGAAAAGCAAACTATTTACTGTAGTTCTGAAAGTTTAAAGTTTTGGCTGAGGCTTTTATTCCCTACAGGGATCGAGTAAGTTCTTCCATTCTAACCAAATCAGATATTAACATATACCTTGTACTGTGCATATATGAAGGAGTAATGGGAAGCATTAAGCAAACAAATGAAGGGCTAATTCACTAAAAGATATACCCTAATTTGAAAAGTAACTTTTGAAGATATTCTAAAGTTGTTCAATCTAGAAATTTGATTCCTACTTCCTAATAACAAAACTAGAAAAAAAGAATCCAACAAATATTCAGAGTACAAAAGACAAACATTTCAAAGTCAGTTTTGAAAACTGATAAAAAATCTGATAGCACTAAGTGTCGGTGCAAATGAGGTAATTGCTTATATTTTTTGCCTTTAGATGTGTAGAATTAGACTTGAGCCTCGGGAAAGTGTTCTATAACCATGTTTGCATCTATTTGGGAACGAGAGAATACCAAATGGATCTGATTAACAGAGGAGTTTGGTGTGTACTTGTGCTGTGAATATATTTGACCTTTCCATTTGACACTTACTTTCTTTGGCTATCTGGCTTACTTTCTTCTGCTCTATGTCTCTTGAGTTTTGTTACTAATTCAATCTGCACCCCCTGTTTCAGCAAGTACTGTATTGTAAATGACTATAACTAAGGGTCTGGTTTACGTCTTGAGAATAGATCCTTAACAAGCATTTCAGAAACATGATTAGGAAGAAAAGGAACTGAAATGTGATTTGTCATATGGTGGACTGCGGAGACACCATGCATGGTGGTGATGAAGTGAGTGGGGACATGGTCACTGTTGTCAATGAGGCATTTTATAGAGATGGAAGGGGTGGTACTTCTCCTAAAAGAGACATTGTAGCTATTGAAGGGGATACCGATTTTGAGCCACATGACGGTATTGAATTTGAATCACATGAGGCTGCATATTCATTTTATCAAGAGTATGCCAAGTCTATGGGATTCGCTACCTCAATAAAAAACAGCCGTCGTTCAAAGAAATCAAAAGAATTTATTGATGCTAAGTTCGCATGCTCCAGGTATGGAGTCACACCAGAATCAGATAGTGGCAGTAGTCGACGTCCAAGTGTTAAAAAAACTGACTGCAAAGCCAGCATGCATGTGAAGAGAAAGCAAGACGGAAAGTGGTACATTCATGAATTTCTGAAGGAGCATAACCATGAGCTTTTACCAGCGCTAGCATATCATTTTCGGATTCATAGGAATGTAAAATTAGCAGAAAAGAATAATATTGACATTCTGCATGCTGTAAGTGAACGAACAAGAAAGATGTATGTTGAGATGTCCAGACAATCTGGTGGCAATCGAAGTGTTACCTTTCTTAGGAATGACTTGAATTGTCAGTTTGATAGAGGGAGGTACTTGGCTCTAGAGGAGGGAGATGCTCAAGTTATGCTCGAGTATTTCATGCATGTCCAGAAAGAGAATCCTTATTTCTTCTATGCGCTTGATTTGAATGAAGACCAGCGTCTAAGAAATTTGTTCTGGGTTGATGCCAAAAGTAGGAATGATTACACGAGCTTTAGCGATGTCGTTTCTTTTGATACCAGTTATATTAAAAGCAATGACAAAATGCCATTTGCTCTTTTCGTGGGGGTGAACCATCATTTTCAGCCCATGTTACTTGGATGTGCATTGGTTGCTGATGAGACTAAAGCAACACAAGTTTGGTTAATGAAGACATGGCTTAGAGCAATGGGTAGGCAAGCTCCTAAAGTGATAATCACTGATCAAGACAAAGCCTTGAAAGCAGCCGTTGAAGAAGTATTCCCAAATGCACATCATTGCTTTTCTCTTTGGCATATATTGGAGAGGATCCCTGAAACCCTTGCTCATGTAATCAAAGAACACGATAATTTCATAGGTAAATTCAACAAGTGCATTTTTAAGTCATTGACGGATGAACAATTCGACATGAGATGGTGGAAGATGGTCAGTAGATTTGAACTTCAGGAGAATGAATGGATTCATTCGCTGTATGAAGATCGTAAAAGGTGGGTGCCTACTTATATGAGGGATACTTTTGTGTCTGGTATGTCAACAACTCAGCGTTCTGAAAGTATAAACTCTTTCTTTGACAAATACATCCATAAGAAAATTACTTTGAAAGAGTTTCTTAGACAATATGGGACAATTCTCCAAAGGAGGTATGAGGAGGAAGCCATTGCAGACTTTGATACGTGGCACAAACAGCCTGCATTAAAATCTCCCTCACCTTGGGAAAAACAAATGTCAACTGTTTATACACATGCAATCTTCAAGAAATTCCAAGTTGAGGTTTTGGGCGTAGTGGGGTGCCATCCTAAAAAGGAAAGTGAAGATGGACCAAATATAACATTTAGAGTTGATGACTGTGAGAAAGGTGAAAACTTTGTCGTCACATGGAACGAGGCAAAGTCAGAGGTTTTTTGTTCCTGTCTTCTATTTGAATACAAAGGTTTTCTTTGTAGACATGCAATGATTGTTCTCCAAATGTGTGGTCTTTCAAGCATCCCATCTCAGTATATTTTGAAGAGGTGGACAAAAGCTGCAAAGAGCAAGCAATCGACAGTAGAAGGAACAGCACGAATACAAACTAGGGTTCAAAGATACAATGATTTATGTACACGTGCCATTAAATTGGGTGAGGAAGGATCTTTATCAGAGGAGAGTCACAATATTGCATTTCGTGCAATAGTTGAAGCTCTGAAGAATTGTGTGAATGTCAACAATAGAAGTGCTTCAGAATCTAATAGCAATGCTCTTTGTCTTCGTGACTTGGAAGAAGAGAATCAGGCAGTTCTTGCTATTAAAACAAGTAAGAAGAAACGTGCAAGCAAGAAAAGAAAGGTTAGTGGTGCAATTAGTTGTTTGTGTCGACAAATTAGTTTTCATACTTACTGTGCTGTTTAATTGGTTTCAGGTACAATCCGATCCAGAAGCTTTGATCGTTGAGACTCAAGACAGCTTGCAGCAAATGGTTTGTTCTACTGCCAATCCTAGTTAAGTTTCTATTGGAATGTTTTGTGATGGTGAAGTGCTTTTAACTATAACATAAGGATGGCATTTCAATAGCCACCAAGTTACACTCACTTTGTATTCCATGTTTCTGACCGTGTTTCTTTAAATTAGTGAAAGCCTGTGGGAAATGGTGTTATACTCAGTTCTGACCATTAAGGATTGAGAAAGGTTTAAACTACAACTATAGTGTTTAGAAATCATATCCCAGTTTCGATTTTCTTGCTTATAGGGGAATCTCAACTCAGATGGAATGACACTCAATGGCTATTATTGGACTCAGCAGAATGTGCAGGGCTTGGTACAGTGTTTTATATTTCTGGACAATTGTGTACTTGCCAAAAATCTTGGTTTTATTGTGAATTGTGTTAGCTTTCCTAATTGGTGTTAGTTACCAATACAGTTGAACTTGATGGAGCCACCCCATGATGGTTATTATGTCAGTCAACAAAGTATGCAGGGGCTGGTACGTGATATTAAGTATTTTTTGCCCATTTTTTTTGTTTATAATGGATAACTATTGAATGTATTTTTGGTCAAATTGGATTTGCAGGGACAATTAAACTCAATAGCAACTAGTCATGATGGTTTTTTTGGGGCTCAACAAATGCATGGACTGGTATAGTATTTGATTATCTTATTCCAAAATGTACTTTCAGAGAGATTTGGTATAGCTAATAGTCTAGATGATGAAATTTCTGAAATATTACTTCCAATTTATGTAGGGGCATTTGGATTTTAGACCACCGGGTTTCAGTTACAGAATGCAGGTCAGTCTGAGAGATATGGCAATTATATTGTTAGATTGGAGGAATTACACTTTTGCTTGCATCGACTTCTTATTTAAATCTTTTTGCCCTAATTTCAGGAAGTCTCTAATTTGAGACCTAGTCAGTTGCACGACAACACTGCTAGACATGCATGAGGAAGGAGGAGCTCTCCAGAATGCATTAATATCCATAATTGCCTTTTGAAGGTGGTTTACATTTTGCCTTGGGCAAACTGCTATTAAACATAAAAGGAGATTAATTAAGTGTTTCTGAGATCTCCCGCTGCTAGATTTTTTGAGGACTAACGGAATTGTACTCTGTTTACAGTTTTACACCAAACTTGTTACTTGTCTACATGGATGGAAAAAAATTAACTGGAATTTTACTTCTTGTTTTGGAGAGTTTTCCAGGTATATACTGCTGGCTATATGCTCCTTATTTATCTGAAGCCACACATCTGCAGTTGTGATTGCTACACAGCAGGAGATTTCTGGATTTTCAAAGGGAATACGGTCTGCGAAAACTAAGCCTAAGCTATTGTAAATATCAGGACTGATGAGGTAAATGAGAAGATGTATTCAGTACTATTTGTGATGATGTTAGAGCTAAAGCAAGCCCTTCTTTTTATTGCAAGCTTCTCTGAAACTTGGTAAAGACTCCTAAATAGCAGATTTTGAAATCCCTATGGTGTAATGGGGCAGAGTTTTTTGAATTCAGGTTTCTCTTTCCCTGCTTTTTACTATTGAACCCCATTCGAATTTTTTTTTTTCTTATTTTATTAATCTTTTCATTGGCATGTTGAAAATTCCGAAATAAGTACCCTAGAAATGTTGTGTTGTGATGTTTGTGATGTAAAGAGCCTGGAAGACCTCATCATTTGTGGATAATGAACAATGTTACACTTTTCAAAACTATTTATCAACTTTACTATACGAAATCAATGTAGATGGTTGGTTTAGTGAGTCTTACTAACTTTCACTATCAACCAATGGCTATGGTAACACAACATTACTTGTGGTTAGAACATTGAATAGATTTTAGAAACTGTTTGAAAAGAGAACTGCAATATTTAAAAGTGTTTTTAGTAAATGAAATATTTAAAAAACTGTCAAATTGTATCTGTTCACAAGATATTTACACAAAAAAAGATTTATATACAGAAGATTTAACTTATTCACAAATTAGTGTATAGTGTAATTTTTTTCACAATTTTTCCTTTTTTATTTGTTTTAACCACACCTAAATATTTTGGAACCTTCCATAAGGGTGAGACCTAAAGCAAAGGCTTGGCCTTGCTATTGGGCCGGCCCTGACCATATGCTAAGCATTTTCCGCCATAGACCCACGTGCCTAGTCACGTGTCATCTCCTCCAAAGAAATGAAGGGTTATGATAATCGATCCAACCCCAAAAGTCTTTTCTTTGACTCGGAATTGTGTTGTCTGTTGTCAAAATCTATAATTTACTTATAAATGTGCATCTATAAAAAAATTTTGATTTTCTATTTCATTCTTAATTATTTTTATAAAGTTAATTATACCCACATATTTACTTTCACCCAATTTTTAATGTTTTTTATACCTATTAGACTTCTAAGTTCTTTTAGACTTTTTTTATTAGTAATATTTGACTGCTAAATTCTTTTTGACTCATTTATTGGTAGTACACTTACATACAATTTCTATATCTGTATTTATTTATGTAAAAAAATAAAATTCAATCTATATTATATTATTATATACATGTTGTTGACAAATAAAATTTTACTGTCAAATATATTTCACATTTAATTTTTTTATGCAACAATATCATAATATTATAATACAAACAATAGTTTACAATTTAATCAATCTCTTTGACAATAAAATATAATAATATATTTAGATATATAAATACTCAAGAATGACAATTTTACAATAAAATTTTATTATAAACAAAAGAGAAAATGTTTAAAGAAGTCGAGAGATACCTATTAAATTCATCAATTAAGTACTCAAAGAAGAGTAAAGTAAATTAATAATTGGGTTTAGTAATAATTAATATAAAATTTAATTATTCAACACATAATTTATTATTCAAATAAATTACAAATATATGTTAAACTAGAAAATTATTATTTAAATATATTCATGTACAACGCACGTCGTGATTTGCTAGTTATATAAATACCATGACCCAATGCTTTTGCTCCTTTCTTCACACCAAATACTTGACCATAGTCTTCTATGGCTACAAGTGAAAGCATGTTTAGTCCCACGGGCTGGATGCAAGTCTACCACCACAACTTTCCTGGTGACCATGAATCCCAAACCACCCCGGCCACTATATTTAATTATCGAGTTTCCGAAGCCACCGCCGTAACCACCGCTCTCACATCTCCCACCATCCCATTCGAAGGCGGTTGAGTGTTTCTAGGCGAACCCCGACCACCCTACTCAACACGGAAACGACCAATTTTAGAGTCATAGTGCAACAATTCGTAGGTGGTCCAAGAGCACCGTTCGTCTCGGGTTCTCAATATTCTATTTCTAGTGGAATCAACTTTAACTTCAAACTCAGAAATCGTCAGCAGATTGTAAACCCTACTGCAGCCATGGTTCCTTCAGCATACCATCTTCAATTTCAGCAACATCAAAACTACATGTTCTCTCTGAATGATAGTCAAAGTGATCACGATGCCTTTGACCAGAGACTTAACAACTCCAAAAGGAGCAGACTTGAAATGGAGGTCTATGATGGGCCTAGGGCTTCTTCCTCGAATGAGAACCAGAATGACAACAATTACATGCGTTGAGAAGGACAATTACATGCTTTGAGAAGGACGTGAAAGAGAAAGTTACGGAGCCAGGAATCCGAATGAGAGGAATATAACTCAAAATAATTCATTAATTGATATTAAAAAAAAAAGAGTACAAGAATGATAAAATAAATTAAGATTCGAGACAAAATTACTGAAATAGTAAAATTTAATTTTTATTCTTCTTAAACAAAATCTGAACAAAAAAACACAAAATAACTTTTCCAAGTATGTTTTAATTATATGTTACAATGAAATGCAACGTTCTTTAAGATCCTTAATATTTTTTATAGTTGTTTAATTGTAAGGGCTAGAATTTTCACTAATTTCCTACCAATGCGCACAGTCATAGAGTCTCGTAGTAAAATTATTTTTTAATAATTGCGAAACCTAGTTAAGATCATTCTCAAGTTTATTGAGAAATTTCATATTTAAAATAGTGTAAAATCTTTTGGGTTACAACATGTAGCTTTTTGTATCCAATCATGTTTTATTGACTATATATTACAAATAAGCCGAAGAATAGCAATTAACAAACAACAGCTATACAATTGTTTCTAAAAAATAGGAAGCGTTTTATTAGACAGAAGAAAATTATTGTTTATTTTTTTAATATATATAACTAGATCACAACATTTATATCTAATTTACTCACTCCAAAAGAAGGAAAAAATTTGTTTTAGAGGGTTAATAGACCAATAATTTATTGAAAAAAAAAGACTATTCCTTTAATAAAATTTTTCAAAAATTTAGGGGGGACAAATGTAATATATTGAATAAAATTATAGGGACCTAATCAAAGGTGATCCAAAATTGAGGAGCAAGTGCCCACCCTCTGAAGGTGGCTCTGCCCCTGGTTACTGACTTTTCTTAGGGAGCAACATTGACCAAATCAATTATCGAATTATGCTTTTTTAGTATATCAATGTTTGCACTGGTTCAAATCCAGCTTTTTTTAATGTAAACGCATCTTTGAAAATCACATTTTTAATGTTTTTTATTAAAAGCGTGATTTAAACGCACACTTTTTTGTTTAATAGTGTGAGAGTTCAAGCATATTTTCATGTAAATAACGATATATTTAGGAATACAATAAAAACCGCGTAAAGATGAAATAAAATTAGAAAAGAACAGTAATTTAATTAAAAAAAGATCTATTTTAGTATTTTTTTTTTTACTACACCTGATAGGGAGGTTGGGCTTAGCTATGTTAGCTAACTTTCGAACGATGGATATCTATAGTATAAAAAAAATTATCCACAAAAGAACCAAGAGAGACCCAAAAAAAGCCGAAGTTGGAATATAAAAAACCAATCTTTTTCTTTATGGGGATTAATCTTTGACCTTTGATTGGTAAAATTTTGAGAAAATCGACGATGATCAAAAATATTCTTGCATTTGTTTGGCTTTTTAAGGCTGCTTTCAACATTCTTTGTAGGTAAACTATGTCTAGATTTCATCAGCTTTAGTAAAACTAACAAAACATTCAATAATTCTTGGAAAGTGACCTTCATGGCTTCACCCTTTCGAGCTAGTTTAAGTTAAAATAAATTTTTAAATTTCTTATTCGTTCTCTTTGTGTTTTTTTAAGTTCCCTGATTCAGTAAAATGAGGAAAATATTTTGATTTCCTTACTGAATTTTAAAATAAATGGGTCATGTGTCATTTCTCAAATATTTGGTGATTTCATATAATTTTATCAAACTCCAGGAATAACGCTTTCCCTCCCCCAACTCTCATCCCCATAAAAAAGACAAAAATTAAAAAAGGTGATTTTTTTTTTGTGGGGGGGGGGGGGGGGGGATAGGGGGCGTAGAAAAGAGTACTACACCTCTCAGTTACTGTATTGTTTGAATTTAAATCTCATTCTAAAAAGAACATTATATGTCTCCGTTAAAATACTGTTTGAATAACTATATAATTTTCAAATTTTATTCTAAAAAGAATACTATATATCTCGGTTATGGTATTATTTAAATAGAAATTGGTATACGTCAAATCTCATTTCATTTATCAAAAAGCAAAAGAGAGGTAAAAACCACAATTTTCGAGTATTTTCAATTAAGCTTGTATGCGTGGTCTTTCAATCAATTAAAATTGAGAAATGCTATTTGTATTTAAAAAGTTGACATGATTTGCTGACTTGATGAATCACAACCTATAAATCACAATGTCATCAAGATCTACCACCACAAATCGGTTCAGGTAGGGGTGGAACAATCGTTCATCAAAGTGCAAAACGTTGTTAGGGCATTGGTCACCTCGCTTTCAACCTCAGCTCCTATGCTTGGTGTACTCTAATAGCTAATAGCTAGCTTGCCTGCTTGTAATAGGTAGCTACGGGAAGTCATTCCATCATTTCTAACTTCTATCTTCTGTGGATTGACAGCTCCTATTCAGAGGACCAAGCTTGATATACTGTCTTCCCTCCGGCGAAGTCATGTTTGGAATGAAAGTCTATATAATATAAATAGGCTAGTTCACCCGATCATAAAGAACAACGCTTGATAGACATGTAACAAGACTAGACTTTTGACAAGAGGCTGGGTCTCAATAAGCACAACTAAATCAATGATAGTGATTAATTAAGCCAACTTTTTTTGTATTTGTAGCATTGCTCGTTAAAATTCAATTGAAAAAGACTAATTTGAGTGAAATATAGAGGATGGAAAGAGTGGGTGAGTGTGAGCTTATCTTGGGGCCCATGCACATGAAAAAGGAGAAAATACTTTTCACAGGGTCAAATGTGTGCACTAATCCTTGTTAAATTGAATTCATTTGTGTGCTTTTTGCTTCGTTAAGATTCCATCAATCTTTATTTTGGTGGAATAACACTATTAGGGGATTGATGGAATAACACTATATTAGTCTATTAGGGTTGAGTAATTTTCAATATTATGGCTCTGATGAGACCAGTTAAACCAGTGTGTCTATTTTACGACTAGGTATAGTTTGAATGACTGTGTTATAGATAATAGCCTAAAAATTCCATTACGAGCAATAAAAGTCTTAGCAATGAATGAGAGATATAGATGAAAATAAATCATGGTCAGACGTAATAGATAATTTTAGGATTCTAAGCGACTTTTTGACTAGACTATCGTTCTATCGTAACGTTATTTCTCTCTGTATTGTGATTTCTAAAATCAAACATAGCTTGAAATCATGCTGTCTCATGTGAAAACATATTTGCAACATATGCTTTTAAATTAAAAAGCATAAGTTAAAACCATGTTTCCATGTAAATGCCAATCGAGTAAAAAACTAATTAAAATCATGTTATCGATGTTCCCAATAATTTTGAAATTTCCATAAAACCCCCCATAAAATGCGAACTTTTTAAATACTATCCCTCCTTCCTCTCTCCACACCAATGTTATCAGAACCGGACCGGTCATCGAACCAGCAAGGGGACCGAGTCAATGGTTCACTGGTTCAACCGTTGGGTCAACTGGTCGAACCGGTCATATAATAAAAAAATAAAAATATATATATAATAATTATAAAACATAATAATTTAGCTAAAAAATATCTAAAATGCATACAATTTACCATTTGAATTGCCCAATAGAGCCAAGCAAGTCTAAACAAAATGCATTGATTTTATGATTCTCAAAATCAATGATGTTTTACAGTATCGATTCACGGCATACCCAGCAATGTGCAGAATAAACACCAAATAATTAAACAAACAACAGAAGGTCATCCAACATCAGAAGGGCATCCACCAAATAACTGAAAATTATAATACACTAAAATTCAATCATAACCATCAACAATCTTCAAATTCAAAGAGACATGATTAAACAAAAAAAATTAAAAAATAAAAGATGTATTCACAACAGATTTCTAAACAACAAAACCAATAACCACACTGATCGAAGACTGATCGAAGGCTGATTGAAGAGCACTATTAACGTTAACTGATCGAAAAGCACTATTAACAGAAACTCTCCCCTCTTTCTTCTTCTCAGTCGATTGATCCCTAGCACCTCTTCCTCTTCGATTCTCATAGACTCTCGCCTCTTTCTTCTTCTTCTTGATCGATTGGTCCCTAGCGCCTCCTCCTCTTCGAGTCTCAGAGACTCTCGCCTCTCTCGCTGCCTTCTCTTCGAAGCCACACGCAAAAAAAAATGGTGGGTGGGTGGTGGGTAGTCGCCTGAGTTGTGGGTGAGTGATGGTCGCCTGAGTGGTGGTCGCCCGAGTGGTGGGTGGGTGGTGGGTACACTGGGTAGTCGCCTGAGCTAGTGAGCTGTGAAGGCAATTTAGGGCAAATGCCCCAAAAAGAGTTTTTTTTTTTTTATATGGAGCCCGTGAATTCAAACCGTCCGATTTGACCAAAACTGCCGGTCCACGGGTTTGGTCCAAAACCGGCCGGTTTAACAGTTTTTCGGCGGTTTACTTCCTTATGCGGTCTAACTACAGAACCAGACCGTTTTAGGTCCCGATTCACGGTTCAACCGGTTGAACCGGCCGGTCCGGTCCGGTTTTAATAACACTGCTCCACACACACCCATACAAATAGTCCTACCACTAGCTTCAACCAAAAATCCTAATCCGCCATCTCCGTCGACCCCTCAAACACTAAAGTCCCACCACCAACTCCACCCATCATGCCCTTGATCTCTACAAACTGATCGCTCCTTCCTCAAGGTCGGTCCAATGAAAATTGAGAACTTAAGTGAACATGTCAAATAGGGCCTCAACAATTTAATATAAATATTAAAATAATATACTAATAATTTTAAATTTAAAAGTAATTTTCTTGTTTTTGATCTCGAAACATAAATATTTACTATAATATGAATATATGATCCACTTTGGTTTTTTAAAGATTTTCACCTTTATTTGTTTCACTTTTAAATTACTTGATGCTCAATATAATTTTTTTGTACAATTGTCTCATTATTTGTGATTGTGTTAAATATGATGGATTGTTCAACAACTAAATCTTCACTTCAAGTTATTTTCATATTTTTCATATTACTAATAACAAATATATCAATAGATCTCCTTTTTTGGATTGAATTAATCATTTATTTTTTCTTTTTTATACTGTGATTTATATTTTCTAATGAACATATTCAAACATAACAATATTTTAAAAATAAAAATCTAAATCAACAAGTAAATATACTAAGATTAGCAATTTCACCATCCATGATTAAAAAAACTTGGACAAGATTTCCAAGTTTAGCCACATTTTGTTGGCTAGAACAACTATGTAACTTTATATGAGTACTAGTTATTGCATGTGCCTGAAGGCATAGAGTAATAAAAAATGGTAAACAATAAACATATTTGTATTCATATCCAAAATCAAATCACAAACATAGAGGAGAGATAAATGAATTTAAGCATCGGTTGTAGTGGGGGTGAGAGGTGGTGGTGGTAGGAGACGGTGATAGTTGTGGTGGGTGGCAATGACCGTGGCGGCGGCAGCGGCGGTGGCGGCAATGGTGGTGGTGGCGGCGATGGTGGTGTTAGTGGTGGTGGCGGCGATAGCGTTGGCGACGGCGACGGCGACGGTGGTGTTGGTGGTGGTGGCAGTGGTGGCGATGGGGGTGGTGATGGCAGTGGCGGCGGCGATGGTGGCGGCGACAGCGACGACGGTGGTGGTGGTGGCGGCGGTGGCAGTGGTAGTGGTGGTGGTGGTGGTGGTGGGGGGGGGTTTCAAACACTATTTTTTTTTTTAAGTACTTATAAGAAATAATTTGTAGAAGTACTTTTAAAAAGTCACTCCAAACACACCATTGTGGCCCTATTTTTCCTATTAAATTTAGGGTGTTAATATTAGCCGTTATATTAACTTTAAAGTAAAATTTAAAGCGATCTAAATCACGAAAAATAAAAGTCATTTTGTTTATCTTTTAAAATTTGAATTGTAAGCTATTTTATTATATAGATGACTAAACCTTCATACACAATCAAGTAATATTATTTTGTATTGGTGAAACATAATTCAAAAACAACGCATCATGTAATAGTTGTGAACAATAAAAAGTTATGGTTGTAGTACAAAAAATTTAAACTACAATAAATCTAATTACTGGTTCAAAAATTACGTGATAAAGAAATAAAGTATCATACACAGTATTACAATTTTAGGGTTACCAAGATGTTGGTTGAGTTGAGATTATATTTACGATTCGAGATTGGTAATTTGGACGAACTACATGATGAACTCATCTTGTTTAGGGTTATTTGACCCCGGATTGTTTGACGCTTGGCCCAGAAAATGACTATGGAGATAATACCATACTTCCTAATAGCGGCGGCCAAATCGATAGTCTTTGAGTGGATCTCTTACTTCATTGGAATGGGAACTGACACAAAAGTATGGATAGATACGTGGTTGAACGGCTTATCGTTGATCCACCAGCCATCTAGGTACCACCGGACTGCAGGACTGGCATAGAGGAATGTGTTACTAATTCAAAAAAATGTAAGAAACCAATGGCATGTTTGGTTTGCGTCTCAAAAATTAGTATTCGAAAATAGTTTTTGAAAAGAGTTTTAAAAAAAAATGTGCTTTGATGATTTCTGAGACAAAGAACTTGTTTGGTTAGATGATTCGAAAAATAATTTTACAGAACAGAAAACAATAAAACATGTTTGGACAGTCTAGATATATGTTTGGACAATAATTCAAAAATTAATAAAAATAATATGAGAAAGTAATTTTTAGATGGACAGTTTCATAAAAAAAAGTTCAATAAACCAAACTTTAAAATAAACCAATTTATATATAAAATTTTGATATATAAATTTAAATTTATATATCAATTTCAATATCAATATAAATTTATAATAGATTCAATATCACTTTATAATAAATTCAATATCAATTTATATATAAAATCAATAAATCAAACACCAAAAAAAATCTTTTCAAAAAAAAAAAAATCTTTAAAAGACGCCATAAATCAATTTATATATAAAATCAATAAACCAAACACCAATAAATTGAAAATGGACAAAAAAATAAAAAAAAAATAGAACAAAAAAAGATCAACACAAATTTGAACCCCAAGATCTACTACCAGTAACAAAAAAAGTCACCACCCACAATCAACACACTTGACAGGAAAAAAAAAAAAAGTAATAGAGAGCCAAATCTATAACCAGTAAAAAAGAAGAAGATAGATATGGTACTCAACTAGGGATGGCAGTGGACCGGGGAAAAACGGGTATTCGTCCAAACCCGTCCCGTTTGGACCGGGGATGGACTATACGTATTGGACGGTGGACGTATACGGGGATACCCGTATAAACCCGTGTGGGGATGGAGGCGGGGATGGACTTACCCTTACCCCCGTCCCGTCCCCGCCCCGCCCCGTCCCTGTCCCCGTTACCCGTTAAATATATATATATATATATATATATATATATATATATATATATATATAAATACTCTTTTATAGCCCTAATTTATTTTGCTCCTTCAGCCGCCCACCTCTCTTAACGTTAACGATCAGCCTTCACCTTCAGCCGAAACTTCCATTTGCTCGCAAATCAAGCTGATCAACCTTGCTCATTTCTGAGTTCCGACTGCTCTCAGACCCACTAAGCACTCCCCCTGAGCGATCGCCGATCAAACTGAGCGACCAGCCTGAGCGACCGTTATTTTGTAAGTGACGGTTCGTCTCTCTCTCTCTCTCTCTCTCTCTTAGATTTATCGAACGTAGAACGATCACTGTTGGGAACAAGTAACGTTCACGTTTTCTACCTCTCCCGTGCGCTGTGTGCGTGAATGTGTTTTTTTATAGGGGAGAGCTGAGAGAATTTTATGCTATAAGTTGTATTGCATATGTGTTGTTCATGGCTTCTACTGGAAATCTGGAAGAGATCGACTAAGTCTCTTAGAACCAGTAATACATTAATGAGCGTTAAGGAGAATCAATCCACCAAGATGACGTTCTAAATCTCTTCATATTTTTTTTTCTAATTCAAGTTAGTGCTCTTGAGTCGATGCCTCAATGGTGTTTGATCAAAAGCCTGAGTAAGTTATTAGCTTGTTCATGGACTCTATTTGATGAAGCATTTGGTTCTATTGTACTTTCCTGCTCAAGTGCACATAATTGTACTTCCTCACATATAGTTTGAGCTCGTGTAGCTAATAGCAGTGGCATCACATAGAGACTAACTGTATCATTCATCAATAAAAGAAAAAGAAAAAAAGAACAAAGTAATTAATGGAATCAAACTCTGTTAATGGGTCTTTACATAGAATGGTTCATAGACCCTGTATTCAGGCTGCATCTCAAATCTGAATATTTGGCCATCATGAAGTTTGGTAATAAGGCTTTTTTTTCTTCTTCTTTTTGTTCATTGCATCAAATTTTGTCTCTAACAATGTAAATCGACTTGAATTTCGTTTATAAATATGCTATGTACAACATGTGCTTGATACATGGTTATAAAAACCGACATTCTAGAGCTGGTTTCTTAGATCACTGTCCAATCTCAGCATACTTCTGAACCACTTAGCAGAAGCCTTTGGAAAACTCTTGCTGATCTATAGGAGTAACATTAACTAAGTTTTTTTTTTTCCCCACAAATGGAGCTATGAGTACTCACAAGCTGATCAATTTAAATACCAAAATTAAGTAAAAGATGCTTTGCTACTTCTCAAGTGTGAATAATTGCCACAACAGAAGATAAAAGTTCAGAAGTACCCATGATTAAATACTTTGATGTAATTGAGAAAGCACATCTAAGAAAAAATTTACTGAACAGAATGTTTACATTGGGTTTATCACTATTTGCTAAGTAGTTTTTCGATCCATATATTATTATTTTCCATATTCAAGTAAAGCGAAAATCATTATGTTGATAATACTTGTCTTCTACATTACATTTAATCTTATATGCCAGAAAAGGATCGGGAGTTGGGTGCAGCTCAGAATGAAATCAAGGCATTGAGAGCAACTGGAGTTCTAAAGGATAAGGCAGTAGAAGAGGTATTTAACAGAATTGTGCATCGTTAAATATTTGCTTTACTTACAATGTGCTGTCATTGCGTTTTATATATATGCTACATGTTTTTATCGTTTTAGTTGAAAATTTCTCTTTGAAAGAATCTAATTTTTTTTTTCTTTTAATGATATAGGAAAATGATGTTGAAGAAATAGATTCTATCACCACCGATGGTGTTAAGTGATGATTGAAGAAGTAGATTCTACCACCGATGATTCTACCACCCATTATGTTATTTGTGTTATGTTGTGTAATGTTGAATTATATCAAATTTAAGTAGTATTTTGGACATTTGTTATTTGTGTTATTTTGGACATTTGTTTGGTTGAAGACTGGGCAATTGGTCTGGCCTAACTGCTTTTGTTTGATTTTTTGCAAATTAAGCTGGGCTGGTGCTATGCTGTTTGGTTTCTGAGATTGGTTTCAGTCTGTGTTTGAAGGATAAATTGCTTTGATCATGTTGAAGGATTAAAAGCCAACTTTGGTAATGGTTTAGTCTTTGGTTTCTGGGCAGTGAATTTTTTGGTTGTTAAACTGTTGGTGTTTTGCTTAAATAGTTTCAGTTTTTGCTTCTTGTAATTTTTGGATTTCATGAAATAAAATTTTCTCTTTTCTTTAAAAAAAAAAAAAAAGGCTTAGGCTTAGGCGGGTACGGGGGAAGCGGGGACGGGGACGGGGATTATAAATTTACCCGCGGACGGGGATGGGGATAAAAATTATACCCGTTAGCGGGGGTGGACCGGGGATGGACGAAGAATTTTTAAGCGGGTACGGGGATGAAGACTATGCCCCCCGCCCTCGCTTCGGTCCATTGACATCCCTATACTCAACCCAAATGTGAAGAAGATCAACCCAGATTTAAAGAAAATCAACACAGATTTGAACCCAGATTTGAAGATCAACCCAGATCTGAAGAAAACCTAACCAAAGAAAACTGCTAAACACCGACGTTGGAGCAAACAGCGGAGAAAACCCAGATCTGAAATCGGATGTGTGTGTTCTTTGTTTGGTTTTGCCGGAGTGGAGAGAGAGAGGCAAAAAAAATTCTGTCAAGGGCAAAAAAAAAAAAAACTTTTTTATAGTAGGATATGTTTTGCTGCTAAGAAGGTTCGAAGAGGAGACCTCATTAATGAGGAATTTAGGTGTTCTCCGTGTTTCCTTCTTTTGTCTCCAAAATACTCAAAAACAAGCCCAACTTATTTTCTATTTTCTGTTCTTTACATCCCATTTTTTCCAATAATTGGAGAACCAAAACCCAAACCAAACAGTTTCTCATTATTTTTTAGAATTTTGAGATCAAAAAAATGTTTTCAAAAAGCAAACCAAACAGCCCTCAAGCCTTTGGTTTTGGTAAGGTCTTCATCTTCGAGTAGTAACGCTTTGCATTCGCATGAACTAGATTAGACCGTTGCGGTAACATCGTTCAGTTTATAGGTTTGTGATTTAAGGAGTTATTTTTTTGGTACGCTATCAAGAGTACGGAGTTCCTCACTACAACTTTTAAGCCTTTCCTTTGGAACCTGAGAAACTTGATGTAACTGGATCTGAGACTCTCATTATGTGCGTGAGCACTCCACTTGCCGAAAATCTCATCTTGTTTTTCTTCTTATTTCGTAAAATTACTAAGAATGTGGTGACTTCTTTACTTTGATTGGACTCAACTTCTCGAGTGGAAGGTGTAGGAAATTTGTAGAACAAAACTTAATAAATTTGATGAATGGGGAGTTAGCATTTGAGAGTTAAAAACTCTCTTTGATATGAAAACAGTAGAGTTGGGATTTCCCCTCAATGTATTTTCTCTCAAAATTGGGTGTTTTCTGGTGTATTCTCTCTGTATGCAAAAAACTTTATTTATAAGGGAGGATATATCATCTAGACGTTCAATTAGTTACCATTCAGCATAATATCCTCAACTCTCCAATATTTTCTCAACTCCACCAATATTTCCTCAACCCTCTATAGTCAAAGAAGGCTAAAAATTCTCCAAGTAGGATTGACTAGTATTTCACTACTTGATGGGTCCCTTTAGCCAAGTCACCCATGCTGACTAGAAAAGATCCAACTCAAACATCCAATTATATCAATGTAATATATATGTATGCATGCATCATTATAAAATAATATTTAATACATAATAATTTCACAAAAAATACATCTATTATATATGTCATGAATAATACAATATTTAACCAACGGATTGGAGTTTTATATATTCTGAATTTGACCACCAACCGTGGCTTAATTAATATCAAGGGATTTTAGCCACATATTCTAACATCTTCAACTTGGCTACAAGTCCGAGATGTTCATTCATAACTTAAACCAATAGCAACGATATGTCTTTTAAATTCTTCGGTTCTAATAGGTTTGTAAATGGGTTTACAACCATATCTTTTGTACATAGATAATCAATAGTAACTTGCTCTTTTTGTATCATATCACTTATATAGTGATATTGTAACTCTATATGCTTATCTTTGGGCCCGATTTCTCCATTTTTAATAACTTTTATCGCAGCCTCATTATCACAAAAAATATGAATAGACATATTATCTACACAGGTAAACTTTAAATCAGTTAGAAACCATTTTAACCATACGGCCTCGGAGACAGCCATACTACAAACAACATATTTAGTTTCCATAGTACTTTTAGCTATGCAATCTTGCTTTTTACTAGACCATGAAAAAGCACTACCACCAAAAACAAATATATAACCTGTGGTGGATTTTCTATCATCAATATCACCAGCAAAATCAGCATCACAATAACCATTAATATTTATATCATCAACTTGATATGTTAAAAAAAAATCTAACGTACATTGTATGTATCTAAGTACACATTTCACAGCTAACCAATGAGGTACACCTGGATTACATTGATATCGACTAATCAAACCAACAACATGACTAAGATCTGGTCTAGTGCATAACATAACATATATAAAACTACCAACAACTTCCGCGTAGGGTTTTGATTTCATTTCTTGTATTTCTTCTTCAGTTTTAGGAGCCATATTCTTAGACAATTTTGCTCCTTTGTAAATGGGTGATTCAATAGATTTGCAAGAATCCATTTTGAATTTCTTTAAAATATTTTTCAAATAATATTTTTGAGATAAACTCAATTTTCTTGGTTTTCTATCTCTAGAAATTTTAATTCCAAGTACATAATGTGCTTTACCCATATCTTTCATTTCAAACTTGGTGTTTAACCAATCTTTTAGTTCTAAGATTCTATTTATATCATTTCTAGCAAGTAAAATATCATCCACATACAATGAAAGAATAATATAATAATTCCCACTATTCCAAGTATATATACAATGATCATAGTTATTTGGAACAAAACCATAAGATATAATTGCATTATGAAAAGTATGATATCATTGCCTTGAGGATTGTTTTAAACCATATACGGACTTATTCAATTTGTACACCTTATCTTCTTTACCTTCAACTTCATACCCTTGCGGTTGATACATATAAATTTCTTCTTTAAGTTCACCATTAAAGAAAATAGTCTTAACATCCATTTGATGTAACTCTAAGTCTTAGTATGCAACCAAGGACATTAATATTCTTATTGAGGTAAACTTAGCTACGAGAGAATATGTTTCATCATAATCTATATCTTCCTTTTGTGTGTATCCCTTAGCCACTAGTCTAGCTTTATATTTATCTATAGATCCATCCGATTTAAATTTCTTTTTAAGGATCCATTTACACCCAATTGCTTTTCTATCTATTGGTAAATCAACTAACTCCCAAACTTTGTTTTTCTCGATATATTATATTTCTTCTTTAATTGTTTCTCTCCATTTTAGATGATCAATTGAATTCATAGCATCATTAAAATCAATATGATCATTTGTAATTTCTTCTCTTTTATTATTTGTTCTTGTGGTTGTTTATTTTTTATTTTCCTTAGTAATTTTAAATAGTTCAACCATTTTCTCAATTTTATCTAAGTCATCTTCAAAGAAAAATGCGTATCTACTTTCAATGACTCTCACTGATCCATCACTATGGTGAATTACAAATCTATAGCCAATAGAATTTTTAAAATATCCAATAAAATTACATTTTATTGATTTAGGATCTAATTTCCCTCTATTAGGTCCTAAAATTTTAACATGAGCCAAATTACACCAAACTTTTAAGTGAGAAATACTTGATTTTGTACCCCTCCAAATTTCATATGGTGTCATTCATATTGTTCTAGATGGTACTCTATTAAGAATATAAATGACGGTAGAAATAGCCTCACCCCAAAAAAGTAGTGCTTAAGTGTGCATGACTAAGCATAGATCTAACCATGTCAAGAAGTGTTCTATTTCTCCTTTCGGCTACACCGTTTTGTTGAGGTGTATAAGAAATTGTTAATTGATGTATTATTCCATTTTCTTTACAAAAAGATTCAAAAATTTCGGTCATGTATTCACCACCTCGATCCGTCCTTAATATTTTAATTTTTCTACCTAGTTGGTTTTCTATTTCTGCCTTAAATTCAATAAATTTTTGTAAGACATCCGATCTATTTTTTAGTAAATATATATAACCATATCTTGAATAGTCATCGGTAAAAATAATAAAATATTTCATACCACGATGGGTTTTAACATTTAGAAGACCACAAATATCCGAATGTATTAATTCTTGCAAATCTTTAGCTCTTTCTAATTTTTGAAATGGCTTTCTAGTCATTTTTCCACTTATACAAGATTCACATGGTTTCAAGTCAAGATCTAAATTTGGAATCAATCCAATGTTAGCCATCTTTGTCATTTTATTATAATTAATATGACTTAGTCTCATATGCCATAAAAATAGAATCAACATTAACATCACAAGAGACATCAATATAAGCAGAAGAAGAACTAATTTTATTATTGTTACTAGCAACATTTAAACGGTAAAGACCATCAACTTTAGTCCTCCATGCAAGAATACGGCCATATTTACTAATAGAAACTTTAGAAGACTGAAAACGGAGTTCAAAACCTTTATCATCTAATCGTGGCACAGACAAGAGATTGCACCGCATATTAGACGCATAAAGTACATCAGTTAAGAGGAGGTTGTTTTGCCCAGGCAAAGAAATTCTCACAGTGCCAACTCCAAGCACATCACAGTAAGTATTATTTCCCATATATAACATGTGGTCGTCGGTTTTCACCTCTTTTATTTCAACAAAATTATCTATAGTCTTAACCAAATGTCGAGAAGAGGCAGAATCAATCCACCAAGTAAGAGAATCACAATCTGCAAGAAACGACTCAGAAACCACAAACACAATGTCTCTTGATCTTCTAAAATTTTGACCATTATTCTTTTGTGTGCAATTTCTTTTGTAATGACTGGGCTGCCCACAGTTATAATAAGTACCAATTTGTTTTCTTTAAAATTGTTATGTCTCTTGAACTTGTTATATTTCTTATTAATTCTTTTAAAGTGTTTGTCTTGTTTTGGCTTAAGAAAAGATGGAGTAGTTGACAAATTATTAGATGGGGCACTCATGACAAATTAGGAAGATGGGGCACTAGAACTAGGTTTGACACATTACTAGTTTTCTTTTTAGCCATTCTCTCGGCCTCAATGCCTAGCAACATAGGTAATTTTGCCATTGTTAAATCTTGGCCAGACATATTCAAAGAAATCACAACGGACTCCCATGAATTAGGAAGACTATATAAAACAGTAGAAACTTGCATTTTATCGGGAATTGAGTTGCCTAGAGATGTCAACTCTTTAGCTATTATCACAAATTTATTGACATGTTCAACAACAGACTCATCATCTTTCATAAAAGTGTCATTATATTTTTCAATCAAGAGTTGAATATATGTGTTAGAGGTAGTACCATAGGCTTGTATTATAACATCAAACATAGATTTAGCAGTTTCATGTTCCTCAAAAATAACCTCTAAATCGGGTTCCATAAAAGTGAGCAAGATTGACCTAGCCAATTTATCATTCTCTACAAACTTTTCGTAAGTGTTTATAGCAGCCTCTCCGGCCCTAAAGGGTGGTTCTTTCGGGTATGGTGTGTCAATAACATATTCAACTTTATCTTGAAATAATATGTGATGGATCCTATGTTTCCAAGTTGAATAATTTGTATCATTAAGTCTCTCGGTTTAGCTTAGTTCTACACTAACAGCCTTTGACCCCATATTGACAAATTATGAAAAAATAAAATGACAGGTAAAATTGGTTAGAACTAACCCGATTTATTTTTGTTACCAAAGTGTGGTTCTGAGAATGATTCGAGTAGACTGCAACACCAATTGCTCGGGCCAGCAACAACAATCTGATTTTTGTGATATATAGAAAATTTATCATGTAATCTGAAATAGCCTTGTTGATATTTTTTGCAACAAAATTGAGCAACTCACGAACTGAATAAAAACAAAGTAGTTGACCTAGTCCGTTCTGTCTATAGAAAACCACAACAATTCTAACTATCTTGTGAAAAGTGAAGATAGTTAAAGAATGAATTGGCTTTTATGGCAGAATAAAGTAATGGTTGGATAATGGGTGCTTGGATTGTTTATGGGATAAAATTTCTTTGACTCATATGAATCTCTTGGGCCAGTGAACTTGTGAGCACAAAAGACAAATTGTCCCAGTGAAACTTGTAGACGAATTGTGATGGTAAGAAACTATTTGATCGGTTGTAGCTCTGATACCAATTTAAGAAATTTGTAGAACAAAACTTGATAAATTTGATGAATGGGGAGCTAGTCTTTGAGAGTTAAAAACTCTCTTTGATATGAAAACAGTAGAGTTAAGATTTCCCCTCAATGGGTTTTCTCTCAGAATTAGGTGTTTTCTGATGTATTCTCTCTGTATGCAGAGAACCTTATTTATAAGGGAGGATATATCAGCTAGCCGTTCAACTAGTCGTTATCACTCAACATAATATCCTCAACTCCCAAATATTTTCTCAACTCCACCAATATTTCCTCAACCCTGTGCAGTAAAAGAAGGCTAAAAATTCTCCAAGTAGGATTGACTAGTCTTTTACTACTTGATGGATCCCTCTAGCCAAGTCACCCATGCTGACTAGAAAAGATCCAACCCAAACATCCAATTATATCAATGTAATATATATGTATGCATGCATCATTATAAAATAATATTTAATACATAATAATTTTACAAAAAATGCATCTATGATATATGTCATGAATAATACAATATTTAACCAACAGATTGGAGTTTTATATATTCCGGATTTGACCACCAACTGTGGCTTAATTAATATCGAGGGATTTTAGCCACATATTCTAACACAAGGCTGATATGCCACAAAAGTGTTGTCGCTTGAGAAAGACCTAGGATTGAAGCACGTAATTCCTGTGTACTTGAATGCCTTCTGCTCACTTTTGTCCCCCAACATGCAAGAATGGAAAATAAACATACAGATGTTATACCACCATAATTGAGTGTTGTTGTACTTCTTCAAGATTTAGAAAAAGATTGAAAAAAATAGTTCATCCAAAAAGAATTGGTAGAATTCCAACCTTTCCCTACACGAGAAATGCCCAAGATGATGCGTTTTCATTATGTAGGTCAATCAACATACTCATAAGATCACAATCCATGGTGTTCAAATTCAGTTAGATTATATAAATGCCTCTTTTTGGGGGAAATGAAGGTATTCAGCTAAGGGCAGTTGTAACTACAACATCTCGTCTGAAGGCCGAGGATAAGGCTATGGATATCACTTGGCTAGCTATGGATAAAGCTGCCAAGTGATATTCCGTCCAACATAGTGTTAGACTATAACACTTATTAGTTTACATTTTATTTTTGAACTTTTCTTATCATATATGATCCAAAGAATCTTTGCACTTATACAATGTACACCGGCACTCTATTATGAAATGAATTGAGTGAAAGATTTTCTTGTTTTATGATATCAGAGTAAGAGATCTTATGTTCGAATCTCGTCACCACTCTAACTATTAAAAATTGTAACGCCCCAAAATACACCCTGGACGGCATTACATTCTAAGACCATTCACAACATGAGAGCACTAATATAATTTCATCAATAAGAAAATTCTCCATTCATCAGCCATAAAATTTACATCATTATCCCAAAAGAATAGACCCATTTTGGCCTTTACATTTCAAAAATCAACTAATGTAGCACAGCGGAAATAACAAAAGAAAACTAGACTTTACAAGGTTTACAATGAATATCCTAGTCTAGAGCAAAAGTCAGCGACATCTCTAGATGTCCCACTCGGGATCCAAGTATCCCTCTAGTGAAGCCTCTCCATGGCCCGGCTCATGAGCACCGAGCTCATCCTCTGGCACAAAATCTGAAAAGAAATATTCAACGGTAGGGGGTGAGCACGAAGCTCTGTAGAAAAATCCTCTCAAACCCAAACAAGGTTTAGCAAAGTATATAAAACGGTCGGTCTCATTTCACAAATAACATATATAACATTTGAAGTAAAATGAGGACATTTAACAGATCTCAAGTTTAGATAGCAACAGTAATTGAAATGAATAAATAAACAAAATATACAATTGATAATCCATTCTACCATAAACCGTTTCCAACAAGCTCCCGCGGAATCCCATACTTCCCGAAACTCTTGTCGAAACCATTTTTGGTACAATGCACGATACCCACACTGTATGTCCGACACAACCCACGTTACTACACCGTTATCATTAGTGCTAGGAAATGTTCGTACCCACACGGCGTACAAAGACGTCTACCCACACCATGTGGTAGGAAAAGTTCATACCCGCGTGGCATACAAAGCCGTCTACCCACTACATGACACCCGATCAATAGTAAACCATGGTAGTATCGTACAACTACGCAAGAGATAACATATCAACAAACATCTCACCTCACATTACCAACAATACCATAAATCCCCAATTTCTCAAGCAAGTTTTCATAAAATTCCACACATCCAACATGAGGCAATTTCCATAGAACAATGAAGGAAAATACAAGAGATCATCATAAATACCATTTTGTTGTTCAATATGAAACACTAAAGTTTTTAAATCAAGAATAAAGGAAGAGTTCAAAAAAGGAAAACCCATCACTCTTGAAAACTAGGGTTTTTCAAACAAGAGAGGGATTTCATGGGTATACAACCCTAGCTTTGTGTAAAACATAAAATCTTTGTCAAAAAGCCCAAGAGAATATGATTTCCTAGCATATATATATCATTGATAGCCAAAACATACATACATAAATACCCTAGCCTCAATGTAAGAGAGTGAGAGGAAACCCCTACCTTAATGTTCTTGGAAAAATTAGGGCTTTGATCTTGAATCAACCCTTTAATTCCTTGTTTTTCACCTTTGATCTTGTGTTTTTCTCTTCCCCTCTTTCTCTCTAATGTTTTCTAGGGTTTTAAGGTGTGTAATGAAGGCTAAGGAGGTGAGAGGATGTATTTATAGTGGGGGAAAAATCGAGGGTTCGCGAACTAAAAAAATTCGGATTTTTACAGTGGCTACCGGTAGCTCGGACACACTGGACCATTGGCTACCGGTAGCTGATTTTGGCTACCGGTAGTCACTACCCAGATTTTCTACTTCCACTTCCAGTGCATTTTTGACCCATTTAGAGGTCGAATTGGAAAATTTTCATGAGATACACTTTTGTAGCCCTAGATGTCTACTATCTACTTTCAAAATTTCAGGTCATTTGAAATTAAGAATAAAAATTTATGATCGAAATAGTAGACAGTGTCCAAAATCCTTTATACCCAAATTTTCTCTAAAATGTGTTTTAACTCCAAAATACTTCATAACTTCTAATACACCCCATATCACCTCTCCCAAGGTTTTTCGACCTTCCGGACTCAATGGAAACCTTATTTTGACCTAAATCCATTTAGAAATTTACTTAATCCCTCTTCTCAAGCTTACACACCTTCAAAACTTCAACTTCCAAATTAATTTGCATCTCTAGTTTATTCCTACCATCACTACACATATCCACATTTTTTTTACAACTATTATTTAATATATATCTATATACATATATAAACGAAAATGCGGGGTGTTACAAAAATATTTTCACGTGTTATGCCTAATATCTAGCTTGCATGTGAGAGGATGTGTTGAAGTATAAATACTTAAGTTATACCCTCTCTAACAACTGAAACTTTTGGAATAGATGGTTGTTCAACATTTGTATCTCTACACATAGCTTCTGAACTCCTTCTTGATCATTGTTGGGAAGTAATGAAATGGACAGATGCAATCCCACTTAGGGCAACTACACCAGATGTTTAAGATGAAGGATAATAGAGAATTTGGTTAGAATAAAATTCATTCGAGTTGTCACATTTAATGTTTTTTTTACTAAATAAGAAAGGGTAGAGGAGGGTGATCACTCGTGGACAATTCAAATTGGACATGGCCCTTGATTGGAGCAAATATTGGATCATAGGACTAGTAGCATAGCATGTGACCATCACAGGATAAAAATTATCATGCTATCACCCCCTAAGGCTTTTTTTTTTTTTTTTGAAATGATAGAATATATATTAAGTAGAAAGATTTGAATAGAGGAATGACACTAAAAAATCTGGTGCCACATCCTCCCAGACATTAAAGTGTTCAAAGCATCTAGCCCTCCTAGCAAACTGGTGCACAACACAATTTTCAGTTCGTCTAATTGTAGAAACAGAGAAAGAACGAAAACTATGTAGAAAGCACCTAAATCTGCTATAATTGATCCTAAAGGAGAAAAATCCTCATTAGTATCGACTATCATCTTCATCACAGTAGATGAGTCCCCTTCCAACACAATCTCCTCACACTCCATCTGCCTAGCAAATAACAAAGCCTCCCTTGCAACGATGTTCTCTGTTGTTTGCGTATCATATAATAATTTTATCTTTTTCGACATCCCCACAATAAACAGCCCAGAGTCGTCCCTAATACAATACCCACTCCAACAGTCCCTTTAGAGATAAATAAAGCTCCATCGAAATTTACCTTGAACGAACCTGAGCTTAGGGGAAACCAACGATCTGGATCTGCCATATTGGTATGCGAGAAACCCATCTCCGTAGCATGTTCACCCCTAAGGCTTGAATCTATGATTATTTAACCTGTGAAGACATTCACTCTTAATGTTTTCTCTACCAAACAAATGCCCAATGCTAATCCCAAACTCCATTCAGATAGCCACAATTGTAAGGTTCCAAAAAAAAAAAAAAATTTAGTAGTGTATTGTTAATTTTTAGGTTTAATATCACTTTTAGTCTTTAAAGTATTTTTTTTTTATCAATTTAGTAATCATTATATCAAAATTTTCAATTTAGTCCCTGAAGTATTCAATTCGTGTCATTTTGATCCCTATATAGACGGACGTGTCCAATACGTGATCATTCCGTCAAAAAACTTGATGGTCCGTCTATGTAGGAATCAAAATGAAACGAATTGAATACTTTAGGAACCAAATTGATACGAATTGAATACTTTAGGGACCAAATTAACAAAATTGATACAATGAGGACTGTACTGACAAAAAATGCATACTTTTGGAACCAAAAGTGTTATAAACCCTAATTTTTATACATGGGTTGAGATATAAGGTAATGGATTTGTTTACAACAAAATAAGGGAAAGGCAAAGGGTACATTCTAGACAACTTATTTGTCTTAAAATACATGGTTCAGACTTTTCGGTCATTAAATCCTCATTCTCCTAAATATTTGCTAACCTGGTACACATTCACAGTTTTATATATTTTTGCATTACGTAAATGCCCTTACCTTAATTCATGCATATTAAATTTGACAGTTTTTTTTTATTTTATTTTGTGAATCAATTTTATTAGATATGAAGTTTCCTAAAGGGAATAAAAAATCGTTTGAATTTTGAAAATAAACTTTCAAAACTCTTACCAGCCAACATATTTTTTATTCTGCAACCAACCATTGATATTTTTTCTCTTCTCCAACTAGCATTGTTTTGTGCACTTGCTAGTTGTCACAGTGTTGCTATTGGACAAATCAAATATTGTTGCAAATTATATTATATCAAATAATATCATGATCAATAATTTCATCCATTCCAATTGTGTGACTCTCTTCATCATATTGTTCAAAAGTTTATGTTTTTGAATAATGAATAACATGCATGTGCCTATGTGACACGTTAATAGAAGCTTTCCAACTCATAAAACTGCAACTAAATTGTATAAACAAATGTGAAATACATTAAATCCCTGGTGATTCAGTGGTTGGTCTCAAGTTCAACACTTCTCATACTCACTAAGAGTCAGTCAAGAGCAAACCTGAATACCTTGTGGCAAAAAATAAAAAATAAAAAATGTGAAGTACATTGAAACATATGTATCCTAAAAAACTATGGGTGAGGCTATTTCCACCCCCACAAATATTCATTCTCACTCTATTTAATTTTTTATTATCAAACTACTAAACTCACCATTTTTTTACTCACCTTATTAGTAACTAAATTCACCCCATACTATACATACCTCTTTAATAAGTAAATCCACCTTATATTTTCTCACAATTAGGATTTTCATTCACTATCTCATCTCATACACCCACAAACACACTTTTTCAATATAAACTTATCTTGTGAGATACAGGTTAATATTAATTATCGATTTAATTCTATGTTTGATTTCATGTATGTTGTATGAATTTTCATTATTTTTTGTGTGTTTTGGTATCTTTGTCAAGTTTAATCATTTTTTATATAGAGTTTATATGTGTGTATACATATATCTGCATTCAAATTAGGGTTTTGGTACCTCTTGCAATGACTAATTGTCTTCTTTCAATTTTTTTTCTTGTTTTTTTTTTTTTTTTTTTCTTGTTTTGTTTTTGCTTGTTTCTTTTTTTTTGCTTGTTTCATATGTTTCTTGTTTCATTTTTTACAAGTCTTATTTCGTATATATATATGTATACATTCAAATTAATTATCTTATTAAAGGGGTGCGTATAAAATAGAATAGACTTAATTACTAATGAGGTGGTATAGAAGGGATGGACTTAATAGTTTAATAATAAAAAATTAAATGGGTTAAGAATAGATATTTATGGGATGAGAATAACCCCACCCAAAAACATATTCCTCAAAAAGCAGTTGAAAAATCGGACTACATGTATTTTCTGTCCTCAAATTATGAGTTCCATGTCGATTTGATTTTCATTGATTTTGATCCAAAAGTTTTCAATCACTTTTCATTTAAATGGTCTAATAGATGATGGATTTCCATTGATAATGATCATCAACTTGTTTATAAGTTTGACAATAATTCCTCCCAAAGGTTTATCAAATTTATTGAACAACAAGCATTTTTATGCCACCATTTCAGATGACCTGTGATCCCAACGCAGAGTTGATGATCATCACCACTTCAATCCTTGGAACAGAACCCATGTCTCCGATAGGGGACATAGCGAAATTACAGGAGTTATTCTTCACCTGATTTTAAGAATGCGAGGAATAAATCTTATTGTTTCTTGGCATGCCTTTGATAGAAAGCTTTGATCCTTCCGAGGCCTTCTTTAAGAGACGATGGCTCAATGGCAAAAGTTATGCGAAGCCAATTCTTGAGTCCTACAGCAACCCCTGCAATGAACATTGTGTCATCAGATGTCATTTTAAATCTAACAAGCCACCTTTTGACTTTCAAAAATTCGAAAAACTAATGGAATGCTCTTCTTATAGGTATGCAAAACACTATCCTGCATGAAAGCACACAAAAGAGCGAATGGACGCCTTTTAGTGAAGTTTTCCCTATTGCATGCAATTCACAAATATACTAAATAAGAACCCTTTTGCCTATCAGCAAACCATATAAGAAATTTTAATCATCTTCGTCAGACCAATTGCAAAGGGAGTATGTCATTAAAGGTCTCATCTCTGTTGCTTGGAACGTTCCTGCAGATGCATTTCCTACAGAACAAGTTTCATATTATCTTGAATATGTTAGCCTGGTGCATAAAGCTTTTACTAAGACAGCCTATTTCCAAAGCCATTTTCCCAGCATTTAGCCCCCCATATATAAGAAATATGTAACCCTCACAATTGACATGGCTTTAGATACAGCTTTTGAGTCTTTGTAAGTAACATTTCCCTTACTACTTGGGCTTCGACAAGTGTGAAAACTATACAAGGCCCGGGATATATATGCAAGACCAGCCTGTCTAGAGAATTATGATGGAGTAGTGCAATCGAAGGTATATGACTGTCTGGGAGGGGGACACATATAAGAGAATAAGTTTGCTTTGTTCCATCAGATCATTGCTAACAAACAACGGGAGGACCAAAAGTTTTGCATATTAACAAAACAAAAGATATAGAAACAGATATCTTCATAGTTTTTTTAAACTGATTAACTAGCAGAAAGAGGATGACTAAACAAACTTCAGAAACTTAAATTGTTCATTTTTACCAGGCAGAACTATCACGGATTCCTCCTTTGCCAGTTTAACACAGAAGTCCACATCATCAGTAATGCCTTCCAGAAGTGAGAGATTTAGTTTCACCTGAAATAAGAATATTTTTTACGGTAACTGTTAAACTTTGACACCTTTGTTTAGAACCAGAAACAATCTTAAACAAACTAGCCCTTACCATTACGAACATAGATCCTTCGGGTTTGCTTGGGCAAGTTATGCAAGGGATCTCCATGACTGTATGATAACAAAAGTCTGCAGCTTCTTTCAGAATAGTAACGATCTTTGAGAAAAAATCCTCATTAGTTTTCTCAAGGATTTGTGGAACTGCCCCCTGATGACAAGAAAAAATAACAATGGTGTACCCAGAATTAGAGTGAGAAAATAGTGCATAAATGATCAGCTTGTATCATCAGTATCTGCATCCAAAGGTCAAGGTCAAGGTGTAGGTGAGATAAGCAACAACTTAAAAATGCTATTAACAAATTTCTGAAGTAGATGACAACAGACTGCATAAGAGTAATGTTCATGATACATAGTAACAAAATTGAGCACATAGAGTTTCCTTTACTTTTTAAATCATTCAACATTTCTTCTACTATGAGTCATCAAACCTGAATATCTGGTTCCTCTACTCTACCCATTCAAGGGAATGCTCCAAGAGAGGTCCAGGATTAGACAATTACGATGTATAAGTACTGATAGCATTTCAACAATTATAAGATTAGTATGTTATTCAAACAGCATCATGAACTACAAACCTGAATGAAGGTTGCAGGGTCAGAGGATATATTGAGAAAACCCGTAATGCAATTGACAATCTGGAAAGAAGAAAAAAAAAAGGAATTATTTTATTGGGAAATGCCAGCTCTAAATGAATAAGAAAATAATGATCAAAATGTGCATATTGCATTACATCGCTTCACATACCGTACGAAGTTCTGTACAAAAGTCTTCCATTTATTGAAGGTTCCAGCTGGTTCCAGCTCATTCCAGCTCCATCAGAAGGCTACCCAGTAGCCCACTCTAATGTGTTCCCTCACCTACTGATGGTTAGGAGACAGACGGATGAAGCTTTGACAAAGCTTGCCAAGGCATTAACCAAAGCCTTAAATGTGTTCCCTCGTCCTTGACTTTTTTGGCCAGAAAGCTCCTATAAGTAGGAAGCTTAGTGAAGGCCATAAGCATGCTCAAGATCAGTGAGGAAGAAACAGAGAGAGAGAGATTCGGGAGAGATCTCAGTGAGTGAGAGTTTTTTGTATAAATTCTTGTATTCTATTTCCAGAGAGAAATAAAGAATTCCTCTTTGTTTATATCTTGTGTGTGGTATTTTTTTTTTTTCTGGCCCTGGGTAACCAACAAGTGGTATCAGAGCTTTGGTTGGGGTCGCCGGAAAAATTTTCAGCCCACTGTTTTTGGCTCGTACGGGTTCTAAACGAACTCGAAATCAAATTCTGAGCGCACCGTTGGATTCCTCTCGTCGAAACGAGTGGAACCCCATTGGCCTCGCATCATTCCGACGTCGGACGCTCTCTCACGGTCCTCGCCGGAAGTTCGCCGGAAAGTTCGCCGGCCGCCGGAGTTGCTGTCGGAGCTCGCCGGAGCTCGCTGGATATTCTGCCCGAAAAGTTCGCCGGAAAAGTTCGCCGGAAAAGTTCGCCGGCCGGTGACCGGAGAAAGGTTGAAGACGACGGAATATTCCACTCCGTCAAAGAATATTCCGTTAAGATACCAAAAACTTTCCGAGCCAGTTCTGACCTCATTTTGGCTCCGTTTTTGGTGAACCAGGACTCTTTCCCAGCTATTTCAACCGTTCCGGACGTAACGGTACATTCCGTTTTGCAAAATTCAGCCTCGAATTTTTGATCGAGACATTTAGAGCCTAAAAACTCAATATGTCCATGGAGGAATCAACGTCGGGAGCCATGATCAAACTCACTGCCTCTAATTATACACTTTGGAGACCTCGGATGGAAGATCTTCTAAGCTGTAAAGACTTGTACGATCCCTTGGAGGTAAAAGGTGTAAATCCAGATCCGACAAAAGAAACGGAGTGGAAGAAGCTGAACAGAAAAACCATCGGTCAAATCAGACAATGGATTGACCACAGTGTCTTCCACCATGTTGCACAAGAGACTGATGCACATGTCTTGTGGAAGAAGCTGGAAGATATGTACCAGGCCAAGACTGCTCGGAATAAAGCCCTTTTGATAAGGCAGTTTGTGAATCTGAAGTTAAAAGGTGGAACTTCAATTGCCGAGCACACTAGTGAGTTTCAGAGTCTGGTAAATCAACTATCATCAACAGAGTTGAACTTTGGGGATGAATTAGAAGCTCTCTTGCTTTTGGGTTCTCTACCAGACAGCTGGGAGACGCTGGTAGTCTCTCTCAGCAATTCGGCTCCAGGAGACAAACTTACCATGTCAATGGTTAAAGATGCTCTGTTCAATGAGGAGACCAGGAGAAAGGATGTTGGCATTGATCAGTCAAATGCCCTCGTCACTGAGAGTAGAGGCAGACAACAAGGAGGTAACAGAGGTAGGGGTAAAGGAAGGAGTCAGAGTAGAAGAAGGTCACAAGATCCAGGGAGATCAAATGACGGAGGAAGACCTACATACAAGTGTTACCATTGTGGCATGCAAGGTCACATGAAGAAGAACTGCCGCAAGTTGCTACGAGAGCAAGGCCAAGGCAGTAATCAGCCGAAGAAACAAGACGGAGAGACGCTAGTCACTCTCGTAGAAGACGTGGCCATTCTTTCTGCCAATGAGGAAACATGCCTTCATTGTTCAAACCATGACGCTGAGTGGGTGGTAGATACTGCAGCTTCATACCACGCCACTTCTCACAGCGATTTCTTCTCGACGTACAAAGCTGGAGACTTTGGTACGGTGAGAATGGGAAACACCAGTTCTTCCAAGATCATGGGAATTGGTGATATTCAGATAAAAACAAATGTTGGTTGTACACTGGTATTGAAGGATGTCCGACACGTGCCCGACCTTCGGCTAAATCTACTTTCCGGGATAGCCCTTGACAAACAGGGCTACGATAACCACTTCGGCAATGGCACATGGAAGCTCACGAAAGGTGCCATGGTTGTCGCCCGAGGACATATTTGTGGCACGCTCTACAAGACCCATGTGAAGATTTGCTCAGACAGCCTCAATGCAGTTGAAAATGAGGCTTCACCAAATCTGTGGCACCAGAGACTCGGTCACATGGGGGAGAAGGGCTTGTTTACCTTGGCAAAGAAGAATCTCATCACAGTTGACAAGGATGTTGCACTAAATCCTTGTGATCATTGCTTGTTTGGTAAACAACATCGAGTCTCGTTCAGTTCCTCTATGAAGAGGAGATCAGAGTTGTTAAGCTTGGTACACTCTGATGTTTGCGGTCCCCTGGAGGTGGAATCATTAGGCGGCAACAGATATTTTCTGACCTTTATTGATGATGCTTCACGGAAGGTATGGGTGTACTTCCTAAAGACAAAGGATCAAGTGCTCGAATGCTTCAAAAGATTCCATGTCATGGTAGAGCGGGAAACAGGAGCGAAGCTGAAGTGTCTCCGAACAGACAATGGAGGCGAATATACTTCCAGAGAATTTGAAGCATACTGTGGAAATTATGGAATCAGACATGAGAAGACTGTTCCACGTACCCCACAGCACAATGGAGTAGCGGAGAGGATGAATCGAACCATTGTGGAAAGAGTCAGATGCATGCTCAGTATGGCAAAGCTGCCGAAGCCATTCTGGGGTGAAGCTGTTCGTGCTGCCTGTTATCTGATAAACAGATCACCATCAGTACCGTTGAATTTTGATATTCCGGAGAAGGTGTGGTCTGGTAAGAATCCCTCCTATTCTCACTTAAGAATATTTGGGTGCAAAGCATTTGCACATGTATCCAAGGAACAGAGACATAAACTTGATGTCAAGACCACCCCGTGCATCTTTATTGGCTACGGAGATGAAGAATTTGGATACAGATTGTGGGACCCAAAGGCCAAAAGGATCATCAGGAGCAGAGACGTGGTGTTCCATGAAAACCAGGCATATGAGGACTTTGAAAATCCCACAAAGTCCAGCAGTTCTAGTTCCAGTGCACAGGACATTGTTCCAGACCCTGCACCATTACAGTTCGCCACAGATAATGCCGAAGTGCAGGATGAAGCTATAGAAGCAGAACAAGATGATGATGAAGGTGTTGAGCAGGGGGAGCCACAACCCCCTCCACCAGATGTTGCAGGACCATCACAGCAACCAGAGGATGGTGTACCTCATATAGCTGATGAGCCTCAATCACGAAGATCCGAAAGAGGACGTATTCCGTCAAGTAGATATCCGGAATCAGACTATGTTTTGCTTACTGATGAGGGGGAGCCGGAGAGCTTCCAGGAGGCACAAGCTCATGCAGATAAAGACAAGTGGATGCAAGCCATGCAGGATGAGATGGATTCCCTGCAGAAAAATCAAACCTATGAGCTTGTGAAACTTCCAAAAGGCAAGAAAGCACTGAGGAATAAATGGGTGTTCAAGCTGAAGAAAGACGGCAGTGGAAAATTGGTGAAGTATAAGGCTCGATTGGTCGTTAAAGGATTCCAACAGAAGAAAGGAATTGACTTTGACGAGATCTTCTCACCAGTCGTTAAGATGACCTCAATTCGAGTAATTCTCGGATTAGTAGCAAGTTTAAACTTGGAGCTTGAACAAATGGACGTGAAAACTGCATTTCTTCATGGAGATCTGAATGAAGAAATCTATATGGAACAGCCGGAAGGTTTCGAAGTTCCAAGAAAGGAAAATCTGGTCTGCAAGTTGAAGAAAAGTCTGTACGGCCTCAAGCAAGCGCCCAGACAGTGGTATAAGAAATTTGACTCATTCATGGTGGGTCAAGGTTACAAGAGGACTGCTGCAGATCAGTGTGTTTATATTCAGAGATTCTCGGATGGCAACTTCATTGCACTCCTACTTTATGTTGACGACATGTTGATCGTCGGAAAGGATGCAATGAAGATTAGCCAGTTGAAGAAGGAACTGTCCAAGTCCTTTGATATGAAGGACTTAGGCCCAGCTCAGCAGATATTAGGCATGCAGATTGCTCGTGATAAGAAAACCAAGAAATTGTGGCTATCACAGGAGAAATACGTTGAACGGGTGATCCAGAGGTTCAACATGGATACTGCCAAGCCAGTCAGCATCCCACTGGCTAATCATTTCAAGTTGAGCAAGAATTCCTGTCCCTCATCAAAGAAGGAGATAGAAGATATGGCAATGATTCCTTACTCTTCAGCAGTTGGGAGTCTAATGTATGCAATGGTGTGTACAAGGCCAGATATTGCCCATGCAGTAGGCATGGTGAGCAGATTTCTTTCCAATCCAGGGAAAGAACACTGGGAGGCAGTCAAGTGGATTCTTAGATACCTTAAGGGTACATCGAAGATATGCTTGTGTTACGGGGGAGTTGAACCAGTTTTGGAAGGCTATACAGATTCAGATATGGCAGGTGATCTTGATGGTAGAAAATCTACATCAGGATTTCTTTACACTTTTGCAGGGGGAGCTGTGTCATGGCAGTCAAGGTTGCAGAAGTGCATAGCTTTATCCACGACAGAGGCAGAGTATATTGCTGCAGCGGAAGCTGGTAAAGAAATGTTGTGGTTAAAGCGGTTTCTCCAAGAACTAGGTATTAAGCAGAAGGAATACAAGGTGCATTGTGATAGTCAAAGTGCTCTGGACTTGAGCAAGAACTCAATGTACCATTCCCGGACGAAGCATATTGATATTCGCTATCATTGGATACGCGAAGTGATGGAGCAACAGTTACTGAAACTAGTGAAGATCCACACAAAGGAGAATCCAGCAGACATGTTGACAAAGGTCATTACTCGGGATAAGCTTGAGTTGTGCAGAGACATAGCCGGGATGAATGTTTGATTACATTCTCTTCTGATGGTTCTGGAGGGGGAGATTTGAAGGTTCCAGCTGGTTCCAGCTCATTCCAGCTCCATCAGAAGGCTACCCAGTAGCCCACTCTAATGTGTTCCCTCACCTACTGATGGTTAGGAGACAGACGGATGAAGCTTTGACAAAGCTTGCCAAGGCATTAACCAAAGCCTTAAATGTGTTCCCTCGTCCTTGACTTTTTTGGCCAGAAAGCTCCTATAAGTAGGAAGCTTAGTGAAGGCCATAAGCATGCTCAAGATCAGTGAGGAAGAAACAGAGAGAGAGAGATTCGGGAGAGATCTCAGTGAGTGAGAGTTTTTTGTATAAATTCTTGTATTCTATTTCCAGAGAGAAATAAAGAATTCCTCTTTGTTTATATCTTGTGTGTGGTATTTTTTTTTTTTCTGGCCCTGGGTAACCAACATTTATGATTTCCACTCCAATAGATTTCCTATCATTGTGGAACTATATCCGCACCACAACCTTTGTGGATGCACATTAAGTTTTACCACATCTTTCTTGGTAGAACTTCAATAAGCAATCCCGTGTTTAAAGGGATTTCCCTAATGTTATGTGCGACTGGATATGTCATCTCCTCAGCAGGCAACTATTTTCAAAACTACATGGTGTTTGGATAGTCATACTAATTAATAAGCTTGTTGTCCTTTACCTTGATTATTTGTTTAGCAAAATTGCATGGTTTTTGTCTTCACGATTACTTTTGCTTCAAATGTTAACCCAAGTGCAGTTGTCTCCTTAAACTTCCCTGAAACATCTAAACATTCTCTAAGCCTAACAAAAAAATAACTCTTCGAGACTCGAATCAAGTAATATTAACGAAAGGTTGGCAGTAGTCCACAATCAATTTGTTGGGGTCCAGCTGCAAATATCTGTCCCATGTTTTTCTCCTAGAGTAACTACATATTGGATCAGGAGGCATACTGTTGCTCCTGGTTTTTCTCCAGGAGTAACTACAAATTGTCTTTCCGTTTTCTTTTTAGGCACATAAGAGATTTCACAGGACATAAAGACAAGAGTCTATATGTGACTCCATTCGTACAAATGTAACTCTAACTTGCTGGTCGAGAAAGTATAAACCTATTCACAAGGGATTTCTACGGCTTGGGGGAGGCAATTATAGTTGCTCTATTGGAAGCACATGCCCTGAATGGCTAAAAGTCAATCAGGGGAACCTTTGAAATTTATGTGTAGCGTACTAAATCAAGGAAAACCATGATGGGATGAGAATACTAGTGTGTGTGTGTGGAGAGAGAGAGAGAGAGAGTACCTCATGTTGCTTGAGGATGCCATTGGGATCATTGGTAACAAGCCAACCAAGTCGCCAACCTGGAACAATCCACCTCTTCGATATAGACCCAACTGTGATAACAGGAGCAATTGATCCAAAGACCCCCATGGGAACAAATGGATTACTCCCGAAAGTAAGATGATCATAAACTTCATCAGCAATCACTAATATCCCAAGCTTTCTTGCAGTCTCAGCAACCTAGGAGATCATCCCCCTCACCATTAGCAAAATAACCAAAAGTCATGCAATTACAAAGAGCCCCACCCTCCCCCCCAAGCAAAAAAAAAAAGATACATACCTTCTTTAGATGTTGGTACGTAAAGACATTTCCACAAGGATTGCCAGGGTTCACAATAACCATCGCGACAGTATTTTCATCCGCAAGTGCTTCAACTTGATCAAGATCAACCTCCCAACCTTTCTCTGGAAGAAGATCAAAGTGACGGAATTCAAGATGGCTATATCCACAGCGCGCTTCATAATATGGGAATCCCGGTCTTGGCAATAGAATATTGGCTTTGGGGCGAGCAAGGACTGATAATATGACTTCAATTGCTTGTGTGCATCCAAGTGTCAAATAAACATCATCTGCTGATAGCTTGTATGGAAGATCTTGAGATAGGTACTCTGCTATGGCCCTAGTCAAATAATAAAGGTTGAAGTGGTGAATTTTAACAGATGAACCATATCAAAAAGAATGGCTTTCTAACTGTTTGTTCCCACCCCACTTAAGTAAAGGAGAGGAAGGGGGATGTCTATGATGGAGTTCCCTTTATAATTTGTATACCCATAACAAAAAAAATTTCCACTTATCAAAAACAAGAAAATCTTGAATCTAAAATATATGTCTGCGAATCATGCAAGTTGGAATTGCTTGAGTCACTGAAAGAGCTATTACTAATTTTCACAAGACGAATAAAATAAATCAACAACCATTTACGTTGTCCACAAAAAGCATAGCAGAAATTTTAGTGCGAAGCCCAATGTTCAAGTTCTACCTTTAAGCAAGGTTGTCAAAACGTAAATCGAAAAGCAAATCATTTTTCAAAAATAGTGTATCGCATATCATAAGATATGTGTATTTTTAAAAGATATGAAAAAATACATATACGTATGACAAAATGTTTACACCACAAATTTCTCACATAAAACAATTTAATGAGACTACAAGGAGCAAAACAAAAAAATTAACAATTTAAGTTTTGAAGTTTCTAACATAATCCATTATTATCAAAATTTAGAGAGTTCTAGTTCTAACATCTAAAGTAGTCAAAGGATGACACTTAATCAAACTATTTGCTCCTGCGATGAATCGAATAAAAAAGAAGACTTTTATTTCTTAAAAACTGTAGATGGTGAAACGACATCATTTTATTACCTAGTGCTAGAAAAAATTACTTCCAAGTGAAACGACGTCGTTTTCTGGTTAAAATTCAAGGGAAATTTTTTTGATCTGTTTCGTCCCGTAACGAACGACTCGTACGTCTAGTATATCTGATATATCGTATCGTGTATCGCATGATACGATACAAATTGATATACATAAGCGACACGTATCATTTTTTTCATGTATTGCAATGTATTGTATGTATCGTATTGCGTATCATACGATATTAACAACTATGCCTTTAAGTATAATAACTCACAATAAATGTAAATGCCATGAGATATTTGATCTTTAGATGAAGTTGTATATTGCCTATTAGCATCCGAATACGGCATCAAGTGTGCATAAAATCATTACCCATATCATGGTGTTGAATTTCCTTATGTAAGCTTTAATAGAAATGATCAATTGACCCTTACAAACATTAGGATCTAACTATCAAAACATCTTGGGACATCAGTCTATAAAGTTGTCAAAACAGAGTTCAGTGATAGTTTTGCCAAAAGTTCATCTTTAAATAGGTTGATTTAAGTGGTAACATACCCTAAAGTTAAATGATCAGCCATGTAATTTCTATGAGTAAGTCTTTTTGGTGTTTACAGTTCAAGGTTTTGGGGAATTAAAGGAGGTTTTAAAACCTGGCAGTGGCCAGGTACCATATGCCCATCCTAGGTTTGACCATTGGAGCTTACTAATTGTGCGCACAGATTTTCGCACAATGATTATGGAAGGCAGATTTCTCCCTCGGTGAACACGCGCCGGTCTCGAACGTTGACGATCTCCCAGCAAGGCAAGGGCTGAGAGGGCCAAAGGGCCAAAGGGCCTGATGGAGTGGTGATGAATTGTTCCTATGAGCCTCTCGATCCTTCGGATGGATCGACAAGGGTTCCGCCTTGGTAGGCCATATTCCGCAGTAAGGAAAAGGTTGAGAGGGTCAAAGGGAGCCTAAGGAGTGGTGATGAATTGTTGTTATGGGCCTCTCGATCCTTCTGATGGATCGACAAGGGTTCCGCCTTGGTAGGCCATATTCCACAGCAAGGAAAAGGTTGAGAGGGCCAAAGGGGGCCTGAGGAGTGGTGATGAATTGTTGTTATGGTCGAACGATGTCTCAGGCGGGCCTAGATGAGTTCCTGGTACACAGAAAATGAGTCAGAAAGGGTGCCGGAGTGTTTTCCGGCGCATCCCCTCCAACGATCAAGTCAGTTCTTTTCGAAAGAGGGAAGGAGAAAACACTATTTGTTCTTGAGAGTTGTTCTTGTGTACCTTTGCAATGTGTTTTTGGGAGCTATTTATACCCACCCGGACTCATCATTGCTGATAGTCTAGAAAGTAGGTAGCGTTCAGAGGTGGGGCAGTGTGCCCCCTATTCATAATGGGGAAGCCCCCATTATTAACTGCTCGGATCCCCGAGCAATCAAAGCTCTTCCCTTCATGCAAGAACATTGAATGCTCGGTTCCCGGAGCATTTAATGTTCTTCTTTCGAGGATGGGTCATTAACTGCCTCGGCGCAGGAGCATTTAATGCCCGTCATTTCTCAGTTTCCTGTGTCTTTACAGGCATCCCATCAGGCGGGGATTCATTAAATACTTGCTTGTAACTGCCGTATATCAACAGGGGCGGTTTCGTCCGCCTGCAACTAATCATGCGCTTTTTGCCACGTGTCCCACTCTCCTTGGAAGGGCGTCTTGTTGGCCCTGACGCACTGACTCTCTTGTGCAGAGTGCCCTCATGATTCCTAGTCTAGTCGAGGTAGGATAGTTGTCAGTGACTTTTTCAGGAGTAGGAGTCATGTGTCAGGGTCACAGCTTTAGTTAGCATCCCTCAGTGCCGAGGGAAAATGATGACCCTGTGATGAGTGTACTCTCGGCGCCGAGGGTACGCAGTCAGGAAAGCTGAATAACCCTTATTCACCGAGGCTACGTCGTGTCTGAGAACACGTGTCCCCAACGTGGGTGACAGCATCAGTGGCGCCGAGGCCACGTGTCATCGTCGTGGAAGAAGACGTCTGTAATGCCGAGGCCACGTGTCCTGATTTGCTCTGATCTCATAAATGTCCCATCAACTGCCCCCCAGCCCTTTGATCTTCTTACTTGGGGTAGTCGTGTCGTCAGAAGGTGAAAGGGCTCAACTGCCACAATCGTCACATCAATGCTTCAGCCGTTTTCCTGTCTTTCGGAGATCGTGCGCATTCAATGCGCCTGTACTCATGCTTCGTGCGCTAATGATGGCGCCAGAGACCCTATATAAACAAGCCCCCACCCTCACTTCGTCACTTTCGAATTCTAGACTTTCGTTTTAGAGCTTCCCTGAGATTGCATCGGAGAACCACCGGAGTTTGTGCTTGAATCACTGCGACCTTTTCCCCTGTGCCTGAAGCATCCCTGAATCCTGCCCTCGATCACGCTTTTGAAGGAGAAAAGCTATTCTTGAGTCCCCCATTTGCCCCTTTCGACTTCCTAGTGAGTCTGTCCTCTCTCTTTTTCGTTCTTTTCGTCTTCTCCGGCATCTGGTCGTTTCTCTGACCTCCATTCTCTCTTGCTGCTTCTAAGCCTGGTAGGACCTTTTTAGGACCTTGGTTTTCTGACGCTTAGAATTCAGTAGTTGATTAGGGATTTTTCTTTTTCGAAAGGACGTTAGGAACTCCCCATTGCCCTTCTCCCTAAGCAATGCCGAGAAGACGTCAACCTGTCGCCGAGGCCCAAGAGGCTGGGACCTCTAAGCCGAGGAAGTATGAGGTCAAGGGTGTCCAACAAATCACGAATTTCAAAACCCACTACGATATTCCTCGGAATGTCGAGGTTAATGAATTCGACCCCCAAGTCCATCGTCGTAACTCTGGCTCCGAGGGGGCCATGCCCTTTTATACCAAGGCCATCATGGAGGGTGGGATTCCATGTGGGATTAGATTCCCCCTTCCTCTATTGCTTCGGTTTCTTTCCAGATTCTGACTTTTCCCAGGGCAATGCGCCCTTAACACCCTTAGGATAATCATGGGGGTATTAGAGCTCAATAGGCGTCTCGGGGTCAACCTGGGCCTCGAGGACATCCTCTTTTGCTATGCCCTTATGAGGGTGATGCCCCAGCAAACCTTCTATCTTAAGGCCCGGGATTCTTCAATGTACCTGGTCACTCACCTCCCTGATTCTGACAAGGGATTCAAGGACGACCTGCTAGTCTTCAGCGGAGCCTGGGAGAGGGGGACCGGGCCCGAGTACGACGGCTTGTCTTGCCCCAAGGAGTGGTGAACAACGAGTACGTCGGCTCCCTCTCTTGGCTTCTCTCCCTTTCTCTTTAATTCTTACATTAATTTGTATCTTACAGTCTCCTTTTCTTATGCAGACGTTTCCACTCGTGAATCCGCTCCTCCAGCACGTCACCTGGTGAATTTTGCTGATCTCGTAACCGTCTGGGGTTACGTCGGCGACGGTCGTGGACGTGCTGCTCACGTTCTCCTGGACTACAGGCCAGGATACAATAATTTTTCCCAACTTCCACAGCCCTACGACCCTTCCCGGTGGTCTAACTTCTTCACAGAGGCCCCTGAGCAAGACTTAGAGCAGAACCTAGAAAACGACCCTGACAGGGCTACTGAGGCCGAGGTGGAAGGGGTGGCTAGAGTTGAGAGAGAGAGAACCATCGTCAGAGAGCCCCTTTCTTTAGTTCAAGCCGAGGCCAGCACGGCAGGAAGGGACACTTGGCCAGATTTTGACATACTTCAGAACTTGGACGTGGAGGAAGCGCTTGAAGTAGCAATGACGCGCCAGCCTCATATCAACCTAAGTCATTTGAACCGGAGATCTATTGTCAACGCAAGGAGGGGCCGAGGATCCTCCAGCGCCGCCCCTCCCGCCATCGGAAGGGTCAACGTCCCTCCGCCGCCGACTACTGCACCAACTACTGTTCGGCCACCTGCTCTTGCTCCCACCCCGCTGGTACAGCCAAGGGCTACTGGTCGGGGTGTTGTTCGTGATCGAGACCCTCCCCAAGAGGAGGGGAGGAGGGTCAGACACCGGCATGATGAAACTGGCCGGGGAAGCGGCAGCCAGCAGCCGCAACAAGTTCTTCCTTCTCCTTCAACTGTGCCGACATCCACTGCCGAGGAATGGCGCCCCCGAGCCCTGGACAGGGAGGACAGACCGATCCGGGTCGATGATTCCATCGTCCGCTCTCCTATCGTTGCTTATGCGGTGAGTGAGACGTTCCATTTTAGGGCGGACATGGAGGAGCATCGTACCCGCCCGACGAACCACCACTTCCGCTCCATCATCTAGAGCTCTCTGGTGGTAAGTCCCACTCTTGTCTTTGTCATCTCTTTTCTTCTGTTTTGCGTGACTTAACCCCTTTTTCTTCGACAGACCGCCCAGCAAGTCTCGATCATTGCCGAGCGGTACCATGATCAGAGGCGAAGCCTTCACGAGTCCGAGAGGCTGAAAGCTGAAGCCGAGACTGCCCTGGCCGCTGCTCGGGAAGACGTCGCGACCAGAGATAAAACGTTCTCCTCTCAGGCGGCCCAAATTGAGCAACTACTGAAGGATGGTGAGGCGGCAAGGGTCGGCGCTGAAAAGCTAAGTGCGGCCCTTGCCGACACCGAGCGGAAGATTACCGCGGCTACCCAGCGACTGTCCTCGGCGGAGGTTGAGGAGTCGGAGCAAACTTGCTCGGCCCTTACTCAGGAGCTGGACAAGGTCCGATCGGAGATGGAGGAAAACTTCAGGACGGTGGAGCAGCTTAAGGAGGAGTTTGCTGATGATGTCCTACCCGCCCTGAAGGAGAACAAGAGGGAGTTCTTCAAGAAGGGCTGGGATGAGGCGCTCCAGGCAGCGGGTGTCCCTCCTGACTCTCCTCTGTTCCAAATACACAAGTATGTGCCGTCGGAGGACATGCTGCGTGCTATGGAGGAGGCGGCTGCCGAAGACGCTCCCAACGCCCAAGCTCAAGTCATGGGGGAGCCTTCTGCTGCTGCTGCCTTGGCTCCTGTTGCCGTTGCCCATCCTGAGGCTGATCCTCATGTCCCTGCCCCGCCAGAGCCTGCCGCTGATGCTCCCAATGTTGCCTCCTCTCCCAGTGTGGAAGAGCTCTACAGCGAGCTCCATCTTGCTGATGGGGGCGAAATCTTCAGTCCCCCACCTCCAACAGCCGGGATTTGAGTCCTCTTTTGTACTTTCTTTTTGCTTAGGGACGCAAATCCCCTCTTTTTCTTTCTTCTTAGTTGTAGCTTGGGGACGCAAAGCCCCTTTCTTTTGGAATGGAAACACTTTTTTTATATCATCGATGTATTTCCTTTCGTTTTTACCTGTGATATCCTGTCGTCGTTTTGCGTTTTAGACAAGTAACTCCCATCTTTTAACTCTGAACTTCTTATCGTTTTCGAAGGGCTGTCCCTCGGGGCTCAATAGCTATCAGAGGGTTCATGTATCTCGGTCTTAGAGCCTCTTTGGCTGACTAGCTCTGCAAACAGTAGCGCCGAGGGTATCTTCCTTGGGGGAGATTACGCCGAGCTAAGGTAATCTTTCACTCCGGTTAGCTTCTTCTTCCCTATCAGGCGCTCCGTGGATCTTCTCTATCCATGCCGACCTTAGTTTACCTCACCCATATACTTGTGCAAGCATACCTCAGGGGCCGTTTTCGACATCCGAGTGGACTCCTGGGGGTATCCCTTGCCGAGCCGTTGTCGAAGCGCGCCCTTCTGCAAGGGTCATATTCTATTCAGGGGGAATGCCCCTGGATATGAACTAAAGGCAGGGATTCCCGTGTTGCGGCCTATGGGTCAGGCTAGTTTCAGGAGGCTGGCTCCTCTTTCGTTTGGAAGCCGAAGTCCTTGGAGACTGCTTCCAGGGCCTTGCCCTTTCCAGGAGGCTGGCTCCTGTCTTTCTTTCGGAAGCCGAAGTCCTTAGAGACTGCTTCCAGGGCCTTGCCCTTTCCAAGAGGTTGGCTCCTGTCTTTCGTTCGGAAGCCGAAGTCCTTAGAGACTGCTTCCAGGGCCTTGCCCTTGATTATTCATTCGTCACAACAGCACCCATTCTCAAATATAGTATTTCTTCAGATTTATTACATTCCAAGGGCGAATTACAGCGTTCCCTTCAAGGTCTTCCAGTTCATATGACCCGGAACCCCCTACTGATGTGACCTTGTATGGCCCTTCCCAGTTAGGTCCCATTTTCCCGTCTGCAGGATCTCGGGTGTTTGCTACCACCCTTATGAGTACGAGATCACCAGTTTGGAACTCCCGGGGCTTGGTCCTTCGGTTGTAGAGCCTGGATATTCCTTCCTGGTATTTGGCCAGTCTCAAGGCTGCCACTTCTCTTCTTTCTTCTACGAGGTCCATGTCCAAGCCGAGTTGACTGTCATTGTCTCCAGTATCAAAGGCTTGTGTTCTTATGGTAGGGAAGCCTACCTCCAGAGGGATGACAGCCTCTACTCCGTAAGAGAGAGCGTAAGGCGTCTCTCCAGTTGACCTTCGCGGCGTAGTCCGGTACGCCCAAAGAACGTTTAAAAGTTCTTCCACCCATTTCCCCTTGGCCTTTTCTAACCTTTTCTTGATTCCATTGATGATTGTTTTGTTCGAGGACTCAGCCTGTCCGTTGGCCTGTGGATACGCGGGTGTGGAGTAATAATTCCGGATCCCCAGATGCTCGCAGAAAGACTTGAAAGGTCCGCTGTTAAATTGGGTCCCGTTGTCTGATACGAGCGCACGGGGGACCCCAAACCTCGTGATTATATTTTTCCAGACGAACTTCTTGGTGTCTGTGTCTCGGATACGGGCGAGAGGCTCTGCTTCTATCCATTTGGTGAAGTAGTCAGTCCCCACAATCAAGAACCTCGTGTTCCCGGGAGCCGTTGGGAGGGGTCCGACTAGGTCAAGCCCCCACTGGGCAAATGGCCAAGGACTAATCAATGGATGCAAGTCCCCGGCCGGTTGTCGGATGACAGGTGCAAACCTTTGGCATTGGTCGCATTTCCGGACATAGGCTTGAGCTTCCTTTTGCATTCGTGGCCACCAATACCCTTGGGACATGATACGGTGGGCCATGGACCGTCCGCCTGAGTGCCCCCCACATATACCTTCGTGGACTTCAAACAGGAGGGGTTCAACCTTATCCTCGCGGACGCACAGGAGATAAGGTCCAGAGAATGACTTTCGATATAGCATTCGATCGGGAGAGACCCAAAATCTCGGGGCCTTCAACCTTATCCTCCTAGCATCCTTGGGGCATTCAAGGAGTTCCCCGTAAAGGATGAACTTGATCAACGGATCAGTCCAGCTGGGCGATCCCTCACCCTCTTGGATGGTTGCTAACCGACACGTTTCGTCTATGCTCGAGTTGGGAAGGTATTCCACGGTAATTCTTCGCGTGGCATCAGAGTCTAGTGCCGAAGCCAGGCATGCCAGGGCGTCGGCGTGGGCATTCCTGTCTCGAGGGATTTGCTAAACCTCCACCTTACTGAACTTTTGGAGTAGGGCCATTGCTATACCGTGGTAGGCCTTCATCCGAGAGTCCCTTGCTTCAAATTCCCCATTGACCTGGTTAACAACTAGCATGGAATCGCATTGCACGGTGAGTTCGGCCGCCCCCACTGCGTCAGCGAGCTTGAGCCCAGAGATCAGGGCTTCGTATTCCGCTTCGTTGTTAGATGCCTTGAAACCCAGTCGCACAGCTTGTTCTGTGATCCTCCCCTCCGGAAAGACCAACAGTACTCCGATACCGGAACCCCTGTTGTTAGAGGATTCGTCCACACAGAGGTTCCAGGAGCCTTGACTATTCGTCGGGGGTAACTCGAGGGGGAAACATTCCCCTGGCAGACGCGGTTCCCCGGAGAACTCGGCTATGAAGTCTGCCAGCACTTGTCCCTTGATGGCAGTGCGAGGTTGGAAATGTACCTCATGCTCTCCTAGCTCCACCGCCCATTTGGTTGTACTTCCCGAGAGGTCTGCCCTTCTCAGGATTGCTTTTAGCGGCTGATCGGTCAAGACCGTGATCGGGTGTGCTTGGAAGTAATGTCTTAGTTTCCTTGCAGCTGTGACAAGTGCTAATGCCAATTTCTCTAAGGGGAGGTATCTGGTCTCGGCGCTCAGCAGTGCCTTGCTCACGTAGTACACCGGTTTCTGTTCCCGTTCATGTTCATGAATCAACACCCCACTAACCGCAAATTCGGACACAGCCAAATATAAGAATAGTATTTCCCCCCTGTCGGTACAGACAAAGTTGGGAGGATCTGGAGGTACTCCTTGATTCCGCCAAGCGCATCATCGCACTCCTGATCCCAGGTATCCTTCCCAGACCTCTTGATTGCTCCAAAGAAGGGTTTGCATTTGTCCGACGAGCGGGAGATGAACTGGTTTAACTCCGTCAGCATCCCTGTGAGCTTCTGAACTTCTCGGATCGTTCGGGGGCTTCGGACATTCATGATAGCTTGTATCTGTTCCGGATTCGCCTCCACCCCACAGCGGCTAATGAGGTACCCAAGGAATTTTCCGGATCCTACTCCGAAGACGCACTTAGCTGCGTTTAGTTTCAGCCCGTATGTTCGGAGGGTACAAAAGGTGATCCCTAGGTCTGTGAGATGATCATTTTCGTCCCTGGTTTTTACCAACATGTCGTCAATATATACCTCCATGGTGTTCCCGATCTGTTCTTTGAATATTCTGTTCATGAGCCTTTGGTAAGTGGCCCCTGTGTTCTTTAGGCCGAAAGGCATGACTTTGTAGCAGTAGACCCCTCTTGGGGTGATAAAGGCGGTCTTCTCCTGGTCTTCAGGATGGAGGGGGATCTGGTGGTAACCCGCCCTGGCGTCGAGGAAAGACATGCGTCGATGCCTTGCCGTGGCGTCCACCAGTTGGTCCATTTCGGAAGGGGGAAGTCGTCATTGGGACAGGCTTTGTTTAGATCAGTAAAATCCACGCAAACGCGCCATTTTCCTTCCTTCTTTTTCGCACAAACCGTGTTGGATAACCATTCCGGGAACTGGACTTCTCGGATGGTGTCAGCCTCTAGGAGCTTGTCCACCTCGTCATTTGCCGCCTGGGCGTGGTGCGGGGCCGCCCGCCGGGACTTTTGTTTTACCGGCTTATGAGCGGGGTCGACGTGAAGCCTATGAGTCATAACATCGGGACTTATTCCTTTCATGTCAGTGGCCTTCCAGGCAAACACATCCACGTTTTTCCTCAAAAAGTCCGCCATCGCCTCTTGTTCAGCAGCTGGCAAAGAGGAGCCGATCAAGAAATACCTGTCCTCGTCTCCGTCTGCCAGGAATATTTTGCGGAGATCCTCCACCGAGCGATCTGCCGGGTCGACCCGGGGCTCGTCGACCCCTAGCCGTCCGGACTATAATTGCTATTTGTTCAAGACCTCATCGGGGTCCCGCTCTTTCTCTTTGCCGGCAACCCCTGCCCTTACTGCAGAATAAAAACAGCTTTTGGCGGACGCTTGGTCTCCCCGGATCTCATTAATCCCCTCTGGGGTGGGGAACTTCAGCTTCTGGTGATAAGTCGAGTGTACTGCCCCCAACGCATGCAACCAGACTCGTCCCATGATGATGTTGTAGGACGAATCGGAGTCGATCACCACAAACTCCGTGTTAATCGTAACTGGCTCGGCGATAACAAGCATCGTGATTTTCCCCAAGGGTACGGCGTATGAGCCGTTAAATCCGACAAGGGGCGTGCTGACTTTGACAAGGTCCGAACAATTGAGTCCCATGCGTTTCAGGACTTCGAGGTACATCACCTCGGAAGAACTCCCGGAGTCTATCAGTACCCTTTTGACATCAAAGTCGCCGATTTTTAAGGTCAGCACCAAGGCGTCTTCGTGGGGGAGGACCACGCCGGCCAGGTCGGCGTCGGAGAATGTGATGTCCCCTTTGCTAGTCCGTGGCCTCTTGTCTGGCCGTCCTCCGTCCGTTTCATCTATCCTTCTTGTAAACGCCACCCTCTTGAGGTCGGATTTGAGGGTCCTGGATGTTGGGCGTTCCAGGGGGCAGACGTGAATGACGTCGATCACGTTGTGTTCCTTCAAATGTCCTCGATGTGTTCCTTCAAATGTCCGTCTTGTACCAACTTCTCCAAAAAAGACTTATAGACTCTGCAATCCTCGGTGCGGTGCCTAAAATCTTGGTGATATGAGCACCTTGCTCTCTGGTTCCTGGTGGAGGGGTCACCTTGCATCTTGGGGGGCCATTTGAAGAAAGGTTCCCCCTGAATCTTACGAAGTAGCCTGTAGATGGGTTCCTTGAACAGGGTGTTAACCCCTTTGAAAGATCATCCTGACGGGGGCCTAAGTCCCCTCTTGGGAGGGGCTGCCTCCGTCTCTCTTTCCTTCCTCTTGGGGATGGGAGCTTTTCCCTTAGTCCCCATTACTTCATCCTCTATTCGGGAATACTTGTTTATGCGGGACATAAGTTCTCCCATATCCGTTGGCGTCTTCTTGGTCAAGGACCTGTAGAAGTCGGAGTCTCGTGATAGGCCCAGCCTGAAGGAGGCCGCTGCCATCACCTCGGAACATCCTTCCACCTCGTTTACTTCCTCCCAATATCGTGCTGCGTACTGGTGGAGCGTCTCTCCTTCCCTCCGCCTCAAGGTTAGTAAAGAACCGACATCTTTGGGGCGCCTACTCCCCGTGATAAACCTGGCGAAAAGTTGATCAGTTAATTCCCTCCAAGACCCTATGGTGCCGGGGGGATGGTTTCGAACCACTTCATGGCGGAGTCTCCCAAGCTCATTGAGAACACCCGGCACAGCAGTCGACGATCGGTATGGTAGAGAGACATCATCTGTTTGTATTGCCTAAGGTGGGCTTCCGGGTCAGAACGCCCATCGTATACCTTGAATCTTGGCACCACGAAATTCCTTGGCACTTCCATTTCCGCAATATTTCTTGTGAAAGGCGATTGAATAACCTCATCGTCTGAATCCTTCCTTCGGATGGTTCTTTCCTTTGAGGAATGCAGCCAACCCCTGAGGTCCTCATCCTGTACGGGACGTACTCCGCTCTTCCGGCGGCGGTCAGCTATTTCTCCCACTCCAGGATGTCGAGTGGAGAGGGTAGAATCCTCTTCGGATTCTCCTACGCCTCCCCGCCCGGACAGGCTCTTGCGGAGGTCATCCCAAGCCAGAGACCTGGGTCTTTTGGCTGGGACTCCAGTGGCTTGTCCGCGGACCCTTGAGCGCTTTGGGGCCCTGGAACTTCCCGCCCTGCTGCTTAGGTGGTTCCTGAGATCATCTGGTTCAACCATCCTGATGGAGGGTTCACGGGACTTCTCCAAGCCTCAGGATCCCCCGCCGGATGGGGCAAACTCCTCAAGACAGTTGAGGACGTTCACATTGTCTTCTTCCAACTGTCGCAGTCGGTCTCCAAATTTTTCCTCGATCACTTCAGCCAGCTGGCGGGCTAATGGGGCGGATTTTTCGGATCCGATGCCCATGCTAGTTGGATCGGTGTGTTCTTTCGAATGGGTAGAAAGATTTTTGTTGATGCTGTCGACAGGGTCTTTCGTTCTGGACATGGTACGTGTCGGAAAATCGGCATTCTTATGCTGGTGGCCCTTGCCTTTCTGACGAGTATTCACCATGGTCACTGCGCTTCAGAAAGTTTGAATCGACTTCCCACAGACGGCGCCAAATTGTGCGCACAGATTTTCGCACAATGATTATGGAAGACAGATATCTCCCTCGGTGAACACGCGCCGGTCTCGAACGTCGACGATCTCCCAGCAAGGCAAGGGCTGAGAGGGCCAAAGGGCCTAATGGAGTGGTGATGAATTGTTCCTATGAGCCTCTCGATCCTTCGGATGGATCGACAAGGGTTCCGCCTTGGTAGGCCATATTCCGCACCAAGGAAAAGGTTGAGAGGGCCAAAGGGGGCCTAAGGAGTGGTGATGAATTGTTGTTATGGGCCTCTCGATCCTTCTGATGGATCGACAAGGGTTCCGCCATGGTAGGCCATATTCCGCAGCAAGGAAAAGGTTGAGAGGGCCAAAGGGGGCCTGAGGAGTGGTGATGAATTGTTGTTATGGTCGAACGATGTCTCAGGCGGGCCTGGATGAGTTCCTGGTACACAGAAAATGAGTCAGAAAGGGTGCCGGAGTGTTTTTCGGCGCATCCCCTCCAACTATCAAGTCAGTTCTTTTCAAAAGGGGGGAAGGAGAAAACACTATTTGTTCTTGAGAGTTGTTCTTGCGTACCTTTGCAATGTGTTTTTGGGAGCTATTTATACCCACCCGGACTCATCATTGCTGATAGTCTAGAAAATAGGTAGCGTTCAGAGGTGGGGCAGTGTGCCCCCTATTTATAATGGGGAAGCCCCCATTATTAACTGCTCGGATCCCCGAGCAATCAAAGCTCTTCGCTTCATGCAAGAACATTGAATGCTCGGTTCCCGGGGCATTTAATGTTCTTCTTTCGAGGATGGGTCATTAACTGCCTCGGCGCGGGAGCATTTAATGCCCATCATTTCTCGGTTTCCTGTGTCTTTGCAGGCATCCCATCAGGCGGGGATTCATTAAATACTTGCTTGTAACTGTCGTTAATCAACAGGGGCGGTTTCGTCCGCCTGCAACTAATCATGCGCTTTTTGCCACGTGTCCCACTCTCCTTGGAGGGGCGTCCTGTTGGCCCTGACGCACTGACTCCCTTGTGCAGAGTGCCCTCATGATTCCTAGTCTAGTCGATGTAGGATAGTTGTCAGTGACTTTTTCAGGAGTAGGAGTCATGTGTCAGGGTCACAGCTTTAGTTAGCATCCCTCAGCGCCGAGGGAAAATGATGACCCTGTGATGAGTGTACTCTCGGCGCCGAGGGTACGCAGTCAGGGAAGCTGAATAACCCTTATTCACCGAGGCTATGTCGTGTCTGAGAACACGTGTCCCCAACGTGGGTGACAGCATCAGTGGCGCCGAGGCCACGTGTCATCGTCGTGGAAGAAGACGCCTGTAATGCCGAGGCCACGTGTCCTGATCTGCTCTGATCTCAGAAATGTCCCATCACTAATCATTTGGGAAACCAATATAAATTGTGTTTTCCAAACTATAACATTGATTATATTGATAATTTTGCATCAGATGTATAATTAATATTCTTAAGTTCTGGTCAATTCATGGTGGATAACAGTGTGATGTAGCTTGTTAGGTTCCATGAAGGCATGAACATACTGTTTAATGAACTGATTTTCTTCTATATCAATATTTGGGCAATTATATGGCAAGTAATGTCAAAAATCAGCAAGAATCACAATTACAAATACTCTAAAATTCAAATATCAGTCTACTAATGCTGAGTATGCATACAAGGGAAAAAAAAGGCAAAAGTACATTGAGATAAGCTCCAGATGTAGAACACTGGTTGTTGATTACTTGGAGCAGGAAGACCGCCATACGTCCAAGGCCCAAAAAAAAGCAAAAAAGTAATAGTAGATTAGAGGCAAAATGGCCCGGACCCAGAATTGATCGAGTGCAGTGGTGTTTGATCTGGATCGGGCCAACAATCAAGACTCGTGGCTTAGCCATGAGCTCCTTCAGTTTTGGGTCGAATTCTATCGTTTAGACCCTCAAAACCCCGTTTTTGCTGTTTTAGGAAAGAATTCAAAAATTAATAATAAATTATAGAAGAGTATGAATTCAGTGTCATCAGTTGGGTTAGACTCTAGACGACATGTGCTTTTATGTTAAGTAGTTAGATTGCAATTTTCCGTTTTTGATAATTTTCATATAATTAGGATTTTACCCATAATAACGATTAGGATTTTGGCCATTTCTATATATATTCTCCTACGTAATACGGATTATTCATTGAATAATATACCCCTTGAGATATTCTCTTACTTCTTTCTTTATTGATTCAAAGTGTGTGCATTTTATATACCTAGAATCGTAGTGTTCTTCGTGATCCTTTGTTCCGCTGCGTCAGCTTCCATCTACTCATATCAGTGATATTGAAGAAAAGAGGAAAGGGCAACCGTCTGGTGCCTCTAAAAAAACCAAAACATTTTGGTGATGGTGTATGAGCTCAGTTTATTGGCCTTCTAAACTCCCCTGTACTGTTAATGTTGCTCAATTATGAAAAATTATGTGTATTGAGTGGCAAATATTGTGTAGGTATATGTGTGTGTGTATATATATATATGTACTACTTCTAAATGTCACTAAGCTTGAAAAAAATTTATATTCCTATTATAACCTCCACTATTCCTAAAACAACAATTTTATCCATGATAAATAATTGTTTAATATTTGTAATTATTACTCATAGCCGGTACCAATTCTGTAGAGTGTCATTCCATCTTCCATGCTCCGTTCATCTTAGACTCTTTTCATTCTATGAGTACATATTCAATTGCTATTATTAAGTCAGACCATTCGCATTCTAGAAGTATATAGAAAGATCAGCTACTTGGTTCTAGCATGGAAGACAAAAGGTTAAAACAGTTATAATTGATTGAGGATATTAGCTTCTAGAAAGACAAAAGGTTAAAACAATTATTATTGATTAAGGATAAAAATGACTTAACCACGGTTTACCCTGCATAATTGTTCTATATCTTTTAGATTTCTAGAGCACCACTCCTTTACACAATTACGAAGAATAAAGTAATTAGAGAGCTCAATGGTGAGGTGGAGGCAGAGAGGAGTCGTTCAAAGTCACTCTCACAGTCTCACTTCCGATCCGAAGCTACCCTCCAAAGTATTTTAACTTTTTTGAACTGTTTGTCTCATTTTTCACAATTTATTTTTTTAGAATAGGAGACATTCTATTCTAGACAATCTGACAAAAACATCTGAAGTACTCAAGTAGGATTTTGAATTCTTGATTAGTAATTTTTGAGATGATTGTGTTTGAGTATTTGGGATTTTTCATTAGAATATCTAAAATAGGATGAACTATCTAAGTTGCAGGAGAAATTTTTAATACTCCTGAGCAGAAATGATCATGAGTTGTCTCAGGACATGGTTCCAAAAATTATTGCATAGTTAGTTACCAAAAAGATGTTTTCAATTGACGTCTTCCCATAAATATTTCTGGACTGGAAGCAACGAAGGATGCTTATTCTATTAGGGCATGTTTGTTTGGGAGTTTTAGTGGTATTATAGGGTGGGATAGCAAAAAATAGTATCCAGGGTCCACCTATTACTTTGTTTGATTGGTATTTTATGTGCAGTATTATCTTTTGGATTGCAATACCGACCCGGTTTATACAGTAACCTTTAACCCTTGTGTATGGCTTTAATGAATACCACCTACCAAATGGTATTATTTGCTGGTATAAATCCACCGACGATATAAGCAAGAAAAATGACACAAATACCCTCATGTGTAGAGTTCACATATAAAAAATTTATTTTGAATTTTTTTTCTTGTATTATGTTTAAGCGTACAGTATCACCGGTTTTTTTTTAATTATTTTTATTTTGAATTTTTTCCTTGTACTATGTTTAAGGGTATATGGTATCACCAGTTTTTTTTTTTTTTTTAAAAAGTATTTTGAATTTTTTCTTTATATTATGTTTAAGCGTACGGTGTCACTGGTTTTTTTTTTTTAATTTTTTAAAAAAAAATTGTTTTGAATTTTTTCCCTGTAGTTTATTTAAGTGTATGGTGTCGCCGGTTTTTTTTTTTTTAAATATTTTGAATTTTTTCCTTGTATTATGTTTAAGCGTACGGTGTCACCGGTTTTTTTTTTTTAATTTTATTTTTAAAAAATTATTTTGAATTTTTTCCTTATATTATGTTTAAGTGTACCGTGTCATCGTTTTTTTTTTTAATTTTTTTTTACGGTGTCACCGATTCATAGCATCAGATTCTTTATTTTTTATGTGGATTTTTTACATTATTCAGAATTTTTTGGGTATGAATTGTCATACCATATATTATACCAAACATTGTGCAAAAATGTTACACAAATGGAGTAATAGAATGGATGATATTAAGGATAAAATTGTATATTTATTATATAAGATGCGATAAAATATATAGTTGTTTGTGAGACTCACCATAGTACCTATTGAACAAACAAACATGAGAGAGAATTAAAATACTTTCTATTACCGGTAGTAAGAAATACATTTCTTAATCTCATGCATAGCAATACTTAAAACAAACATGCCTTTAAAGTTTTAGAAGAAAAAAAGGATCAAATTAGAAGGTGGGTTTTTTGAAGCTTCAAAGTATAAAATGCTTCGAGTTGTCCTATTAAACAGTATATGCTTTGTTGGCCGATGGTATCGTCAAGGTGGCTTTTTTTCTAAAAACTTAAAGAGTAGTTGTACTTCCCTGTCAAATGTAAATGTTAAATCAAATTGATCCAAAAAATTTCTAAATTTTTATTTTAGCCCTACTCAATAGCATAAAGTTATTCTTAGCCTTAATTGAATAATAACCGATTTAACATTTAGTCTTCTCCGGTAAATATTCTTAATCCAATACTCATTGATTTACCTTCTAGAGTAAATATTCCATTACCGATTGGAACTTGAACAACTTTATATCTTCTATGTCATAACAAAAGAACTTAACAGTAAAATTAATTAGTTAGCCAAAATGTAGTTCATCAGTGCAGAATGTTTTTCTGCTAGGTTCTATTTTTATACCAACAATATCCCACATAAAAGCATCAGTGTTCTTTTTCATAGGGTTTTTTTAGAAAAACATTTACCTTCTGGTATATATGATAGAGAACCACTTATTTTAAGAGGATTTGACTAATAAAATTTCAAATAATTTGTTCAACACGTGTGCAAATATTAGATACTTAAAATAAATCACGTGTAACGCACGTATACACCAACTAGTATATATATATACACACACACGAAGATAACGAGCTATAAAGAAAAGGTGAATATTAAAAGATGCTAAAACCCATAGAAACAAACAATTTGCCTGACAAACGTACGACGTGTAAGTAAAAAGATTGTAAGATAGTGACAAAATTAAAATTAAGTACCTCCTCGCCGGAAGAATACCGACAGTAGAGGAATAACCGTTGAACTTCCCCGACCGGACGGCGTCGGCTATAGCGTCTTCGGCTACAGAAGTGGTTCGAAAGCACGGAAACGCCGAGGGGTCGCCGTGGCCGAGAGGAATGGTGGTTCTGTGGTCTGCTTCGTTGAGATTTCTCATCAACAAGTTGAGCATACCTCTGATTGTGATCTCAGAGGCCGTGTTCAGCTCGTCGTTCCCTCGGAAACCCCATCTCGGCGATCCGTTCTCCATCTCTCTCCTCTCCTCCTCTGGTGTACGAGTACGAAGGCTCAGGTGAGAAGACAAAGTGAGAGGCTGAGAGCAATGGAGACGTAAGTTTATAGCCAAGGAAAGCCCCATAGTTGATGACTTCTTTTTTTTTGGAGAATTGCACTTTACATCTAAAAGATTTAATAATTTTTACTTTATAACTTAAAAGATTAAATTTTTTACATCGAGAATTATTAAAGTGTAGCAACGTGGTATTTTGTTAGTTTTTGTTATTTATTTAGTCAACTTCAATGGGATGAGTTTTAATATAATAAGCAACAGAAGGTAACGGAAGAACCGTATTACATCACTTTTAATATATTAAGGATATAATATAAAAAATCTCATTCTTTTGGGTATAAAATAAGAAAATTATATTTTTTGGGGGTATAAAGTAAGATTCCCCTTTTTTTTTTTTAAACTGGGTGTATTTTTTTTGGAACTGGATGGTGACTTGAATGTCTCGGACTCTAGCTTCATGGATTGTCTGTTTGTTCGGAGTCTCTCAATTTTAAATTGTGGTTGATTTTATGATCAAAAAAAAAAAAGTGTTTGATTTTGATTAATCCTAAATTTCTATTAAGTTATATATATATAATAAATTAGATAGGTGTTTAAACTTATGGGGATATATTTTTTCCCCCAAATTTTATACACCCAACACACACTTTCTCCCCCAAATTTCAAAAACCGAACACACGCACAGCTGCACATACATACACACTCCAAGACACATTTCAATGCATGCACAGTGTAAAAATTTAGTGTACAGTGACTTTAGTCATGAGGTATCGCTAGTATATATATATTTTTTCTATTTTGAAAGGTAATTATTGTCCAAGCAATGCTATTGTGACCTAATTTATTGACCTAATTTACTGACTTAATTCACTATAATCTTTGGATTAACTATGGGGCCCATCAAACATTAAAATTTGGTGTTGATCCAATGATTTCAATTAAGCCACGTCATTAAATCAAAAAATCATGTCAAATTTTTATATTTAAATAACATTGGTCATACCGAGCTAAACTAGAGGGGCATAATTAGATGTCTAATTCAATTCATTCATTGAATTAATTGTCAGTTTTAATGTTAGATGGATTCACTTTCAATGCAGTAGTCATAGTTGATAATATATCTAGAATAAGTATTCAAATTAAGTATAAACAGTATTTTTTTTTTTTAAATTGAATAGAATCCGAACCAGAAGGACATATAAGAGCCAATCTTTGCCTCTGACATCCTAATTGAAAATATTAAGTGCGATCAATTAGTTTAGACTCAATTAATTTATTATATTTTATTAGAAGCCATATGTTGTGTTAAATAACAATTAATTATGTTAATATTTTATTATCTCGTTCAAATTTAGCTACAGTTTACGTCTCTTATTATTATTACAGCGATAATGTATGAGTATTAAAAATAATTCGCAATATACATATATAGGAGAATAAACACCCAAAAGAAAGAATATTACAATCAATACATTCAATAAGCATCAGAGAAATTGTTCAAAAGAGGTATCCAAAGGATCGAATAGATTAATCATTGGTTGAGGTTAGGGGTGTCACACGTGTCAGGTTAAATGGGTGACGGGTGAAAAACATGTAAACCCGTATACGACACGTTTAATAAAACAGGTAAAAAATCTCAACACAAACACGACCCGTTTAATAAACGAGTAACACGACACGACTCATTTAATTTAAAAAAAAATTATATCAGCAAATTTTAATACACCATTTTTTTTACTGCCAATTATATTTATCTCAAAAAAGATAAATTTCTAGCCAAATTTCACATAAAATCAGATTTGAAGGCTAAAAAAAAAAAGGCAAGAGGCCACTGCCTTTTATAGGCAAGGCAGCCCTCCCCATCTCCCCTCTTTTGTCGATGTGAGACAAAAACAAAAAGGGTTGATTTGTTTTTGTCATGAATTGCTCTCATCTCCTCTCCTTTGTATTTGAACTACTACTTTATTTTATTTTTTTTGTATTGATTTCTTTACTTTTTTTCTGGCTAATTTTTTAAAATAATTATTAATTTATTATTATATTAATTTTATTTAAAATGGTAAACGTGTGATAAACGGTTTGACAGGTCTCACCCGAACATGACTCGTTTATTAAACGTGTCTGGCGGGTCAACCCGTTTACCACCGAAACCCGTTAAGATCTTACCAAAACCCGCTTAATTCATGTCGATTCGTGTCGATTAATCGTGTCGTGTCGAATTTTGGCAGGCCTAGTTAATGTCCATAAAATACGCAGTTGACAAAAATACCCTTAATGAAATAAGTTATTTAAAAACTTAAACTATATCCCTTAATGTTTTTCCACATTATATTTATTACCACTATTATCACACCATCCACCACCATCACCACCACCGACAATGAACTAAAAGACGGTAAACTCAATGACAGTTAATTAAAAACACACACACACTCTCTCTCTCTCTCTCTCTCTCTTTTTGAATCGATTGTTTGATATATGAAATTTGGATGAGATTTAATTGTGTTTTATGAAATTTCTAAAATATTTTTATTTAGATTGACGAATGGTTTTGTAAACTAAAGACAGTAAATTTAAGACAATGAACTAAAAACAATCACTTTCTCTTTTTCTATGAATATGTATTTTGTTATTTATGAGGATGGAAGAAAAACTGGATTTTTTAGTTCATTGTTTTTAATTCACTATCGGTGGTGGGTGGTGGTTGATTTTTATAGAAGAAGAGCTGGATTTACCCATGAAAAAAATAATAGCTCTTGTTCGGCTTCGGTTAGGTAATATACAAGGCACAAGAGGTAATATTATTATATAAAAAAAATTAATTTGGATTACATGACAAAAAGTTTAACTGAGTTGGACTCAACTCCTTAAAAAATACATGCCTAAACTTATTGATAAAAATACGAAATTTATACTTTTCAACAATCTTCACAAAAAATAAAAGTGGCCTAGAGACAATCATATTGTCTTCTTTCCTTTGTGTACATTGTTGTATGGGTGTCCGATTTTACTTTGAAAAGTTAGGGCACATTTTAGAATTAATTTCTTGGCAACCAAGCAAAAGCTTGGACCACATATTTATAAAAATTAGCCCACAACATTGGACTAAAAAAGTCATTTAGCTAACCGAAGCTAAACAACAAAGAGCTTTAGCTTGCCAATTGCTCTTGTAGGATAATAAAAGAAACTAATGGTTGGTTTGGTAAAACACAAAAGTGAATGGATGATAAAAGAGGGACGTCTAGAACATCATGTTTTTGTCCAATTAAAAAAAAATAGGACATCATGTTTGTTTGGTTAAGAAGGAAAAAAGAAATGGAGGACTAAGGGTGTATTTGGATTGTATCTCAATAACAGTATTCAAAAAGAATTTTTGAATTTTTTTTTAAAAAGTATGTTTTAATGTTTTTATATTACAAAATATGTTTGGTTATATATTTCTTAAAACAGTTTTAAGTAACAAAAAATAGTAAAACTTATTTGAACAATGATCCATAAATAATAAAAATATAATTGAGATATAAAATCCTTTCTACACCAACAGATCACCAACAATACCACTTCCTTGCCAATCACCAATAGATCTGCGTTTAGATCTCTCTCTCTCTCTCTCTCTCTCTATAATATATATATTAAGTTGCTTTGGAGATCTTCGACGATGCTGGATTCAAAGAGAATGAAACTCGATGCTGGATTCGAAGCTCAAAAAATAGGTGAAAATATTTTCGATGAAGCTCGATGTCCAAACCCCATTAAAAAGCCGTGTGTTTCTCATATTTTCAAAATTTTAGAATTTTTTTTTTTTGAAAAGTGGGAAAACATGTATATGATGTTCTCAGAATTTAACCTCATTTTCAAAAACTTTTTTCGAAAATAGTTTTCGAAAAACACCAAAACCAAACAACATTTGGGTGTTTTTTTCTATTTGAAAACAAATAATCTATTTTCAAGATACAAACCAAACAAACCCTAAGTCTTCCTTCTTCAAAGTAGACGAAAAAATAGAAGAAAAGATAAACAAGTATGTTATGATATGAGTTATTTATTTTTATGTCCACTAATATAGCTATTCTTTTGGTCCTTAAAATATGATAGAGAAGTTAATTTCATGTATGAACATATAATAGTAAAATATGCACCTCCACTTTTTCCTTCAATTTTCCATTTGTACTAGATATAAAAACATTCATCCCGCATATTTTTCATCCTACATATCAAACACAAAAAAAAAAAAAAAAAAAACAATGGTTCTTTCTTCTGAGAATCTAAAGCGCATCCCTCCTCTTTTTTTCGACTTTTCAATTTGCCTCTTAAACAAACCATAAAGATCATAAATAAGTACAAACACAACCGTTTAAAACGGTGTTTAAGAGTAATAAATGATAGATAATCATATATTTACTATTAAAATAATGATTTACAACTAAAACCCACGAAATATCCTTGGAGTAGAAGAACATTTTCCTCACACTTTAGAGTAAAAAAATTCAAAATAAAAATTTAAGTGGTTAATATTCTTAGATCAATTAGTCCTTTTTGGCTGCAGAAATAGCTGATAGCATGTTGGACCATGATAGAGACTTGTCCCCTTGGGCGTATCTAACCCATGGTTTAGCACCAAACCGGATTGGATACGAATCATACGATGAATAAGAGATTGGACAAATGAAAAAGTACTGGAAAATCAATCACCCATTAAAGGAAATTAAAGGTGTCCTAAAAAAACTCAGATTTGGTAGTAACATCAATCTGCCAGTGATTGTAACGTGTGGAATTAGTGCATGCTTAATTTGGCTCAACAGCCGTCTCTAACTATATTATCGAAAAATAATTTTTCAGTACCACATGTCTATTTTTCGCCTAAGAAAAAGTTGACGTGTAAAATTTTCTCATTTCATTATTTTATGTTATTTCATTATGTTTACTATCAATCATTATAAATTAATCAAACTAAAATCTCTGACTATACATGGTCGGCTGGGGCCTAAGACCATCAAAGCGGTGGCCTTAGGCCCCAAAAAAATAAGGCCCTAAATTTTTTTTTTGTTAAATAAAAATAAAGTCTCAATTTCGCTATGTAGTATAGTGCATATTAATATTTTACTTTCAATAAAAGTTAAAGTTCAATAAAAATAATCTTATAAAAGTCTATGTTTAGGGAAAAAAAAATAACACTAAGCCCAAATGATTAACTAAAAGACACATTTGATTTAACAGACATTATCATTATATTTCGTTTTTTCAAAGAGAAATACTATTGAAACCTAAAAATTTGATCCAATAATTTGATCAAATCATGTGATAATTGACATAACCTGATATAAACATTTAAATTAATAATTTTGTACATTGAAAAGTTCCAAAAAAAATTCACTTAAAAAAATATTAAAGGCCTCAATTAGATCGGTCATTTTAGGCCTCCAATCATCTCGAGCCGACCTTGCCACTATAAATCTAGTTCAATATGATACCAAAATTATTTTTAAGGGTTAATTACAATTTGTCTCCTCCAACTATGTCTCTTTTTTACAATTAACTCTATATGGTTTCAAATGCTTTAAGTTATCCCTTTCAAGTTTTAAGTGGATTAAATTGACTAAAAACAGTGATTGACCATCTAAAAGAACTATTACAACCCCTGTCTTGTACATTTTTTCTCATATTTTTTTCTTGAGATATCAATTTTGTCCCTAAAATATAAGAAAACGAAAAAGCCAAGACTAAAAAAAAAAAAAAAAAATCGCTTTTGCCTCATCATAGAGAATGGAGGGTTTCTACTTGAAGGTGAAAGCGAATGAAAGTTAACCATCTGATGTAAGGGGGGATGGAAGCGTGTAAGTGTAAAGGGAAAAGTATGGATATTTGGTACAGGGAGAAAATAGGTATAACAGTAATGATCTCTTTTTAATAAAGCAGGAATCATGTGAATTTAACATATTTAAATTTTGTCATTTTTTATTATCTAAAAATAACTATTGGTGTTATGCAAAATATTCAAACTTAAAAAAGACTATTTGTTGAAATTAAAATCTGAATAAGTGAATTATAAATTATCCAAAATTAAAGAAAAATATTTTATAATTAACCCTATTTTTAATGGTACCGTAGTCATATCCTCAATAACATCACTCAAATGACGGGCTTAATGATTTTTGGTATTTAAATCCTGCATTTTTCTCAATGTAAGTAACACATATCATTTTGCCATCTAGTTAGTAGTGGCGGTGCGACACTAAAGAAATGGAAATAGCTCTTGCTATGGAAAATACCTGAAATATTGGCTAATCAAAACAAATTGAGTCGTCTGGTCAATTGGGGTTTGACACCTAACATTCCCTTTTGGGGAAAAAAAAACTATAATTGAGAATTGTCCGTATTGATCGATAATGATAGACTTGTCAAATTTGTATATTAGATCTTCGTTCTCAAATAAATACTAGTGTTAGATAAATAGATGCCCTTTTTATTTGACAATGATGAATCTGCCACATCTTTTGGAATGAAGATTTCGTATAGAATTTTATACGCATAGCGTTGCTCATTTTTATTTTTGATAATAATCTCCAACACATTCCCATGAGAATATCCACCAAACTAATAGGATCGCATTTATAGAGGTTTGGTTCGTCTATTGTACAGTAGGAGATGTTGTTTCTAAAACGATGTTATTTTACAAACAAAATAACGTTGTCTTATGTATAAAATAATGTCGTTTTGAGGAACAGTACCCTTCTGTATAGCAGCAGAAGAGTCGTGCCCCATTTATAGACGTAATAATATGGTGAACCCAAACAATAATATTGGGAGTGTTTTTGGATAAAGGCCTGGCATAGAAGGCTCATTGTCCAACTAATTAAGTCCATTCGATCGTCGTAGGTTTTCTTTTCGTTGTTTGGGCCAGGCCCATAAGTGGAAGAGCTTAAAAGGCTTCAACCACACCAAATTTTTTTTTTTTTGGGTTAATTGTTAAAAAGCACACAGCTCTTAATGTTAAGTCATTAAATCCTTATTTTTAAAACTTAATTGTGTCCAAGTACATAATTTGACTTTTTATAATTTTTTTTGACATATTTGTCCTATATATATATAAAGGCACTATATAACAAACAAAAAAATCTTTAATTAAAAAAGGGTAAAAATACGAATATCTCCTGAGTTTTAGAAATATTACATGGACACCCCCTGACATTTATAAATAACATGAAAATTCCATGAGGTTTGTTATTCATTGTACGAAGGCCCCCTCTGTATCCATTTCGTCAATGTTGCTAACGAAAGTTAATAATTTCATCCAAAAAAACTTTATAATTTTTACAATTGCCCTTCTCCAAATTTAGTATCAAAAAAATTAAAAATTTAATAAAATCAAATAAAATTTGATTTAGTACTCCAAAAATTGATATAATTTAGTACCCTAAAAAATTGATTAAATAAATTTTAATATTAATTTGATAACAATAAAAATTAATTTGATATTACTTCAACAAAAATGACTATAAATTAGACAAAATTAAATATTATTTTTTTATAAAAATATATATTAAATTACAATCTAAGGTTCATTGTTTTGAAAATATTACACAAACACCCCCTGATATTTTATAAATAACACAGAGACACCTTGGGGTTTGTTATTCATTGCACGGAGACCCCTCTGTATCCCTTTGTCAGTGCTGCTAACGAAAATCGATAATTTCATTCTAAAAAAACTTTATTATTTTTACAATTGTCCTTCTTTAAATTTAGTACCAAAAAAAATAAAAATTTAATAAAATCAAATAAAATACTCAAAAAATTGATATAATTTAGTACCCCAAAAAATTGATTAAATAAATTTTAATATTAATTTGATAACAATAAAAATTAATTTGATATTACTTTGACAAAATTGACTATAAATTGGACAAAATTAAATGTCAATTTTTGATAAAAATATATATTAATTTATAATCTAAGGTTCATTTTGTGTTGATTATTATTTGGTGTTTTTTGTTAATGTGCTATTTTTTATTTACATTAAGTCTTATTTACAAACTAAGAAGCAAGTAGCAAAATACATACCGTCATATATATAAAAATTTTGAATTAGTTTTATGGAATAAATAATTTCATGACATGTAGTTTCATCTGTTTTATGGAGTAAATAATAACAAAAACAACACAAGTAAAAAAAATAATATAAGAGAGAGAAAGTATAAGATAGATAGATAAATATAATTATATGAGATATGAGAATCTTAGAGTTGTTAAAAGAATGAATGTCCAATTAGGACCATCGAATCAAAACGATTTGAGCCGCGAAAAGTTCAAGACAAATAATCTAGCTACTTTATTATATCGATATATATAAAAGTTCTAATAAGACAAAAACCTAAAATTTAAGAAAATCAAAACTCATAATAAATCTTCTCTATTTTTTTAGGGATATGTTTCTAAGTTTTTTGAAACTTTTGAAATTTGACAACTAAAATTAAGGAATAAAATGGTATTTATGTCTTTCTATGTCTTAAGTGGACGTTTTTACAAAACATTTTTTCTTATATATTTTTTGACAATTAAGTCTAATTTTGTGTACCTATTTCCGAAGATCCCACTTTTTATTTTTTATTTTGACGTCATTGAGAAATTCAAACCCGGTTGATTATGGGTTTGCAACAAAAGTAGTTTTTTCTTTTTTTCTTTTTTATTTTTTCTTGAAAATATAACAACATGGTTGAGCATAAGTAGAGATATGACCCAATGCAGATTCTTTGTAGAGATTATGGGAGGGGGCAATTGTCCACCAAGATTTTTGAAATTCTTTAGAATTTTATTGTTTTTAAACTGAATGAATCTTGTAATTACAAAGAGCTTAGTGACGTAGATATATGCTAAAAAAAAATTGCATCTCTAGGTTTAGTTCCTAAATTCGTCCCTGGTCATTTGAAAATTAGTGACGTAGATATATACTATCCCACATCGAGCAACAAAACCAATAGTTTATGAAATATTTAAGAAATGTTGATGGTTTTATTCAAGAGACAAGGAGAATTTAAAATGTGGTTAGAATTTTTCAAAGTCCGAATTAATAGAAATTGGGGCTCCAGATAGAAATTTTAAATGAGGACTCTCAATAGTAATGTCACATCATTTAGTATATATTTTTTTCAAAAAAAAATCGGTTGTTTTTTGAAAACTCAAGTCAATAAATTTTTTTGAGTAATACCCAGAAGTCCATAGTGGATCGTCTGCTATTTGGGCAGGCAGCCCAATCGACATCGGAGAATGCAAAGAAGGTGGTTAACGGTCCTGAAATGATGATTGTACCCAAATTAGCAACAAGAAATATGGGTTATTAAAGAGTATCAACTGTCCGCTATCTCCTGTATAGGTCTTTTCGATCTATAGAAAACTTAACAATTGCTCTATTTTTTTTGGTCAGTCTAGGACTACTCTATAGTTTATAAAGGAGTCGCCTAATAAATTATCAGTCTAGACATTGAACTGAAATTATCATAACATTGAAAAAATATACTTTAAAAATAAGATTGTTTTTAATCATGTGAAACCATGGTTCAACTCTAAATCTCAAACGATGTTAGCGGTTAATCTAATGATTACCGTTCTCACTATTGGACCTCAAGATCGAGAGTTCGAACCTCATTATCCTCCTCACTTGTACTAGCAAAAAAAGAAATTCAAACAATTTACATTGATGAAAGAGGAATCACATTAACATTAGTGCTGATGTGAACTAGTCGCTATCTATATTACAAGAGCCAATACCATGAAAATGATATATTAATACATTGCCCATTGGAGTCTTTTTTTAATGGGGACCTCAAGCAGAAGCCTAACTAGTTTAGTGACTGAGTCAAACTCTGGCCATGCCATGGGTGGGATGCTAATGCTACGCGTAGCACTCTCCTTTTGTTACTTTATTATGCCTTTTAGACTAATTGGACAAGGGCATATAATAATGTTTAGTAAAAACTTTAGTAAATGATTTGTGTATAACACTGTCATCTATAAACTATGCTTACAAGTTAACAGAAAACACTATGGTAATGAATTTTTATTTTTTAATATTATTTTTAAAAAAGTGAAAAAAAAATGAAAAAATAGTAATTTTATACCCACAAATGATAAGCTCTATTAAAAAAGCGTGGTAAGTGAACTCAAAAATGTTAACTGAATTAAATAAGTTTTTTTTTTTGGTCAAAAAAATTAAATAAGTGAGAGTACTTTAATATTGTTAAATTTTACCCAAAATATAATATGAATATCTAAAAAAATGACAAGTGATACAATATATATTTTTTCTCATACCCTAATCAAACCTTAAGTTAACACTCTTTGGGCAATTTTTAGTTTAGGTATTAAGGGTAGAGATGTCAAAATATGACACGACTCGTTAACACGACATAAAGTTAGAGAGTTTAAATCTTCTTTTAAGCCACCTGTTTTGTAAAAGAATGGACCCGATGAGACACGATTAATAAACAAATTAGGTATAAGTGAAGTTAATAAAAAAAAATACACGATACGACTCGTTTATATACCAGTTATACACGATTGATATACCACACGAACTCGATATGATATGACTCGTTAGACACAATAAACGAATTCAGAATGAATGAAGTGTTTTTTGACACGAACCTGTTAAAATCCAACATGAACACGTTTCACTCGATGCAATTGATAGCCCTAATTAAGAGATTGGATTGAATTAATTTAATCCGGTGATAATGTAGTGCAAAGTTTGGATTGAGTTATTACGACTCGGTATTAATTTTTCATTAATTTTGACCCAGTTCACTATTGTCATTTAACACCTAATATTTATGTATTAATGAATATAATGTGGTAGGCGATATTATTTAAAATAAGTTCAGTATTAAAAAATACAATGAATTTATCACCCTAACAAATTTAAATACACACGTTCATATAAAAATTACATATTATATAAACTCTTATTCTCAATATTTTTTTTTTATTTTCAATTCAATTAAATACACTATTACCTAATTCAAACATAAATTTGTTATTATAATTATAGATTTATAACTTATTCCAATTTTAATTCAAACTTATTATACAAATAATATGATCAAATAATACTCTTATTAATATTATTTATATAAATTAAATGAGAATCAATTGCTTAATCTTATTTTTTTTATGTGTATTCGAAGCAAACATACGACTATATAAAATTTATTTTATATAGTGAACCAAACATACGACTAACCTATGGATCTTTTGCCATTTAGCTTAGACTCTATGGATGCTAGTGAATATTTTTTCTTGAGCAAAGCAGCCAAAAGAAGATGATTACGATTACAGCTAGTCAAAAAAGAAGACGTGTTTAGCGCTGAACGAGGGCTACGTGGCACATTTTCGATGGTCAATCTATCTAAGTGTCGGTCCAAGAGAAGGGATCAAGTAATTATTATAGTATACGGAGTCGAAAGACGGCTGTTTCGCAGTACTTCAGTCAGAGAAAATATTCAATGGATCAGTAATAGCGTGACACGTCATATCACTAACAAATTTATTAAGTTATGACTTAATATATTTTTTTATTTTAAACATTATTCATATATAATAGAGTACATATATTAATTTTTTTTGAGAATAAGTATTTTGAAAAAAAATTATATAAATTAATTTCAAGAAATTGTCATTCGATATAGTGCGATCGAGTTTTTAGACTGCAAATTTATATTTTACCATATTTTTAGACACGAGTTATTTCTAATAATTGTATATCATGTATGTGTTTTAGATCCCATTATTTTTCTAACTTCCAATAACAAGCATGAAGAAACTCTATAATATAAAAAATCGAGCATTGATAGTATATTATTTAATTTGAAATAGTAATTTATTTATTTATTTATTTTAATATTATATTTTAAAATTCAAGTGAATAGAAAGTAAATAAAAGAGAGAGACAGTTGTAAATTAATGAAGTTGTTTGATATTGAAAAATATATTGGTTGAATTCACATTTTTGATCGAAATAAAATTAGAATATATTTTATACTATTAGATTAAAATAAATAAAAAATAAATCAATTTTAATTATTATTTTGCTTTTATAAATTATTAATTGTAAAAATCACTTATCACCAATGAAGTAATATCAACGTCACACTCAATATTCACTCGGGAGTAATGTTATATATCCCAAATATGCATCACAAATGTGTATCCCAAATTAATAAGGATGGTTAGATCAGTGGGTCCCAATTAAAAAAATTGATGAGATCCACTCATCCAATGATCCCATTAATTTAGAATACACATTTGAAATATAAATTTGGGATATATATAACATTACTCATTCACTCGGTGTGTGACTGCCGTATATGGATTATATTTGTTTGAATTGGTCGTCGGCCATCGCAAGTCTCACCTCATAGAGTGTGAATTAAACGCGCCACTTTCCATGCACAATTTTTCATATAAAGTCCTTCCATATAAAATGCACAATTTTTAATACAAGGCCTTTTTGAGTTTTTCATATAAAATAAAGGATTATTTATAAAATATTTCCTCTTCCTTCTAGGATAATGGACTAAAATAAGTATATATTATTGGGATAAATGTCATAAGATGATTCTCAAATTATGGTTTTGGATGTTCTAATGTACTTTAACTTTTATTTATAGTAATTTAATCCTTAAATTTTGTAAGTGGTAATGGCTAGCTTCATCTATTTTCGACCTAATTTTTTTTAGCTTTTTATTTGTTTAATTGAAGGGAAAAACGATCGATTTATTAGAGATTAAAATTGCATCTTCTAATATTTTTTGATCCATCATCCAACTATACTTTGAGTAAAAATGAGATCAAAATTATCACAATTGCAATATTTTTTTTTATTATTTGTGAGCTATACTTTGAATAAAAATAACCACAATAGCAATGACACATCTATCATGAAAAACTAAATTCTTAATTTATAAAATATAAAAACTATCAATATTAATAAAAAATTAATTCAATATTTTTTTTGTCCTAAAATTGTCATTCTCTCTATAAGGCTTCTACTAATATTAGATAACGTCATTAACCCATATCTATCTCTTTTTCTTTGTCCTATACTTCTTATTTTTCCTTTATTCCTTATAATTTTAAGTTAGATAATTTTTTAAAATAAAATAAAAATATTACATGCTTAATACCTTATTTTTAATATTATAAATTGTTTTTCTTGCATTGCTTGTTTAATTGTTAATTTTACGCGCGTGGTACGCGATCATAATGAGCTTGGACAACAACAAAAGACGCGCATCTAAAAACGCGGTCTAGTACAAAGCCGGCACATCAATATCATCCCCGCTTTCCTTAGAAGCTCCCCGCGTGCCACGTAAACACCTAACCTTACAATTTTCAAATAATCGTCACAGTCTCCACCGCTGGGGCGGCGCTCCATTGTCCCCCTAGTCAAATCCCAAAGCTGACTGCACCACCTGTCCATTTCTCTCTCCAACATCCCTATATAATCTCTCCCCACCTTTCATCAAACTCCATCCCCATTTTCTAACACAACAAAGAGAGAGAGAGAGAGAGAGAGTGCGTGTTTGTGTGGGAGAGAGAGATTTAAGCTTTCTGTTATTCCATACTGCTTAGGAGTCGGAGATCTCTAATGGCGATGAAGGAGAAGATTACAGGAGTAAAGAGTGGTGCCGGGAAGGCCGCCGGAGTGAAGGATGTGCATTACAGAGGAGTGAGAAAGAGGCCATGGGGACGATTCGCCGCTGAAATCCGAGACCCGAGTAAGAAGAGCCGGGTCTGGTTGGGTACCTTCGACACGGCGGAGGAGGCGGCGAGGGCTTACGACACAGCCGCCATAGAATTCCGCGGCCCCAAGGCCAAGACCAACTTCCCTCTGCCTTCTGAAATCACCAATAGCCAGAGCAGCACGGTGGAGTCCTCGAGCCGTGATGGTCTCCCTCACGCACCGCCTGAGATTGACCTCACGCGCCGCCTTGGTGTCTCCGGAGATATTGGTGGGTCCGTTGCTGGGTATAATCAGTTTTATCACCGCCAGCCTGCGTACGCTGTCCTGCCAAATGGTCAGCCGGTGTTATTTTTTGAAGCGCTTGCGCGGCCGGCGATGGTGAATGGGGGAATTCCGTACCGATTTGACTCGGTGGCGACTGAGTTGACTCGTGGGTATGGAGGTGGTGCACTGAGTGACTCGGACTCGTCCTCTGTTGTTGATGAGAGTAGTCCTGTAAAGAGGGTTCTTGACCTTGATCTTAACTTACCTCCACCTATGGAGGATTGATGATGATGATGATGATGGCCAACTTTTGATGTATATGGGTTTTAGACAAGTTTTTTTGTTCAAGATATTAATTTTTGCAGCTTAGAGAAAGTGTTAAATTCTCTCTGGTTGTTGTAACCTCTTAGCTAACTAATGTTTTTTTTCTTTAAAGATTGAATAAAGATTCAATTTTATATGTGCATATCATGAACGAATGCCAATTTTTCATGTCGTTTTATAATTTTCTATAATTATCTTCAATTTATTTAGGTTTTTTTTTTAGGTATAATTTTGACTTAATTTTAGGGTGGATGACATTTGTACCTTTTAAAAGGTTCTTAAAATTTTAATTTATATCATTAAAATATTAAAACTATCTTCAATTAGCAAAAATGTAATAATATAATCTAATAGTCTAAAGTAAATATTTTTTGCCCTTTTTGAAAATTTTTCTTTATTTTATTTGTGGTATTATTTAATTTTCATAAATAATATTTAATGATAATTATCATCAATTAGCAAAAATGTAGTATTATTTAATTGTTCTCCCATATTAACACCACAATTTTATGCTTTTAAACTTGAGAGACAAAACTAGAGAGATGAACATTTCTCAGAAGCCATCAAAATAGAGGCCAAGACAAATAAAAATATTATGAATTTTATTGGAAAAAGAAAAAGAGAAATTAAAAAATTCTTAGATTTTATACACTATGTAATGTTATTCAATCAAGCATTATACGATTGGTTTGACAAATTATTCTTTAACCAAATGACTAATTGATTTCAGTGTTAATATTTATGACGAATTTAATAATTATGATTGTATGTAAAAAAATAATAATTTTTTATACGTTAATGACATTATTTTTTAAGAGCAATACTATGTATCCCAAATTTTTAACTCAAATTTTTATCCCAAATCAAGAGAGACCATTGGATCAGTGGGTCCCATTTAAAAAAGTTGATAGGACTCACTCATCCAATGGTCTCCCTTCATTTAGGATAAAAATTTGGGTTAAAAATTTGGGATACATAGTATTTCTCATTTTTTAATGAGACAAATTTGACCAACTATCTAAAAAGTAATGACATAAATCTAATAAATTTCTCATACAAAATAGTTGGTTGGAGATTTATTAAAAAAACTTCATTTTATTAAAGCTTAATTACTGGTTTTTTCCTGGGAAATAAAAGAAAAGATTGCTTGGTCAAATAATAAAGCAACAGTGGAATCAAGTACAGTTTATTAGTCTTCTTCATCTAACAAACTTAGCTACCAACGACAAGAATGGCCGCGCACGAGACGGAATCGTTTCGTGGGCCCTACAATATGCGGATTCCGTGTTGATAAAGTTGGACACCACGTGTTCTTTAATTGCATTTGCCGTCCACGTTTTTTAACATGTTTAATTATGGTACCGTACAATAATTTTTCGATATTAATTTTTTTTTTACAATTGAAAAGATGCCATGTATAAAATTTTAATACTTTATTATTTTAAGATTATATTTGCAAATCAACCAACGTAAAATCTATCTAATATTAAAACTAAAAATTTCAATTATCAACTTATAAAAATAAAAATATAATTAATATTAATTTAATTTTTATCAAATTTTATTCAATAATACAAAATTTATCCAAAAAAAATTCTCTCAAAAATAACAATTTCTCTTCATAGTCCTTAATGTCACATAAATCTAACATAATATTCAATGTCAAATAATTTTATTAATATATATTTATTTCTCTCTTTTTTAATTTATTTTAATTTTAAATTAAGTAATTAATAACAAATTATTATTTAAAATATAAATATTATTTAATTAATATTCAATTTTTCGTAATTTAAAGTGTCCTCACGGAGTTAGTATTTAGTACTAGTTATTTAAAACAAGAGTAATGTTTTATATCCTAAATTTGTATCCCAAATGTGTATCTCAAATGAATGAAAATTATTAGATGAGTGGGTCCCATCAATTTTTTTAATTGGGATCCACTGATCCAACCATCCTTATTAATTTGAGATGCACATTTAAGATACAAATTTAGAATATATAGCATTACTCTTAAAACAAAATCGCAAGATATTACTTTCTGATTTTTGTTTTTGGAGGAATTTATTTTTAGATAATTTTCTAATGAGTAGTACGAAGCGTGTAGGAGAGCAGGAGGGGACAGGCATGGGGTCTAGAAGAGGCAGGAGAGCAGGATAGTCGCGTCGTCGCGTGGGGCCCAGAAAGTCGGCAGAATTGGTGGAGTGGATTTCGCTACTCTTTCCTTCTGTGTGTGATGATGCATGGGGCCATGTCTGATGGATGATGTTGTTTTGCATGCAATTGAAGTTCCACATGCTACTGGCCTTAGAGGCAGAAGTAAGTCACGCGCTTTATTATTTGATTACAGAAAATTGGTTTTTGCCATAGTTAAGAATCTTGCCTTAACCTAAGATGTTTATCGAGTTCAAATTTTTGAGTTTTGATATTCTCAAATTAAGTTCAAAATGATTATCAAAAACTCAAATTCAATAATTTGGGGTGCGTTTGATAATGTTTTTTATTTTTGTATTTTAAAAAATAATAAATTTTTATTTTTTCTATGGTAAAAACTGAAAACAGATAGCATATTTAATAGTCATTTATATTTAACAAATTATAAAAACAAAAATAAAAATAAAAATAAAAAACGTATATGGTAACTACTTCAAGTTTATGATAAAGGAAAAAAAAACACTTCAGTTTATGTTCTAGTTATTAGCTTTATATTATTTCTTATTACAACAACAACTCAAAATTCCTTATTACAATATATTAATTAACTCATCAAATAACACCGAAAATAAGGTAATTAAATCACATAAGTCATTAAATATTTACTAATACATCCCATTGTTGAACATACTATAAATTACATGAATACTACCATCCCATTGTTCTAAATACTATTTTCTTCAAAGAAAGTTTCCTAGTGCAAAAATTGAATAGATTTTCAAGACTAGGTCAAAGCAAATACATCACTAGAACATTATAGTCTCATTTCACACCGAACCATCTCAAGTTAGAAATTCTAACTGCAATTATTAGAAGTATTGCAACATATCAGTATTATACGAAAAAAAAAAAAAAATCAAATGATAGAGCTAATACCATGTTTCACACCTCAATATTCTAAGAACGTAATTCAAAGTGATAGCAATGTCTTTCACATATTATCTCTCAGTGTTACATTATTAAATCAAATTGGCTAGCAGAATACTCTCTCATGCATCAAATTCCCCTCAACTTGACCCTGCTGGTTAAATTGGACTCATTAGTGTGGAAGTTCTCTCAAACATGGTCTCAGATTATGGGAAATCGAAGACATTAGTTTTAATTTATTGTCTTCTCCATGCATTCTATATCAACCAAACAGGACACAAGGCCAAATACGATAAATAGATGAATAGTTTAACACAAAATGACATAAAAGATTAACAACATTTGTCATAGAGCATCTTAGTCTGCTATTGTTTTGCTTGATGTGAGAGGTATGGTGAAAGGTTGGTCATGATAACTTAGATTCAAATTTCATAAAGTAATAAACCTCTTGTAACTTAGGAGATATGGTTTAGCTGATAGATACCAATCTCTTTATGATCAGATTTTTTGTTACTGTGTACATACCCATTTAGTGGGTTAAATACATTTTGTAATGTTTCTATGTAAGTTAAATACAATGCTCTCTCTCACTCACAGTAAGACAGATTTCCTCAAAAATCTTTAGGTCAGTGGTGGATGTATTGTCAAGATTGCATGTCGCCTAATCAATGAGATTTTTCATTTTGTTTGAATTTGGGTAAAGGTTGTTAGGGATGTATTAAATGAGTGGTGAAGGCAGGGGTTCATGGAAACTTATGGGGGGAATGGGTAATGATTTTTCTGGGTGGTGGAATGGAAGATTTGAGAAATGGAATAAATGAAGAAAATGGTGCAGGCTGATATGGCGACTATGGTTGTCGGCAGAGTAATGAACTCAGCAAGAATCTCCACCGAGGGAAGCAAGAGAATTTGATGATGCATAAATCGGTATTGTGCAAGATCAACAGTCAAGTATATGAACATGTGTAATTAATGAGTAATAAATAAACCATCAATGACAGATCAATGGCAAAACAGTAAATATAGAGTTAACACAAAGATTTATAGTGGTTCGGTCCGGGTGACCTACTCCACTCTCGGGAATGGCTGCGGTGGTCGGAGATCTTTATTGATGAAAAATGTTACTGGGAGAGTAACTCCGGGAGTATTACAGTGCTTTGGGAGAGAGAAGCAATGTGTGTAACAAGGTGTAGTGTGTGTAGGGATCTCAAATTGTAGAGGTCTCCAGGTTCTTGGACTTGCCCTCCATGTGAAGAGGGCTTACATTATATAGGCTTAGTAATGCGGTGACGTGAGGGAGAATGCTTTTACTATTTTGGTAAGTACGGTTATGTTATGATTAGATCTCCGGTGCGTATCCCGATATTTTCTTCCTTGTGCTCCTATTCCGTCGGAAGAGTATTCTGAGCTGATTGGACTTTGGGTTGGAGTGGATTGGACTTGAATCCGAGTAGTTCCAATGGTACTGAGGAAGATTGAGGAGGAGAAAACGGTGGACGAAGGAGAGCAGGGAGCCAGCCCATGGGCGGCACCCCTTGGGAGGCCCTATGGGCGGCACCCTTTGGGGACCCTTGGGCGGCGCCCTCTTTGGGGACCTTTGGGCGGCGCACCCTTGGTCCTCTGGGGGTTGCCTCTTGGGTTCTTCCGTGCTTTAGACTTTCTCTTGATGGGTCGACCTAGTTTTGATTGGCTTTTCTTCAGGCTTTCTCGATTTATTTAAATTGGGCTTGACCCAGTCAAATTCGGACTCATCAGAATTCATGGCTATTGTGGAAGAAGATGGATATTGATTTTCTTTTTTTTAGATTGCAATGGAGGATTTAAGAAATGGAAGAGATGGAGGGGATGATGTGGTCTGGATTGGTAGATACTGTGGCCGGAGGATGTTGAGTATTGAGGTCAATGAGTTAAATCGCCACTGAGGGGAGAGGGAGGACTCTACACGAGGAGAGCGATACAACTCAACTACCCAGATGCCCAAACTGCAAGAACTTCAGGACAAAATTGCAGAATTTCAAGACAGAATTCAATACCAATTCTCTTATTCAAGGATTTAAAGCATTCATGTATGGTTTCACACCAAAATGCACAAAATCTCACTCCAATTTGTCATATTAAAATCAACAAACAATAATTATCACTTCATCAACAATAGACGCGCACGCACACACATATCAACTTGAAGAGAGAAAGAGAGAGAGAATTGACTGGGAACAAACTTCCATCAACTTGAAAGACAAGACACCAACGGATTCCAAAATATGCCCCACAAGATAAGTTTTGTATGATTAAGAATTACTTGTACAATTTGCCCAATTTTTAGTGTAGGGCTTACCTTATTAACTCATTACAATTAGGTTTGCTATAATAAATGGATAATTTATAGACCAAAAAAATCAAGGGGCATAATAAACATATTTCAAAAGATGTGGGCTTCTCCCACACAAAATGTTACTCTCCTTATGCCTTCAATTCCATTCTTCGCCTTCCTAATTGCAGTATTCTTATTAAACCTAACATGTATTTTAGAGTGCTCTATCGCGGGATAATAAACGTGCCATAGTCACGAATTTGAAATTTGAATTTGAATTCGAATAATTAAATATAAATTAATTTTTTTATTATTCATGGTCAAATTCAAAGTCATAATATATTTTATTAAATCACGTAAATGAATTAAGTAACTAATTTTTAACAAGGGCGGTGGCAGTTGATAGAGTCATGTGGGCCCACGACTGCCTGAGAGACTCGGAAATTGCATCTATATTCGCCACGTGACAAAGTAACAAGTTGCAGCAATCAAAAGGTCGTGTCACGAAGAGGATAAGCGTCGATGGAGGGCGGCTTACTGCCAGCCACACCGGTCATTTTCTAGACCGAATATTCGAGCTATTTATATATTTAATCAAACCCTTTTTTTGGGTTACAGTGTATTTAATCAAACCTCACTGTTTTTTTTGAACACTATGTACATTGCCAGGGTAATGAAATTCGAACCGTGACCTTAAGGTCCAACGGGAGAGTAATTGGCCATTACGCCATTACGGAATCCTCATCAAATCTTAATGTTGAGTAAAAATGATTTGTATTTTTGGGTCGGTGATTGAACGTGATATATGTATATTTTTTTTATAAACACTTTAAGGAATCAGGATTTAACATGCTATGTCTCAATGTCAAGCAACTATACATTTCCCCGCCAATATGTCTGATACTATGGTGTGATAATATCGATGCCACATATCTTCTAGTAAATCCTCTTTTTTACAATCGCATGAATCATATTGAAATTACTTTTTACTTCAATTTGCGAGAATATTATTGCCCACCTGCATCTCCACCAAACATCAAATAGCAGTCATTCTTACAATGCCGCTCTCTACGCCACGTTTTCACCTCTTCCAGGACAAGCTTAGCCTCCTAAATGGGATGCTTCACTTGCATGGGCGTGTTAGAGATAAGTACTAGTTTTAACTAATCTTAATGTTTTAAGTTGAAACTTACTAAAAAATAATTTGTTCATACAACAAATGACAGCATAATATTCATTTAACCGTAAAATATTCATATAATTGATCCTAAAATAATTAAATTCAATATATATTACGTTGAAAAGTGTGAGTATATCTGATGCGTGCATACTCACCTAAGCATTCATTCTCTCTCTCTCTCTCTCTCACACACACACACACACACACAGGTAAAGATTTTTAATACTAAATATTGTCACTACAACAAATTTGTTTTTTAGAGACAGATTTTGGCATCGAACAATAAAATTGGTTGCCAATAAGTAATTTTCGGAGACGATTTCACTAGTTCCTCGCGAAGTACGTTTTTTACGATATTTTTGGTGAAACATTTTTTTAGTCGTTGTTAAAAGGCTTTGCAAATAAATTCACATGTGACACAATCATAATTATTATATATTTAGTGAGAGATAATCAAATTCCCTAATGCAATCACACAAGGGATAATATTTTTTTGGCAAGTATGACATTATTGTTGTATGATTTTATAGTCTTGTACTGAGGTTCTAGTAGAGTCTTCACCTCTCTAGCCTTAATTAAGAGAAGTGTTATGGTACCGAAATATATTTTTTGGTATCATACCTTCATTTTTTGTTAATGAAAACGCACAACACGAGCATTTTTTTTAATCAATAATTTTAGATTATTTAATTTAAAATTAATAGTTTAAGTTAATTTTTAGCACGATATAATAGAGGTACGAGTTGAGGTATCGTAGTCTTACCCCCTCATTCCACAGCCCAGTGGGAGTGTCTGGATTACTTTTGAATGAAGAAACTGGGCTTTCCCATATTTGTTTGGGCTTTCGTCAAATCTCCACCGGAGCAATTCTTCTTTTTCTTCTTCTTCTCCGTTCTTCTAGTATCCCTCTTGGTTCTTTACAAATGCTTTAAAAGCCTTTCTCCCTTTTGTCCCGGGAAAAACGGGATACTCTCCATGATAGATTATTTACCGTATATTGTGAGAGCTTATTATCCAATATATAATCAGAATTAAATATTAATTACTGTAACAAATCTAAATCATTAAGTATATCGTTACATACAAATTAATAATATAAAATATAATGAATTTAGAAACAGAAATAGTGCACTTAAGGGAATGCAAAACATCAATAAGAAAATAATAGAATTAAAAAATAATTCGAGCCATGCGAATCACAATTTTCTTAATACAGATTTGTTCCATTTTTGTGCTTGAGAAGCAACTGTCTCCCAAGATATAAATATTTCATTTTTGAAGAAACAACACTTCAATTTTTAAAATTTTAACGAATACAACTTTGTGTTTTGTACTTGACCCGGGAAAATATGTAATGCAGAAATAGAAAGAGCAGATGTAGTAGTATGCAATAAGTTTTGTCTATTTTTTTGTAATTGAAAATGGCTTCAAGGCAGTCCTTTTATAGACGCTCTTGTGTTTGTTTGGATTGCCTAAAAAGACACGAGACACCATTGTTTAATGAACAGTCATGAAAGACATCACTAGATGTGAAGAGACACTGTTGTTCAAAGAACATAGACGAAAGACATTTCTTGAGTGTGGAGAGGCATGGCAAAAAATGGGCGCAAAATTCAAAAAATAATGGACAAATTATTTGAATTTCGGTTGAAAGACTAATAGCTATTCATCGGATCCGTTTAGTTTGACCCACAACTCACATCGCACCAAATAAATTTTTAATAAAAGGATAAGATCTTTTTAACCAAAGGCCCAAGCCTAAGCCTGACCGAATCAGGTTGCGGCAGCCGGGCGATGTGAGTGTGATAACTAAAGTTGTGTAGGTGCTCGCTCTGCTCACAAAATTGTGATACTCATTGGGATCCAACCCATGAAGTCAACTAAGAGCATATTAACTAACCAAATTTTTAGTTTCTTTCCAATGTAGGACAAGCCTTATTACATTATACCATATCTTTATTAGTTGTTTTCTATCCATTCAAATGGGTCACTTTAAGACATAATTTTTTATTCAATACTTAATGGTTTTGAACAAATAAATATACCACGTTAATCTTCTCGCGAAGAAAAACACGTTTAAACTTGGTTCCATTAATTTCAAAATGTGGATCTCACTTTTATTTAAGTTCAAAATTGCTCAAAACCATGTTTTCCAACCGAGCCTACATATATAATTTGTACCTTGAATATATAACGAATGAGATATTGGTGAAGGAACTACATATATAATTCGCACCTTGAATATATAATGAAGGGTTATTTGTACTATAGGAACTCAAAATATGGAGTTTGTCTCATTTTGGTTTTCAATATTTCAATTGCATCATTTTGGTCCTTGAAGTATTGAATATGTTTCTATATGGTCCTTCAAGCAGACAACGTCTAAATTGCTAACGATTTCTTATCATAAACTTGTCACGTAATACCTAAATATGGACAAAAAATAATTTTGATAGCTTTGAAACAAAATTTGGATAGCTCTTGACAAAAAATGTGTAATATGGGTAGCTTTTGACCAAAATTTGGATAGCTCATTATCAAAACTATGTAATTTGGGTAGCTATTTAACAAAAATTTGAGTATAAATTTGGTCAAGAATTATCTACATTATTTTTTTGTCCATATTTAAGTTTCACGCGACAAGTTTATGATAAAAAAATCGTTAGCAATTTAGACGCTATCTGCTTGAGGGACCATATAGAAATATATTCAATACTTCAGGGATCAAAATGATGCAATTGAAATATTAGGGACCAAAATGAGACAAATTCTATACTTTGAAGACCTCCAATGCAATTAACCCTATAATGAATGAGATATTGGTGAAGGAAATTGAGCTCTAGTACACTCGAGGAGTGAGTCCAAATTCAAAAAAGTGTCCCTCGGGCCATTTTTGGATGTCCCAATGTTAAAAATATTTCTTTAAAAAGTAAACAAGTATATTTAATAACTCTCCTAGTATACCCTTTGAAATGTCAGAGTTGAAAATTTTTAAGAGTAATAATGCTAGTCTGATGATTATTAAGTTGAAAAAAAAATCGAATTAATGGATCATTGATTTAACTATTAAGTCATTGATTAGACAAGTAATATAATAAAAAAATAAAAAATAATAAAAATAGGCAAAAAAATTCCAATAATTATAAAAATAACATAAAATATTTATGATGCATTCAATTTTCAATACAATTTATAAATGTGAAGTTAAGCAACAAAAAATACCTCTATTTAAGTTCAAAATTCCAAGTCCAAGTCTCAGAGTATGTATCAATAAAAGTATAATCCATATAATTCACACTCTTCAAAGTTTAAACTCAAACTCAAACAGTAGTAAGCAAGACACATGAAAACAAAACGAAACACATGGCCATAATAGCATAAGGACTAAAAAAATAAACAAAACTCAAAATATATTACCTAACCCATGCCTAGTTGTAATCCACTTGAAAATACAAATACTATCACTATTATTAAATAACTAATCTATAACCCAATTATATATAATGAATAACAAGAATTCTAAAATTAATGCTCTCGCTGCAATAAACAAGTCACGACAATAAATAAGTCACAAGTTCACAATTTTTAACAAATATAAAATAGACAAATGAAAAGTACCACAATTCATAAGTTACAAGTACAAATCCCAAATATGAAATAACAATGTTCATAAAATTAGACGTATCTATTCATTCTTATTTTCCCAACGAGCACTCCTACTCCATGAACTCCAATCCGTGCCAAACTCAGGATTCTCAACTCCAAGACAATTGGAATTTTAAGTATTACTTGCACTGCCAACAACTCTCTCATTACCCTCCTCATTTCGAGGGTCCGCAAGATCCTCATCATTGTTGTCCAACTCAAAATTTAAAGTTTCACCTACATTATATCCAAACAAGCATTATTTATTGACTAATCAAAAATTGATTTGAAATGAATAGTTGTAAAGGGATAAATAAAGTACCATTATTGAGGTTTGTTTGGATATTGTACACAACTAGCTCACAACAAAAAGTTTCCACTTCATCCATTATTAAAGTTGGAGGATCGTCCTCTAAAATCCATTGGACATTAGTTATGAAATCTTCAAAGTCAATAGGATCATAATTTCTACCCCTAGAGTAATTTCTACACATCATCATTTACAAGATGAAAGTTATATGCGTAAATATACTGATCATAATTGTAGTAAAATGTTAATAAACATTATGTACCTTTGTTGCAATCTATAATTGCAATGAACATAAACAAGATCATCAAGCCTTTAATGCCCCAACATATTTCTTTTTTTAGAATTAAGGGTGATAATCGAGTTGAATTCGAGCCTAATTTAAGCTTAATTTACACATAAATGAGCTGACTCATTTGACTATTTATACATAAACGAGCCTAAAAAAATGTTCAAGCTTAGCTTGATTAACAACCCTACTTAGAATCGATATGTTCAAATACATTCCAATTTCGTTCGCAACTGGAAAAACTGCATGTTTGGTTTAAGACACGAATGACTAATTTTTGTAAGTTTGGCGTGATACTTCCATAACACAATCACCACTAATCTGCATTTAATCATATAATGCATCACAATCAAATGTTAACAACAAAAGTAAAGTATATAACTTGAATTAGTCTAAATATTTTAAATACCGGGAATCATTATATCTCGATCGCTTATAACAGTTACCTATCCAAAGTCTTCTTTTGCATTTCTGAATAATTTCATCTCATTGTCAACTTACTACTCAAACTGGGATTTCTATAACCATACCTCTTAATGACATCCAGGAGCCCTGAAATAGTTTGTTGATGATTTTCCATTTCATCTGATTTATATTGATTACTTGGGTTCAACCAATAACCAACAACATGAAGATTTTTATGAAGTTGATGATCCCAACGAGTATCAATGATTCTCAAATAAAAATTTGCTATTTTCTTCCTTCTTTGAAATCTTTTCACTAACTCCTCCTTAGCTTTATGCATAGCTATATACAAGTACCCCATTGAAGGCCTTTCATCACTATCAACAAGGCGTAACACAAGCACAAGAGGCTCTGTGAGTTGGACAATAATATCACATTCTTTCCAAAAACTACAATCCATTGTCAATTAATTTTTTTCCCTTGTTATCCTTCGCATTTGCTGACATATTCGATTCCCTTGATGTCACCATAGCTCGTAAGACATCCTTTTGAGCTAAAATACTTTGCAATGCAAAGAAATCGGTTGCAAAGCGTGTAGGAACAATACAAAGTATTTCGCTTCCACTAGTGTGTTTCCTCATCAAATGTAATGGAAAGCAATAATTATATATATATATATAGTAATCTTTGAAGCCTGTGACACAACATCATTTACCTCATTCAACTTTTCAATATTGTTCAACATCAAATTTAAACAATGAGCTGCATGTGGTGTGCGAAACTTCTGCTCTAATAACCTCCCAACAATAACATAATTTGCAGCATTGTTGGTCACTATGTGCACCACATTTTCTACACCAACTTGTAACTTAACTTCCTTAAATAACTTAAATAGCACATCTGTTGTCTTATAAGCATCGGAAGCATCAACAGACTTCAAAAACACTGTTCCTCTAGGGCAATTAACCAAGAAATTAATCAAAGTTCTCCTACATTGATCTGTCCACCCATTAGCCATTAGTACAAACCAATCTCCTTCCATGTGGTTTGAAAACTATGAACAAAATTTTTGACTTTTTCAACATTCTTGTTCAACAAATAACCATGCAAGTCATGAAGGTTAGGGCCCTTATAACCACCACCATAACCAGTAACTGCATCTAACATAGGTTGATAATACATGGAATTCACAACATTAAAGGGAATGCAAACATCAATTATCCATTTGGAAACCGCAAGATCACACCTCTTTTTTTTCCTCCTTACTTTGCAACACACTTTTGATAGTAGGCTGAGCACTTGAGGTAGTCCTTGGTACAAAGTAAGAGCCAATTGTTTTACCTTTTTTTTTTTTTTTTTCCTGCATCCATGTTAGGTATTGATTTACCTTTACCTCCACTAATGGAAATGTTTTTCCCTATATAAGAGGATGAGACTTCTTGAACATCATCATTTTCTTGCATATATTCCTGCTCTTCATAATTTCGAAACTCTAATCCTTATGGATTCATTTCCTCATAATCTTGTTGTGTCTTTCTTTTCTTGGTCATAATACTTTCTAGGAGCAATATCATCTCATAACTGACATTGGGAAGGTATCTAGTACATCGTTCTACTTCTCCTTTAATCCCCGCCAAATTTTGCTTGAATCTATTGATACCACTTCCCTTAATTACCTTGTGGCAATACATACAAATCAAAATTTCCCCCATTTTTGAAGAAACAGAGTCTTCCTGACAACGTGCCTATGCAGGGTCAGTCTTTCCTCTCACTGCAACTTTTGTAGAAGAAGAATTTGGTGTAGCACTAGTTGGTGTAGAGCTAGTTGGTGTATATTGAGATTCAATTGGTGTTTTGGAGGAAAATATTATGATATGAGCATCCAAGACCAAAAACCCACCAATAAATAAACTCAACATCTCATTCCATAACATCAAATACCACCATATTTCTAGATTCAAGCTTAAAATTTTCTAGCATTAACAACATCCCAACATTTTTAAAAATATAGATTAAAGCTTACAAAACTCTTACATCAACAAATGAAAATAATCAAAAATACAACCCATAATTCTAGGCTTTTCAGTGGCTTCATTACCATCACAATCACAATCAACTTTGGCTTTTCAAAAATACAGAAGGATAAGAAAACCAATTTATAAAGAATCAAAGCTTCATTTAATGAATAAAATATATCATTATCAATTATCAAAAGATTCAATGCATACAAAATACAAATAAGAAATCAGATATAGCACAGAGTCATAGACTGAGGGTCAGAGAGTTGAGAGAGAGAGAGAGAGAAAAAGAGAGAGAGAGAGAGACTATGTACCTACTGCTGGTGCTTCGTAGTCGTTGTCGATGCCTCGATGGAACTCTAAAGCAGCTTTCTCCTTTGAAATCAAAAGTTCCTTCCACTTTAAATCTTTGATCGAGTCCCTTATTGGCTTATTCCCTTTCTTGTTCACAGTGCACACTGTAGAGACCAGAGAGAGACTGAGACTGAGACTGATTAAGAGAGAAAGAGAGGGAGAGACTCACGCTGAGAGGGCTTGTTGGGGAACGTCCAGTCGTCCACCGTTGAAAACAAGGCAGAGGCTGTGAAACAATTTAGGGAAAAATGCCCAAAAGGGCCAAAATTCAGGGTTTTATACTAAATTAAATGATCTGGCCAGTTTGATTAAAATCGTCCCGGGTTAACTGGGTCACCGGGTTTACTTCGATTTTGGTGCATAAAAGATCTAATAGGTGAACTGGCCTGGTTTAGGCACCGATTCACCAGTTCACCGGGTCAACCCGTCGAGCTGGGCCTGTTTTAAAACACTGGACGTAAGTCGACAAGCCTATCACTAGAAGACACATGTACCAAGGCGGACTCCACCAGATTCACCTAATCGCTCGAGTGTTTTCAAATCGAGAAGGTACTCAATAAGCCGAACTTCATCAAACCAAGAAGGTATACCCTTGAAGTCGAAATCATTAGAACGAGTCTTATCAAACCGAAAGGCATCCTTGGAGCTGTTGGCTCCTAGAACGTTAGGCTGATGGCATAACATGGGCTCGAGCACCCGAAGTGACTCGTCTAAGGGACTCATTGACATCATCCAAAAAGACTAAGAGGATGTGTGATATGGACTGGTTAGTTACGTCTAGAGGTGTAAATTGGGCTAGGCTGGCACAAGCACGACACGAGTTGAAATGGGCTAGTCTAAGCATGGGCATGCCCCCTAGGACGAGCTGGGATAGTGATTTGAGCCCACGGGCACGAGCACGGGTTAGCTGCGGGCACAACACGACTAATGGTCATTTTTTAAAAAAAAAAATTGGCTAAAAAATCCATTTTTACTCCTCCCAACAACTATACAACGGCTAGTTTAAGGGGTAAATCTAGAATTTACACTTTTTTTGCTTCTATATGCCATTTTTACTCATCCTAACGGCAGTATAACGATTAGTTTGTGTAAATTTAGAGTCCAATATTTTTAAATTCTCTATAAGCACCTTACCTCATTTGTTTTCTTTCTTACCAAATTACTCACTTTCTCTATATAATCTCTCTTTCTCCCAACACTAGTGTATACATTTTCATCTACAAGGCTAAAAGTATAAGATGTAATTTACAACTACATGAACATCTACGATTATTAGTCTACATCTACATCTTCAATTACAAGTATGCATCTACATCTTCAATTACAAGTTTGCATCTATATCTTCAATTACTTTGATCGAGATATTTTTTAATTTAATTACCTGTTGTAATTGTAGTTACTTATTTTAAATTGAAAAATGTACCCAAGAAATTTTGACTTTTAGAAATTAGATTTTGGTGAATTTAACGAAATTGATGATATGCCTGAAGGTTCAGGCGAATCGTCAAATGAACCTAGCAATAGTGGCACTCAAAGTAGGGAAAAGAGGAGCTACACCACTTCCTGTGTCCACAGTAGCCTCAAAGTCTACTTTTAGTGTAGGTAATAGGGTATTGGATGAGAGGAGGAGAAGATTAATTCCAAAAATCTTGGAATGTCTTATGTGTTTGCCGGATTGGGAGGATACAACACTTAGAGCTTAGAGTTGAAAAGATATGGCTGAAGACTTTGCAAACTTAGACATCAGTAATGAATCAAATGAGCAGTGAAAAAATATAATCTATTTGCTTCATTTTTTTTATACCTATTGTGTATTTGTATTTCACATTGTATCTCATGCATTGCATTGTTTTTGTTTTTATTAATCTGTATTAGTTTTCTAACTTTGGGGTAAGGCTCATTACGTCCCCCCTTTAGGTATAATTTTTTATTTTATATTAATAAAATTTCCTCGCATCGCTCGAGGATTGCCCAAAAATTTGTAAAATAATTATTGGCACGAAACAAACACGATCAAGGCACGAGCAAAACATGACCAAAGCACGAGACATGACACGGTACGGGCATGGGCACGTCACGAATTGGGATGTGTCCGGGTCCAAACACATAAGGCACGACATGGGCAAGGACACGGTTCGAAACAGGTTGTGCCAGGTTTGACACGAAGCACGGGTAAACACGAATGTTAATGGGCCAGGCTGACATGACATAGAATGTTTGATAACTGTAGCTACGTTGTATGCTGCACATGATGACCAACGCTAGATCTCACGAATAACGGAAAAAAAACATGACTTTTGCTAACGTGGACCAATCGGGTTATATCCCGAGTGGTGCCTTACTAAATGATCGACGCACCTCATTGAATGCCAAGCACCCGAGTGTGGTCATCATCATTATAGTATTGAGCCCAAGCGCCTGCAAGTAGGCATGTCAACGGATCAGGTTTGGATCGAATTTTGACTGATCCGAATATTAATCAGATTTTAAAAGTTTGATTCGATAATCCGACAAATTTTATTTTCGTAGTCCATATTCGCATCTGTTAATAAATTAAACATCCGATCCGAAAACCCGATTCTATCCTAATAACTTAATAACTAAATTTTAGCAAATTATACTTTTTTTAATATCTATATAAAAATATATAAATAATTCAGATCGGATTATAATCAGATCAGATATAGGTATATCCAAATCTGAATCCGTGAAATGTAAGATATCGAATTTGAATTCGGATTCAAATTATCGGTGAAAAATATCAATCCATATCCATTTAAACAAATTTAGACTCGAGTCAGAATCAGATCCTTTGAAAGGCCTACTTGCAAGTTGTCTCTTAACTTAATAAATGCACAGCTCGAGGCCACCCTATGAGCAGACAACCTGACGCAGCAGAATAAAGAATACTATGATTCTTTATGTATCGAACTAAAAGGAATACTCCGAATTCACAAAGATGGAGAAATTCTCTGAACTATAATATTATTGAATGAATAATTTATAGTAAAAAGGAACAATATAAATAGGAACAACTAAAACCCTTATCGTTCTCAAAATAGAAGCAAAAGTTCTAAAATTACGAAAAATCTATACTAATAATAAAAGTAGCTTAAGATGAAATTTTTTTGAATCTATATTTTACCCTTATGAAGGATTGCAAAGACAATTCTATCATTTTACAATTAAATATCTAAATTACCATCATATCCTTATGTATTTAAATATCCAAATTATCTATAACATCTTTTTTTAATTATATATTCTCTATGTACAAATATCAGTATCCATATATTTTTTGATTAACTATATTACCCTTAAAAAATATGCATCAGTATATTTTCAATAAAGTATTCAAAAACAACCAACAAAAACTCCATCAATGTAATATTACTCATCTTACATGCAAAGATAACATTATACTTACATATATGCATTTTTTTTTCATCGAAAAGTTTAACCCTTTCATTTATAAGCTAAAAAATAATTGTATATATATTTTTTTAAAATCAATTTATCATTAGTATAATTCTTCGATCATAATAAACTTTCTATATTATACTAAAATTTTATGTAAAAATAGATATTGTAGTGTATTTTTAAGTAAAACTTGAATTTTTTAGAATTTGAATATGCTTGATAATATATATTATAAAGTAGTATACTCTTATCCCAATTAACCTAACTAATTTCTAATTACAGTAAGGTTCCAATGTGATTAGTATATTAATAATTACTTTGATTTTATTCAAGGAATTATAAATTGAATCCTAATCAAATGAATTTCAAAAAATTTAATTTCTCAAACATCACTAAAATATCAATCTCAATGACAAAAATCTAAAAAAAAATAGAACTTTAACTATTTATTTATTTTATCCTTTTTTTCAGAACAAAGAATTTTGAAAACATTCAAAGTTTTCATAATCTTATAATAGAATATGAGTAATGAAAAATTAAGTCTGGTAAATTTGAGATTATAGTTAATTCAGATACATATATACCTAATATATTTTATTAATTTTTGTGTACGAAAACTATTCACATGCAACACACGTAGTATACATTACTAGTACTAAAAATAGAAAAATATTATTTTTCTAATTAACATAAAAAACAAGTGTCGTTTGAAGTTTAACGAAATTGATGACGCTGAAATCGAAATCTTCTATGATTTATTATTAATTTTTGAAATCTTTCTTAAAACGGCGAAAAAGGGTTTTTGGGGGCCTAAATGATGGAATTCGGTCTGAAACTGAATAAGCTCATGGCAAAACGATGAGTCTTGATCGTTGGCCCGATCCGGGTTAAACACCACTGGTCCCACTGAATTCCGAGTCTGACCCATTTTGTCTCTACTTTTACCTTTTGCCCAATCCAGATAAAAAAACCTGTCAACAACAACATAAATGAAGTCCATACCTCATTGCGTTCATGAAAGATCCAACACAAAATTCATGGACATATCTTCCCATGGTGTATTTGGAATGGGTAGAGGAATGTAGAGGTCGATATTCTATATATGTCTCTTGGTAATGTGACATAGGTAGCACTGCTTGACAAACCATTCCACACGCCTCTTCAGTTGGGGCTAGAAAAAAACATTCATCTGCCAAGGTCACACTCTTATCTCGGCCCATGTGCCCTCTTGTTCCACCAATGTGTAACTCCCAAATGATATGCTCACTCAAGGATCCTCGGGGTATGTAAAGACGTGTGACTTTGAACAAGAATCCATCATGGACTTGAAAGTCTCGTGAGACTCCTGTGCATCTGAGCATTGGGCCAAATCTCCTGAAAGTCTTGATCATCTGCATACAATTCCCTCTAGTAATCAAACCCGATCACCTTACTGGAACAGTTGTCAATAACATACTCCGACGACTCAAGGCATCAACCACTTTGTTTAACTGGCCAGATTTATGCTTGAGGGCGAAATTAAGTGAATTCCAGTAACCCACAAGACATGCAAGTGATTGAGAGTAGTAGAACTATTGAGATATTTCAACTCCTGGTGGTTTGTATTAAGAATAAACCCCATCTGAATCATGTAATGTTGCCAGTGTTGCAGGGTTCTCACAATTGCATAAAAGTCTTGCTCATATGTAGATCACTTATGTTTGGCCTCACTAAGTTTCTCATTGAAGAATGCTACGAGTGTGCCCTAATGTCACAAAATTGCTCAAATGCCAATACAAGAAGCGTCACAGTCTACCACAAATAACTTCTCAAAGTTAGGTAGTGCTAATACAAGAGTTACAATGAGCTTCTCCTTAAGCAACTCAAAACCCCTTGCTACTTAATCAGCCCATTGCAACTACTTCTACTTCAAGTAATCAGTGAGGGGTGCTACAATGGTGTTAAAATTTCTCACAAACCTTCTGTAGAAAGTTGCAAGGCCATGAAAACTCTGAACTTCACTGACTGTTTGTTGTGTGAGCCAGTCCTGGATATCCCAAATTTTCTCATCATTAATAGAGATTTCAGTAGCACTAACTACATAGCCCAAGAATACAAGACTATATGTCATGAACCTGCACTACTTGAAATTCATAAATATACTATTCTCCTGTAACATTGCAAAAACTACTTTCAAGTCCTACAAATGGTTAGTCTCATCATGGCTATAAATAAGAATATCATCAAAATAAGCAACCATGAACATCCCAATGAAAGACTTGAATACTTGGTTCATAACCCTCATAAAAGTGATGGGAGCATTGGACAGACCAAAGGGCATAATCAACCACTCATACAATCCATCCTTAGTCTTGAAGACAGTCTTCCACTTATCACCTAGACGAATACAGATATGATAATACCCACTCTTCAGGTCAACTTTAGAGTATAACCTGGCACCCTCCAACATATCTAGCATTTCATCTAGTCGAGGTCTAGGAAACCGTTACTTCACAATAATCTTGTTAATAACCGGCTATCAACACAGATTCTCCAACTCCCATCTTTCTTAGGAGTGAATAGAGCAGGAACAACATAAGGGCTCATACTCATCCTAATATGTCCTTGTTGCAGCAACTCATTAACTTAACTCTACAAGATCTCAAACTCTTTGGGACTCAATGGCCTCAACGCATCAAGAATAGGTGTAGGCTCAACTACCTTTGCCTCCTCACCCTTTACTACTAGGGCATACACCTCCCCACTCTCCTTCACATCCTCTTCAATGGCAAACACAACAAGAAAGGACCCGCCCTTAGCCGAAGATTTTATGGGACGACTCTCTCTCATTGTGGGGGCAAGAATAACCTTGACACCATCTTTTTCAAAGATGTAAGTGGTGTATTTCCCTCTATGGATAACATCTACATCAAACTGTCATGGTCTCCCTAACAAAATATGACAAGCATCTTGATTAACCATCAAAAAATGTTATTCTATTATATTTATTGATTAGTTAATTACATATCATTTGTGATTAAATGTGTTAGATTCCTTGATTTTCTAATTTGATACTTTTCTAGTTGTTTGATTTATTTTACAGGTAATTTGATTGATTTAAAATAATAATGGATAATTCAAGTGAACCAAATACTAGAGGAAGAATCACAATTGATAAGGATTGAAGAGTCAAGATTAAGATATAAAGATTTGAAGATAATGCAACAATTTAATCCTTATGAGAGTCCAATTTAGTAGAAAATTCATTTAGAATTGGATTAGGAAAGTATTCTAGAAGATAAGGTTTTGATATATCTTCAGTAGTTTGGTTATAACTTTTAGCCCAATGTTCGATTGACCTGATTTTTGCAGCGTTGGAAAGAAGACTTCAAGGGCTACAAAAGAATATTTTATGAAAATTTTGTGAATCAGCTTTTAACTATGAGAAAATTGAGTTCGAAGTCTGGACAGATATGGTAACCGCGACCCCTAAGATTTGATGCATGAGATTTGACCTAAAAAAACTTTTATTTGGAAAAGGATTTCTATTAAGCCAACCCTAGATCTCCTACCTATATCTAAACTTTAGTATAAATAAAGACCCTCACCTGTTGAGAGAGCATTCTTTTCCCAGTCTTTTCTTTTCTAGTTTTTGGTATATTTTTCTTATATCTTGCTAAAAGCCCAATTAAATTTAGGGAAAATACTTTCAATAAAACATGGTATTGTTTTTGATCCAATATTCTTTTAATGCAAGATTTATTCCTTTAATTTAATTCTTGTCTTTTAGTAAAATTTTGCTCTGTATAATTTGTTGATTCGTTGTGCCACGTATATCGAATGCTTGAAATTTCCTACGAGTCAAATAACTGGTTATTCCAAACTTGAATTAATTAATTAGAATTTCTTACAAGATAGTTGATTCATTATTTGGAATAAAATAGAGTTTACCTATTGAAAAATTTAATTTATCATAGACTCCGGGTATGGTGAATGCTTGTGATCTATAAGTAAATTCTTATATTTATTCAAATAATTTATTAATTATACGTTTGATGATTTTCATATTATCACTGCTAAATATTTCGATTGAGTTCAGTCCTCAACTAATTCTCAATTGAGTTAGAAAACTGAATTATTAATATTTACTGTGTGAAATTGAAGGGTATCCCCGATACTTTAGTATTTCAATTTTTTGTTTTTAATTAAATAACTTTTGTTCTTTTGAACATACAATTCTCTACAAAGCAATTTTCTTTTATTTTTTCTTTGCATTCTAATTTTTCCCAATTCCCTGTGTTCGACCTCGGATTTTTGAGTATTTTATTACTTCGCGACAATTTGCACTTGGGTGATCAATTCTAAAATTGTAGCACATTCATATCCACAACATCACATACAATATCATCCGTATACTTTCCAATTGAGAAATGTATGCGAGTTTGTTCTATTTGATGAATAAACCAACTGAATAAGAAATCAAGTGGACCTCTCTTCCATGATGAGAGTCCCATGCATATGGTTCTTATTTATACTAATCAATAGATTACAAGATAAGTGTACCAAACAGAATACACTCCTAGAACTATTAGAATACTAACAAAAGTAGAAGATAACACTCTGTAAAGATAAAGATAACTCCTAGAGATATGAAACCAGTATAAGTCCTCTAATACCCTCCGTCAAGTTGATGGGGGAATGAAATCCATCATCAACTTGGATTTGAGATGATTAAACTGTTGGGATGATAGAGGTTTGGTAAAAATATCGGCAGTTTGATCCATAGTGGAAATATTCCGAACTTCAAGTTCCCGTTGAACAACCTTTTCGCGTATGAAATGATAGTCCACCTCTATATGTTTTGTGCGGGCATGGAAAACTGGATTGGAGGCGAGCGAGATTGCGGAAATGTTGTCACACCATATAATTGGAGTAGAAGTTCCTTGAATTCGAAGATCATGAAGAAGCATTTTGAGCCAAGTAATATCAGCTGCAGTGTTTGCAAGGGCATGATATTCGGCTTCAGTTGAGGAGCGAGCTACTGTGGGCTATTTTCTTGCACGCCAAGATATTAAATTATTTCTGAGAAAAAGACAAGACCCTGTAGTGGAGCGACGATCAGTAGCATTACCAGCCCAATCGGCATCAGTGTAGGCAATGATATCAAGAGGTCCAGCGGTGAAGGTGATCCCATGGTGTAATGTACCTTTCACAAATCGAAGTATACGTTTGACAGCAGTAAAATGTTTGTTGAGTGGATGATGCATATGCTGACAGACATAATTAACAGCAAATGATAAGTCAGGACGAGTAATGGTAAGGTACTGCAATGCACCAACAATACTTCTGTAAAAAACTGGATCATGATAGACATTATCATCAGTAGGAGCACTAGAAGGTTTAGTAGACATTGGTGATGAATAAGGTTTACAGTCTGTCATGGAAGCTCGCTCAAGCAACTCCAAGGCATATTTGCGCTGAGATAGTGTGAGACCACGGGAGGTTCGTTTGACCTCAATGCCAAGAAAATAAGTAAGTGGTCCAAGGTCCTTCATGCTGAAATTGTTGCTCAATGTATGAACAAATGAATCAATGAAGCTTGGATCGCTCCCAGTAATTAATATGTCATCCACATATACTAGAATCACTGTGATCCGGCCAGAAGTTGCATTAACAAAGAGAGAGGTGTCAGCTATGCTAGTATGAAAGCCATGTTTGATTAGAAATTGGGAAAGTGTCGCAAACCAAGCACGTGGTGCCTGTTTGAGGCCATAAATTGCCTTACGGAGTTTGCAGACATAATCTGGAAAATTGGGATCAACATAACCTTGAGGTTGGCTCATATAAACGTCTTCATCTAAGAACCCATGTAAAAATGCATTTGACACATCCAACTGGCGAATGGACCAATAATAATGTAATGCCATAGAGAGAGTAACCCTGAGAGTAAGCTGCTTGACCACCGGGCTAAAGGTTTCGGTGTAGTCAACACCATATTCTTGATTAAATCCTTGAGTGACCAGGCGAGCTTTATGACGAGCCACAGACCCATCGGCATTGGTTTTCAGTTTGTAAATCCATTTACACCCTATAATTTTTCGAGTAGGAAGTGGAGGAACCAGAGTCCAGGTTCCATGAGTCATAAGAGCATTGAACTCAGAAGACATAGCGTCCCTCCATTCTTTTTGCTTGATGGCCTGTGCATACGATGTAGGTTCAAGAACAACTAGAGCTGGGGCAGATTGAGCATGAAGGGAAATAATATTCTTCCGTTTGAATATGCCAGTCTTAGATCGGGTGGCCATGGAATGTTGATTCACAACAATAGTAATGTTGTTTGGCAAGACATTTGGGGCCGGTGAGTTACCAGCAGTCATGGATGGAGTTGATGGGTTACTAGCAGCCATGGATGAAGCTGAATTAGGATCTAGAGCAGCCACAGAAGTGGAGGTTAGCTGTGATGAGGAATTGGGAGGAGACTCAACAACCTCCACTGACGGACTGGCTGAATGAGGTAAGGGGCTGGCAGTCGTGGTAATGGGTATGCTTGTAGCGGCGGGAGATTCTGTTGAGGTAGATGGTATGGAGGGTGGTATGGGAGGTGACTACCGATAGGGAGGAGGAACATATCTCTGAGGTGGAGTAGTGAGAGCAGTCAGTGATGATCCAGCAGCTGTAGGTGACCCTGTGGCAAAAGGAAAAATGTTTTCCACAAATTTAACATGCTGAGAAATAAAGACTTGACCCGTGTGGACATCTAGACAGCGATACCCTTTAGAAAAAGAGCAATACCCAAGAAAACAACATTGACGGGAGCGAGGTTGGAGTTTATGTTGATTATAGGGTCGGAGCCAAGGGTAACAACAACAACCAAATGTTTTTAAAATGATCAGATCTGGCAGTGCATTAAATAGCCACTCATATGGGGAAATATTATTAGTAACAGGGCTGGACATGCGATTAATCAAGAATACCGCAGTGCATAAGACATCAAGCCAATACAAAGGAGGCATGGAAGCTGTATGAAGTAAGGTTATAGCAGTTTCAATAAGGTGCCGATGCTTGCGTTCGGCGATGCCATTTTGTTCAGGTGTATGTGGGCAAGAGCATTGGTGAATTATTCTAGACGAGGTAAACAAGTCACGCATAGAGTGATTAACAAATTCACCGCCACCATCACTGCGTAAAATTTTGAGTTTGGTAGAGAGTTGGTTTTCAACCATATTCTTAAAATGAAGAAATTTAGTATAAACTTCTGATTTATGGTGCATGGGATATAACCAACAGAATCGTGAAAAATGATCAATAAACAAAACATAATATCGAAAACCACCAATAGATGGCAATGGGGATGGTCCCCAAACATCAGCATGAATTAAATCTAAAGGAGCATGAACAAAATAAAAGGAAGTAGAAAACGATAGTTTATGAATTTTTCCTATATTACAATGTTCACAATGAAAAGAACTACGATCAGAAATTGGAATATTATGACGAGAAAGTAACAAACGTAAAGTAGAAATAGAAGGATGGCCAAGCCGGTTATGCCAAATGGTTGGTGTAGTCTTCGAAGTGTGCAAAGCATATGAGGAAGTAGGAGGTGAAGAACGAAGCGGGTAGAGACCATTATGACTGGCTCCCTGAAGTAAAATCTTCTTGGTTACTTTGTCCTGAACAACAAAACCAGAGGAGTCAAAAGAAAGAATACAGTTGTTATCATGTGCAAATTTGTGGACAGAGAGAAGATTAGAAGAAATATGAGGTGCATGGAGGACATTGTTTAAATGAAACTGAGTGGTAGGTGTAGAGATCAAACCGGTGCCAACATGCTGAATTGGTAAGGAATTACCATTGCCGATTGTTACTTGATCATTGCCGAGATAAGGAGAATGGAGGGAGAGATTCGAAAAATCAGATGTAATGTGATGTGAAGCCCCTGAATCAATATACTAGTGAGAGTCAGATAGGTTTGGGTTAGAGGCAAGGAAAGCTGTAGGTTGGGACTGAGAAGGGCCTTGATAGGATGAGTCCATGCGATAACAACATTTGACAGCCGTGTGATTAAAGCGACCACAAATTTGACAAACTGGACGAGAAGAAGAGGCACCATGCTGCTGGCGTTCACCACGACCACGTGGGCTGCGACCTCGTCCTCTGCTAGAATAGCCACGAGAGAAGTTGGAATTATAATTGAAATGACCTCCTCTGTGGAAACCACGGCCACCATTAGAAAATCCAGCTGGTCAAGCAGTAGCATCACTCTTAGTTGCTTGAAAGGCAGTAGTAACCTCACTGGTATGTTCAGAAGAGTCAAGAGCGAGATTAATTTCCTCGCTGGAAAGCAGACTAGAAAGATCACTCATAGAAATAGGTGATGGACGGGTTCGAATGGATGTTTTAACCGAACTATACTCATGCGGAAGGCCATTTAATGTGAAAAGAATGACATCTTCGTCATTGACGGGGGCAGAAGCAACAACAAGATTATCAACAAGAGATTGAATCTTGTCGAGATAATCCTTCATAGATAGGGTACCCTTTTTGAAATTCTGCAAATCAGTTTTCATTTGAATGATACGAGAGTGAGATGGGGAATTAAGTCGTTGTTCAAACAAGGAAAAAATTTCCTAAGAGGATGTGCAATTGATAACATAGGGCAGAATTGAGGGACTGAGGGTGGCATTAATGGCACTCACTAGATGTTGATCTACTTGGGACCATTCAAGGAACTCTGGGTTAGGAATTTCTTTGCCGGACGAGTCAATAGCTGTAGTATTTGGACAAGTAGAAGTACCATTGATATAGCCGATGAAGCCATGGGCTCGAAGGACATGATGTAACTGAGTTTTCCAAGTTCTATAGTTGGTGGAGTCAAGTTTGAGGGTGACAAGAGTATGAATGTTGGAAAGGAGAAATTGAAGCGTGGATGAGATAGCCATGTGCACGGGTAAAAAAAAAAAATTCTGAATTTTGTATATTGAGCAATCTGTCGTAATGGCCTAAGGAGACGTTAGTCTTTCATGGCTCTGATACCATGATGAATAAACCAACTGAATAAGAAATCAGGTGGACCTCTCTTCCATGATGAGAGTCCAATGCATATGGTTCTTATTTATACTAATCAATAGATTACAAGATAAGTGTACCAAACAGAATACACTCCTATAACTATTAGAATACTAACTAAAGTAGAAGATAACACTCTATAAAGATAAAGATAACTCCTAGAGTTATGAAACCGGTATAAGTCTTCTAATACTATTACCTTAGTTTCACTCATGCTCTTGATCCATCCAATGGTGTAAGGAGAAGGGTGCTTTTTAGTCCGTAACTACAGTTTATCAAGTTGGACACTATATTCTTACTACTACCACCACCAATAATCAACTTACAAACCCGCTGATTCACAGTGCATCTAGTTCGAAGGATGCTGTGTCGCTGCATATTTTTTTCAAGCTTGGGAGTGTACATCAGCTGACAAACAATGAGAGAGATCCCTTCATCACCATAAGTCGATGCACTCTCATCCTCCTCTTCCACAATCTATTCTTTCACTGGATAGTCTTCCTCTCAATCAGCCCCCTCAGTATCAACCAGATTTACTGCACCCTTCTTAGGACACTGATTAGATCGATGGTCTGATTGATCGTATCGATAACACTTGTCTCCCCCAGGTCTGGTATAGGGATTCTTTGGTGCTTCATTAACTGCTAGACCCAAACCCAAGGTTATTGTCTTTGCAGGTACCCCGTTGTTGTTGGTTTCTCGAATTATGGTTGAAATAGGACTTGGTGCACCTATAACCTGCTTTCTTCGATTCACCACAGGGTGTGATGAATCAAAGAAACTCCGATTCTGTACCTGACTTCTCATCCGCACCAACTGGGACTTTATCCTCGTGGCTATGTGAATGGTTTTTGTCAAGGAGTATAGATTGTATAGGGAAACTCTATCATGAATGAAAAAATGAAGACCACCAATAAATCAAGCAATTTTTTGAGACTCGATCTCAATTAGATTGTTACAGGAGGAAAACCTCTAATACTGCTCCATATATGCTTGAATCAGATCGACTGCCCAGCTTGCAATCCTGATACTGCAAGAATAACACTTGCTCAAAATCAAAAGGTAAAAACCTTGTTTGCAAAAATCTCTTCATATAAAACCAGGCACGAGTTGGGAGTCTACCTTCCCAGGTACATACAAGCTGGACCTGTTCCCACCAAGCAGAAGCTTCACCCTTCGACTTGTAGGCCACCAGTTTAACCTTTTTCTCTTCCAGAACATCCATGTAGTTGAAGAACATCTCCACCTAGTCCAACTAGTCAAGGAAATTTTCAATATGAAGATGACCACTAAAGCTGGGTTGGTTAACCTTCATATGAAAATCCTTAGCATCACGACAAGGATCCCTATAATCTACAACATTCCTGAACAAGAATTCATCTTCATCATCATTGGAATCTATAATCAATGTTATCCTCGTAGGTTCACCGCGAATATTATATCATGCGGGATAGACATGATTACAATCTCGCTTGGGAACACGAGCTCTATTGCAGTTTTGTACTCTTTCTTGATTGAGACCCTGGTTTTGGCCTATCATCAACTGAGCAACCATCTCCTGCAATGCTTGTACGGATTACTAGAGTTGTTGGAACTACTGTTGTTGTTTTCGCTGGGACTCCAAGAATTCGGCTCTCGAAAGAACCCCTTCCACATGATCATTGTTATTAGGAATGTTGTTACTATTGTGTTGATTAGCCATCACACTAGGATGGACAAGATTTTGATACCAATTGATGCATCAGAACAAAAAATACAAAGAACACTACGATTATTTATATATCAAACCAAAATAAACACTTTGAATCCATATAGAAAGTAGAGAAAATCTCTGAAATATAATATTATTAAATGAATAATTCGTAGGAACGACTAAAACCCTAATTGATGATACACAAAAATGGATTTCTGCACAATCAAATCAGTCGAGTGTATTGAGTAAAGTAAAATTTGAAGCAGTTAATAATAAGAGATAAATATTTGGTGGTTGGGTCGGTTGACCTAACCACTGAAGCAACAACGGTGGCCAGAGAATTCTATTAATGAGAGAATTCAAGGTAGTAGGGGGAGAGAGAAAGAGAGAGCAATACTATACTCAAGGTGAGGTGTGTGAGATCTGCCCCCATGTGTAGGGGGCTTACAATTTATAGGCACATAGCCCTAGCTGTGGCAGTGATGTGAAAGTCAAGTTACTAATTTATCAGGGAGGATAGCTACTATTGAGGATAGACACTATATTGGAGTAATGACTTTCCCGATGATTGTTCTCCCATGTGCGTTGACTCTTGCTGGACTCTTAGGTTTTGGATTGGACTGAGGCCATAAGCTAAGCCTGGCCTACCTTTTGATGATTTGAGCTCAACCCATGAACTGGGCCAATACCTGATCTAAATCTGGGCTCATCACTAATCGTTCACAAAATAGAAGCAAAATTCCTAAAATTACGAAAATATCAAAAATGAAAATATGCAATTTTCCTAATTAACAAAAAAGTACGTATCGCCTGAAGTCTAATGAAACTGACGACACTTAATTCGAAATCTCTTATGATCTATTATAAATTTCAAAAATCTTTCTTAAAACAGCAAACATTGGGTTTTGAGGGCGTAAACGATGAAATTATGTCCAAAATTGAAGGAGTCTTGACAAAGAGATAAGTCTTGATAATTGGCCTAATCTGGATCAAACACCACTGGTCCCTAAATTCTGAGTTTGACCCATTTTGATTGTACTATTATTTTTTGCCCTTTCGTTGTGCTTTGAAGGGCACATTGGTCAGCCTGTTCCAAGTATTCTGTTGCCATCTGTTCTATGTCACAACCACTGATATGACTGTTATTCTGTACATGTGGAATAATAGAAGAATTTCACTTCGAAAAAGTTGTCAGATCTGTCGGCTGGACATGACTTAAAGGGTTCTATGTTAGTATCCGTCAATGTATAAATAACCCAAAGGATTAAGATTTAGATACGCATGTGTGATTCAACTTACATAGTTGCACTCATATCCATTTTTTCACACCGATTGACTTAAAAATTAGAGGGGATACGCTGGACACACATTTGACCACTTTCCAACTTCGTTCCTTATTTTCAAGAATTGCAGGTGTCACTACCTCAACGATTGTACATAAATCACCCCATACAATTAACTTAAAAAACTAAGCAAAAATAGGAACCAAATAATATCACATTGTGATAGTAATACTTTTGGTCTTAATTTTATTCATTTAATACTCACGATTTACTTACCATATCAATTGACACATTATTTAATCTCATTTTTTAATCAATCTAACATTACTCAAATTTTAAAACACTTTTAAATGGTTGAAAGTTAAGGAAATTTAGTGATTCCCATCAAAAGTGAAAAGCATTTTCCGTTTGCCTACTTAAAAAGTTGGAAAATCAAAAAGGAATTCTTAAACTGGACTTCTCGAGAAAACCATAATAATCATAAGGGAATTTAGGGGATCATTTACAAGCGTGATAGATTATTTGAAACTCAACATGAGCTTATCCATTTTCTCATTGGACTCTGTGCACCCATTTAAAGCTGTATCCAATGGTCTAGATCTGACCAATTACAAATTGTCTGCCCCACTTAGGGCCCACCAGAAATCCATTAGATGATAATAATCTATGAAGCACGGATACGGATATGGATACGGGATACGGATACGATATGATACGGATATGGCGATATGACAAAATTTAAAAAAGAAAGATACGGGTACGGTCAATATACGGCTATAATAAAAAATATTTAATATTTTTATTATTTTCAATCAGTATAATATTTATATATTTTGGTAGTTCTTTAACACAATAAGGAAAATTAGTAATTCTTTTTAATTTAAAGAAAATATATATCGTATCACTATGGTATATTCACAAAGTGAAGTGATTAATTAAAGAATCAAAGCTAACATTTACCGAGTCGGTTTATTTAGAAGTAATTTTTGCTAAAACTATAATGTAATAGATTTATTTTATACCCTTTTGACATGTAATTGTAGATAATACTTAAAAAATACTCATGTGCCTTTGAAGTAGTATTAATTTTTGTAAATGTATTGTATGGTATGTGAATTCGAAAGAAAATGTTAAAAATTCAACTCAAAAATTATATATATTACTTGAACACAAAAGTATCCGTGAAGTATTCTAATATTTAATTATTATCGGATACGTAGGAGGTGTATCCGATACGTATCCTCGAGTATCCGACGAGTATTGCATCCGATAAAGTATCCGATACGAATACGCCGACCTCAACGAAGTATCCGTACTTCATAGATAATCATACATGTTTCATCCAATTTTGAGAATGAGTACTCTAACAAGTCATATTTAGTGCAAGACTTTCGTCTATAACAAGATATGAGAGAGAGTCCATGACATTAATAGGACGGACGATTGTTAGGATAAATAAACACTTGTCATTATACTAAGTACGATCTCTTTTTTGCTATGCATGGTAAAATTTTGCACTATAACTAACAGCTGGCCCACCATTGGATTGATTAAGATTATGTGGCCCCAGTTGGTGGACTAATCGCCACCAAGTACATGAGGATAATACAACAAGCCGGACTCATATGCTTGGCCTTGGTGAAAAAAAAAAATGCACCAGTGCTGACTTTGAAGTATTCAGATATACATCAAGGTCAAGTTAAATCAACATATGCAGCTGCAAGGATTTGAGAATGGTTGAGGCTACTCCCACCCCACAAATCTCTATTTTCATTCACTTGAATTTCTCATATCAAACTATTAAGTCCAACTCTTCTATATCCACCATTTTAGTAACTAAATTCATCTCATACTACATACACCCATTTTAAAAAGAAAAGAACGAAACAAGGAAAAAAAAGAAGCAAACCGAAACAAGAAGGGAAAAAAATAAATAAACAAAGATTAAAGGAACAAGCAAAATTATAAGACGTAAAACTACAAGATGCAAAATCACAAGATGCAATACCAAACATGAAAAAAAAAAAAAAAAGCAAGCATCAAACACGTACACAAAATCGAACTAGAAAAAAAATAACAAGCATAGATGCAAAACCTAAACAAGATAAAAAATAACAAATAATCTGAAAGCATATACACACATATAAATTCTAAATAAAAAATTATTAAACTTGACAGAGATATCAAAACATATCGAAAATAATGAAAATTCTTATAACAAACATGAAATCAAACATATAATTAAATTAAAAAGCAATACTAACTTATAATTCATATTGAAAAAGTATTTTTATGAGTGTGTGAGATGAGATAGAGAATGAAACCCTAATTATGATAAAATATAAAATGGGTTTACTTGGTAAAGGGGTGTATGTAGCATGAGGCGAGTTTAGTTATTAATGGGGTGAGTATAGAATGGGTGAACTTAATAGTTTGATAATGAAAAATTAAATGGGATAAAAATGGAGATTTATGGGGTGAGAATAACCCCACCCTTTGAGAATAGATTGCCACAGCTATTAGCAAGCAAATATTTAGGATTACATTATAGACGCAAAAGTTTATATACAATTCAAACTAGGTTGGGTTTATGTCACACTTGGCCCGGAATCTATTTTTTGACAAAAAAAAAAAAAGTGGAATATAAAATAGAGAAATTTGAAAAGAAGAATGACACTAAAAAATCTGGTATGATATCCTCCCAAACATTAAAATGTTCATAGCATCTAACCCTCTTAACAAATTGATGCGCAACATGATTTTCAGTTCAAGATTCGTGTTTAGAGGGGACGAATTTATTGGACAGATTTTTAGGAGAGGTATTTAGGAAAATAAAAAAAGAGTATAGGCAAGGAGAGAGAGCGAACTACTTGTAGTACCTATGATGTCATTTGATCATAAATAGCGTACATCAAAATAAATGGGTTTTTTAACTTTATGACCTCTCTTACCATGATATCCCTAATAATATGATGCACTTTGATACGAAATCTTGACTATTGACATTTGATTATCGTACTTTGGTCGGACATAACAATGCGAAAAGCCTTCAAACCATTTCATATTTCCACTTTCCTTCGCATTCTTTTTCTTAATGTTATTCCTTCCACCATTCCCCTTTGGCAATTCCTCGGTTGAACTCCGTGACCTACTCAAAATCTGGCAATGGCATTATTCTCCGTTATGCAAATTGATGGTGTTCTGCTAACTGAGCTTATAGTTAAACAGGCTATGCAACTATGCCCACGAGTCCTTACTCCCGATTCCCCTTTGGCTATAACCCTCAAACTCTCTTTTGTACTCTTTGATAATGCTAATTATGATGTAACATAAGTATTTATATACTTCAACACGCCTTCACACGTGAAAGGGAGGTTTTGTGTCAACCACAAGTAAGCATTAAAATCCTAACAAGAAGTTTTGAAAGCAAAGCAATCCATTCAATGTCTACCAAAGAGGTATCAAACCATGCCATAGGTGAGGTGAATCACAGGCATCTAAGTATGGGCCTGTTGTCCCACAAGTACCATTCAATTTATAGAAGTTGGAGTGACTTGATGATGGGTGACTGGGTGGCATAGAAAGTCATTGCAAAGGTATGTGGGGGACCCAACCCCTTTACCCTAGCAAAGGTCATTTTAGCATGGGCTGTTCCCCCCACCCCCCACACCCACACCATTCCTTGTGAATATATGACAATCATCCACCTAACCCACCATTGCAATTATTCCCTACCATAGATAGGATCATTCCATACAGACCCTTATGGTCCTTGCCCTACCTTCCTTGCTGTCCAACAGATAAGTATCCCTCCTAGGAAACATGGGGAATTCATACAAAGTATGAAATGATATAGATTTGTACATTAAGCCATAACTCTACTTGAGTTTGCATCTGTAGGACTAGGAGAGTATGACACATGCATGCATCTACCACATCACCTATTAGTAGTTCTCTTAATAAACTGATATTTTCATGCCAATCTAATCCAAACACACTGATATATGGATGTAATTGTGATCGAGTTTAGTTTATATACGCAAGTATATCCAAAAACAAATGAAATTGAGTAATTATTTAATAAAGTTGATGTATAATTTATTAAAATTTGGCCTTATTAATCCATTGGGATCAGATTAATCAATATTTGGATAGGATTTCCTATTTTTAATGGAATTTCAAATTACACCTAAATTGTTGTTTTGAAATTGCATTCTAATCGAGATAAGTCAAAATCCAATAATTTGATAGGGCTTAATTGTGGGCTTTTACTCTTAAAATCATATTCATTCTCTAGAATCATCATATAAACTAGGTTTTCAGTCTAGTTTGGAAAAATATAATTAAGTCTCACCTAGTTGCTCACCATTGATACTTCCAACCAGAAAATGAAGGGAGTCAATCCCTGTCAAAGATAAGAATTGATCTCTTATGTATCTCTTTATTTGAAGATTGTTTTCTGATGATGCACAAAAGTGGATTTATGCACAATCAAATCAGTCGAGTATGATGTAAAGCAATTAATGAAATAGTTAATAATAAGAGAAAAAGATTTGGTGGTTGGGTCTGGGTGACCTAACCACTGAAGACGACAACGGTGGCCGAAAAACTCTATTAATGAGAGAGTACAAGGTAGTTGGAGAGAGAGAGAGTATGCTCAATGTGAGGTGTGTGTCCTCTGCCCATGTGTAGGGGGTTTACAATTTATAGGTACAGAACCATAGTTGAGGCGGTGACGTGAGTGTCAAGGTACAAGTTTATCAGAGAGGATAACTACAATTGAGAATATGCACTATCTTGGAGTCATGACTATTCCAATTATTGCTCTCCCACGTGCGTTAATTCTTCCTAGATTCTTGAGCTTTTGATTGGACTGAGACCATGAACTAAGTCTGATCTGCCTTTTCATAATTTGGGCTCAACCCATGGACTGGGCTCAAGCCTGGTTTGAATCTGGACTCGTCATATTCTACTCTTATTTTTTTCTTCGTTAGAATTTTATTCTGTTTTTATTTTTAATTTTTGATTTATTCAGATTCAGTATAATAATGATTTATGAGATCTATAATAATGATTATTCGTTATGCATAAGAAAAATCTAATAAAAAAGTTGCTTTTTCATTGATGTTATATCCCCAACAACTAAGCTATGACATGTTGATCTCTTTGTATCGCGTACAAGTAATAAAAAAATTGCTTTTCATTGATGTTATATCCACAACAACTGAGCTATGACATGTTAATCTCTTTCTATAGTGTACAAGGTCTTCATGCGTATAGTTAAGTGCATATTCTTCCCCTGTTTGTTTTTTTTTTTTTCAGATACTATTATAAGAGAAGTGGACCACGAGATTCAAACCTGCGATCTTAAATTCCAACAGTGGAAGAGGTGGCCAATATGCCAATTGCTAACCTCAAGTGCATATTCTTCAACAATGTAGATGGTTTAGCCTGTGCATATTGGTGATTTAGGATAAATTTCAATAACACCCATAGTTAATAGAATTAAATAAACGAACCCTCTGTATTTTTTGAAATATCATACTCGTTAATCTAAATTTTTTCCTAGATGATTTTGAGGCAGAAAGAATTTATGTTTTGGAGATTTTGTGGCGGAATTGGATTAATTTGGGTGATTGTGGTTAAAAAGGACGAAATAAAAATTTGAAAATTGGGCAAAATAAAATTTTAAAACTCATTTTTAATTCTGATTTAATCTAATTGTCACATATAAATCGTACTATGTATCATTTGAACTTTCTCAAAAAAAAAAAAAAAAAAAAAAAAAACCAGCATTTTAGACGATTTAGTGCAGTTAAAAAAAAATTAACATGGAGCTATATTATTGAAATATAGCTTTAAAAATATAATTAAAAAATTTAATGATTATGATCATTAAATTGCTAGCTTGCTAATAGACCCTGAAATTGTAGGGAAATACTATGTAACCCAAATTTGCATCTCAAATGAATGAGAAGCATTGGATGAGTGAGTCCCATCAACTTTTTTAATTGAGACCCACTGATCCAACTTATTGATTTGAGATGCACATTTGGGATACAAATTTGAGATATATAGTATTGCTCGAAATTGAATACACTCCAATTTCAATCCTGACTATAACTCATTATGTCTCTAAACTATATTCCGCATTAGGGTTAACAATAATTCATTCACTTCTTAACACTTCAATTCATTACATAAAGGAATCTCTCTTAACATACAAATACAACTTCAAAAATACAACTCAATGAAAAACTTCAGAGACTGACAGTGACAAAGACTACAATTTCACTACTTCCACGAAGAATACACTTCCACACAAACTTATAATTAACATATAACAAAACAATAAAACACCAAATCACACATATATACACTTCCTTTTGTATATGCATGTCAAGGATGGCCCAATTCTTCATATACAAAAATCTTCATCAATTTTTCATACTCATCATCATCATCATCTTCTTGTTCATCATGGCCATGTTCTAGGTCAAGAGATCATTGACCCACCCAAGATCAGGATCAGCCAAACCACTTTCATTGAACTTATCATCAACTAAGCTCCTACTTGAACAATCTCCAGCCAAAAAATGTGCAAACCCAGAAGGACTTGGGGCTGAAGGAGAGAGAATAAACTGCTGCTGATCATCACCATTGAAATTAACATCGACCCAAGACAGTTTCCTATTCTTATCACTTGCATGTGAAGCTTCATTAACATTCATAGTCTCCAACGAGCTCATCAACTCAGTGAGCACATCTTTGTAACTCACAGACCCATTATTGAATTGACTCAACCGATTCAACCCACAAGAATCAACACTCAACATGCGATCACTGTATCGCGATATCGGCGAATACCCACTCATAGCCTGAGCTTTTATCGGCGAGAGCGGTGGCGACTGCGACATCGGAGGCGAAAAATGAGATATACCCATTAGAGTAGAAGTAGGTGAAGTATGACAATAAACACAACAGTGATTAGCCTTATGGTACTTCCTCTCACCAGAAACCGGAGAATTCACCGGGGCTGAAGCATTTTCATTGCAATTCGACGGCAAAACACGAAGCTGCCGGGGCGAATGGGCGAAAAAACACACCTTTCTCTTACAATTCTTACCATCTTTGCATGCTTCGGTTCGATACCGAGACGGATGCAACCAGCATTCAAAAACACCGTGAGCAAACTCACAGTTATCGCCGAGACTACAGATGCCTCGGCGATACTCGGAGCAAACAGTTCCAGAGTAGTGGTACCTTCTAGGGTCCCTCCGGCGAGCCTTTTCGCCCGGATGAGCAAAGGGGCAGTCGGTCCAGTCGTGGCTTCGACTACGAGTGCACCGCCGGACCTTGAACTCGTACATGCGAAAGTGGTCCGACGAATAGGGATCGGCGTCGTCATCATCATCATCATCACAGTTGTTAGATGGTAGGAATTTTTGGAGAAGGGTTTCGTCAGCTTTTGGGGAGTCCATGAACTTGTCGATGGAGGTTATGTCGATTTCTCGGAGGGTTTTTTGGGTGAGGAATAGTTGGTGAGAGGGTTGGAACTTGTTTTGGTCAGCACAGACACTGTTTTGGTGAGAGGGTGGTATGTTTTTATTGTGTGTGTGTGAGAGAGAAGGGGGGGAAGGGGGGGGGGGGGGGGGGGGATGAGACGATGAGAAAGTGTTGATCAGAGGGGAGCAAGGTGAGGGGTGACATATATGAGAGGGGGAGGGAGAGAGAGAGCAATAGCATGAGGAGGATGGTGTGAGGTATGGGGGAAGAAATGCGTGGCTGCATAGTATTAGGGATGGCATGCTTAGTGATTATATGTGGCAGCTTGGCGTTTCACCGAACATGCACAGATCTTGATCTGTTTAGTTGTGTATTTTATCTTACGCTAAAGGTAACGATGTTGTCACTGTACATCGTGTTATTTCCGTGTGATGTTATCTTTTTTTTTTTGAGAAGATGTGATGTTATCTTGATTGCATTATTTTAACGTCGTATCATATTATTTTTGATCGACTTATATTTGTATTAATATTTTTATTAATAAAAAATTATTTAATTTTATAATAACTCATATAAAATTATATAAAAAATTTAAAAAATATCTATTTTTTGTTTCCAGCATCTATTAATCTTGTTATTTGTATCTTATTTTAATTTGATCATTTTAATATTTATGATGGTGCTCGGATTCTGCTAGCCCAAGTCTAAACCAAGGCCCGTCGGCCCAGAGGGAGTATAGATTAAATATAGAGGCTAAAGTGGATAGAACAGTGAAAAGAAATCAAGAACACGATATAAGTGGTTCACCTCAGCCGGAAGACTAAGACTACATCCATTGTAAGGGAGTCTCTTGCTCTTCGGAATTGTATATTACTCTATGTACAATGAGTACAATGACATTGCTAGCTCAAGGCCTTTACAAGAACAACATTCAGATAAGATTGGATGGGTTGAGAGCTTGATACTCCGATTGAGGAAGAAGAAGATGCATTTTCTGTAGGGTAACTGTTTCCTATTTATACAAGTGATCCCTTTAGGGTTTCCTGCGGCTCCTTCTTCCTTTTTGTTGATTCTGTAGGCCCTTCCACTTTTGTCCTGTAGCAATCTCTGTCATACGACGCTGCTATGCTCACGACCCCTGGATGGTTATACGCACCAACCTCCTTTGCATCAGGGAGTGCGTGATGGTCATGGGTGTCAGAAGTGGTCCATCTGTCCTCAGGACACGTGGCGCTACTGGAGTGCTCCAGGATAGGCATTGGACTGGGCTCCTTTATCCCGAGCTGTCCTTCGGCTAGATTGGATTAGGGCTGGGCTAGACTTCAGGTCTTCTAGTACTGTTGGGCTTTACCCTTTGAATTCGGTCCACTCTGCTCTTGGTGTGGATAGGCTGTGGGCGCTCCTATTTGGACCATTATGCAAGCAAGCATTTCCTGGGCTTATTGGGCTCTTTGATAATGGTGGCCCATACCCAAAATCCCATCCTTATCAATTTGTATCAATTAATCATATTATTTTTAAGTTTTGTGGTAGATCAAATTCGTATTGTGTTCGTGTCAATAGGTAAAATTGACACCCCTACCCAAAGAGTGAAACGTAATGAAACTTCCCGGTTTGAATTTTAGCTCCAATTTAATTTGTTTTCGAGACAAAATTTTCAAGTTTAACTTGGTGAAAGGATGTCATTCGGCTGAATTAAATATTATTTTTGTCACCGATATCAGAAGCATTGAAAGAATGCCCTAATAAATATGGGGCGTAACAGTTATATTAGTTTCATATTATCATTTAGTGTAATCAATCAATGTCAAATAAATAAATGGACATTGATAATGCATAAAGTTGACTATGGACAATTAAATCAGTCGAGTGTGTGGTATAGAACAATTAATAATAAGAGACAAAGATTGGGTGGTTAGATCTAGGTGACCTAACTATTGAAGGCGGTAACGGTGCCTGGAGAACACTATTAATGAGAGAGTACAAGGTAGTTGGAGAGAGAGAGAGAGAGAGAGAGAGAGAGAGAGAGAGAGAGAGAGAGAGAGAGAGAGCAAGAGTATGCTCTAGGTGAGGTGTGTGTCAGATCTACTCCCATGTGTAGGGGATTTACAATTTATAGGTGAAGAACCCTAGCTAAGGCGGTGACATGAAGATAAGCTACTAGTTTATCGGGGACGATAGCTACAATTGGGGATGAATGCTATCTTGGAATAATGGTTATCCCGATGATTGATCTCCCACGTGCGTTGACTTTCCACGGATTCTTGAGTTTTGGATTGGACTGTGGTCATAACCTAAGTCTGGCCTGCCTTTTGATAATTTGGGCTCAACCCATGGACTGGGCCCAGGCCTGTTCTAGATCTGGGTTTGTCAGATACAGTAAACTTATTTTTTTTTATAGAGTAATACTATTGCAATCTAATGATATGACATTGATGTGGTTTAATAGTGTTATTGTGACTTTAATTCTTGATTTTTTTTCATGAAAACTCCATCACCAATATGTTAGTAAATTAAGTAAATTTTTAAGTTCCAATAACACTACTCTTTTTACATGGGGTGGTTATTACTTTACATAGAAGAGTAGTTATTTGAATGAGTAAAGTTGACTTTTTTTATTTGATGAGTTATCATTGAATAATTATACCACGTATTAATACTGACATAGATTAAACGTTACACTCAATATTTACTCCAAAGAACGTCGGATATGGAGCATCCATAGAGTATAACGTGGAACAGAGCAACGACACTTGGGCAAAGGTGTCCATCATATGTCGTGCATACGACCTACTCATCAATGGACAGGCAAGGCCACAACTAGACTTGTCAATTGAATTTTCATTCGAATTCAAATTTAAATGAATTAATTTATTCTACTGACAATTCAAATTCGTTATATTATATTTAAAGGATTTTCTGCTCATTGACTTGCCTTTGATAGTAGAAAGCCCAAGCAGAAGGTGTTCGCAAAAATGATTATTGAAGAAAGAAAAGTGATGAAAATAATCCAAAATTTGTGTATATATCTGATTTGATTATGATCAGATCCTAAATATTTATATTTTTATATAAATATTGAAAAAATTAAGTGATTATTTGAAGAAATTTAGATGTAATTTATTACCTATTGATGTGGAAAAAATTAATTACAGTGATGGAAAAGCTCTAGAGACGCTCCACCTTTCAAAATATTACCGTTGGCAAATCTGTTAAGCCCTAACATTACTGGAGAAGTTGAGAACAAAGTCAATCCTAGTAATCAACTCTCCCATCTAGATAGCACATGGAAAAAAGAAGCTGAATAGCATTATCTATAATTCGAAAGACAAAGAACCCCCAAGACAAGGTCAACACCACATCTAGAGAGAAAAAAACCATTAGAAGGCATACCATTCAAAGGGATCTCAATCCCTTAACAAGTTTATCTGGGATTTAAAAGACTCCTCCCGCGAGGAGGATTCTTTTCTGCCGCTCAAGAGACTAGAATCTTATTAATGGGAGAGTCCTATGAAGATAAGGGAGAAGAGTGCTATAACTTTAGAATTGATCACCCAAATGCAGGCTGTGCGAAGTAATATAATACTCGGAAGTCCGAGGTCGAACCGCAGGGAATTGTGAAAAACTTAGAACACAAAGAAAAATAAAAGAAAATTTGTTTTGAAATAATTGTTGTAGAAATTTAGAAAACAATAAATTTGGTTTTAAAACAATAATAGAAAATACTAAAGTATCGGGTACTCCCTCTCAATTCCATACAATAATGATTGAAGACTCAAAACTTAACTTGAAACACAAATCAGATGGCGGTTGATTCAAGTAACAAATCAAGTAAGAAAACCAAATGTTACAATCAAAAGATTATTCAGGAACCTAAATAATCATCCAATTATATTATTTTATGAAATAATGATAATTACCTCAAGCGTGGAATAACCAGTTATTTACTCGCAGGGAAATTTAAGCAATCGATGTACATGGCACAACGACTCAAGGATTTTTACAGAATAAAAACTTTGCTAAAAAAATCAGAAGTTAAATTAACAAAACATCATAAATCATTAAACACAAAGTCAATAACAGTGCCGTACTTCATTGAGAGGTTCTCCCCTAACCCTAGCTTAGCCTTCTAGCCAGACATGACGAACTAAAAATAAAAAGATGAAAAAAAGAATAAAATAATCTCCCCTCTCTCAATAGACGAGAGCCCTTATTTATAGTAAAATAAATCCTAAGTACAGGTTGGAAGGAATTCATTTCCCAAAAAGATGTCTTGTAAGGTTAAATCCCGTGCATAAATCTTGGGGCCCGCGGGTACAAAATCTGTCCAGACTTCGAGCTTGAATTTCGCATATTTAGAGGCTGAATCACGAAATTGTCGTGAAATACACTTCTATATCCCTTGAAGTCTTCTTTCCAACCCCACAAAAATCAGGTAAATCCGATATCAGAATCAAAAGTTATGTCCAAAATACTGAAGACGTGTCAAATCCTTATCTTTTAGGAAACTTTCCTAATCCAACTTTAAATGAGTTTTCTTCTCACTTAAACTCTTATAAGGATTAAATTGCTGATTTATCTTCAAGTCTTCCTATCTCAATCTTGACTCTTCAATCCTTATCAGTTATGATTCTTCCTCTAGTGATTGTTTCACTTGCATTATCCATTATTACTTTAAATCAACCAATTTACCTGCAAAATAAACCAAACAGCTAGAAAAAGTATAAACTAGAAAATCAAGGAATTTAACATATTTAATCACAAATAATATACAATTAATCAATCATTAAATATAATAAAATAGCACTTTTGATGGTTAATCACACCCCCCAACCTGAATATTACCAGTCTCTAGTAATACATGGATCCCAAAATCTAAAAACTAAAAACAAAATAACCTAATAAAATAAAATACAAATCCACTTTCGTAGGACTCACGATTGCATTTAGCATATGCAACAAGCGTTTAAACTCCTAGGTTCCCCTTAGTGGACGAGTATAGTCTCGTGAGGGTTTCCAGAGATGATACCCACAAACATCAACATCTGATCAAATATCTGAATAATAATTTTATAACACAAATTGCTACCACAATATAAGAATTCTAAACTATAATTCTTTTTATAAGCACATGCAAAGCAAAAATATAGAATTCTACGCTATATAAATGTATGCACTTATCATGTTCCCATAAAAAATCGTGTAGTGTGAATTAACTATACAAAGTCAATAATTTATCCGATAATCACCTCTACAACTATCAACTATTCGTCTCAATGTCAAATCTTACAAGATAATTCACTCATAAAAGATTCTCTCAGATTATAGTGACTATTCCCTCAAATATCACATGTGAGAAGAAGATATTTAAATCAAAACAAAATAATGCTCACATGTTCCATTAAAAAAACTGTAATCCAAAAGAAAAGGATTTGACATAGTCTCATGAAAGGAAATCAACACACAATAAACAAATAATCACTATTCTCTTCCTTATTCACACAAGTCATGCATCCTCAATACACTCTTGAGATCAGATAGGACTTTATTTAAGGTTGTAATGGGGTCTTGGGATTAGGGTTTTGAAACGAAAGATATTCAGGAATTCAAAAGACTATCCCGAGAGAACATTTACATTGCACAACCAAACTTCTTTCCATAGTCTTTCACTCTCTATCATTTAGAAGCACAATTTACAACACTTGCTCATATTTTTTTCAAAACTCATGCTTGCTATTTTTTCTTCTTTTTTCAATCTGTTTTTTTTTCACAACTAGACATATTGTCTTTCTTTTCAAATTATTTTTTTTTTTTCAGCAAGACATCTAATGCAAATATTCACAAGTATGCAATTTTTTTTTCGATCATCTTTTCTCAACCAATATCTCCCAAATTACATAAACAATAAAAAACTCAATTTCGGGATAACCAAGGGTAAATGATATTAATTTTTTTTTTATTGGCTTGGTTATTATATGTTTGGTATAAGAAATAAATTTTTTTTTTCTTCAAAGGCTCAATCATGACTTCTAGGGATAATAATATTCAAAGAATAAGGCTTAGACTCAAATAATATCAAAGATGGCCTAAAATCATATCTCAAGAGCTATTGATAACACACTTCCATGCAAATAATTTAAAGTCTAGCAATCATTCACAATATTGGTGTTGAGCAAAACAAAAATAATGAGACTATTGAAGGAGATTAGTTGAATAAAAATATTATTTATTGAGTAAATGTAAATAACCCTCTAAGAAAGATTGGATCAAAACTCACTAGGGTTTTTATGCATCTCCACTATATGTTTTAAGTTCTCAAGGTAAAATACGTAATAAATTTTCAACTTAGTAAAGTCTAAAGTGCACAAATTGTGAGTTTTTATAAGAACATGATATGAGATACAAAAATATAGAATAAAGTTCTATGTAATGCTTAAACAATTGCAAATTTAAAGTTAAGCAAATGATTTATATATTGTGGTGTCAAATTATGCATAAAAATGTTATTTAGATATTTAATAACCAAAAATATATATTTTTTTTATTTTTTAGACTAAAATTTAAATAAACTAGAAATTGTCACAACACAAAATACATCCACACCCCCCAACCTAAATTCAACATTGTCCTCAATGTAAAAATAAGTACCTTAACGCTTAATAAAAATAATGAATAAAAATCAAAGGGATAGGAATACCTGGTACCGCAACAACTCTAAAACCTAAAAATAAAAATTCAACAAAAAAAACTATAAATTGAAACAAATAAAAAAAATAAAATTAAAAAAATAAAATAGAATCTAACTACTATGTACAAATAAAAATAAAAGCTCACACTCAATCCGGCTTAAAGTCAGATTTGAATATGCGACCATTCAATTTTACTGGCTTAAAAATGTGGTGTCGAAGCAACTCCTTTAATCGAATTATCCACTCATATATCCAATATATCTTTTGAACATGCAAGAAAAGGGAGATATATACATTTTTATGAAAATCTAACAATGAGATAGAAAATAGATTTTTATCAATTACAACACACAACTCAACTTTCATACCCTCACCAAGATTAGATATGTGAATCTCATTACTACTTGTTGATAATGAAAGGTCTTTGAGCTCATTAACCTCTTGTGGAATAATAATGTCACTTAATTCTTCACTATCAAGAGTATTAATAGGTTCATCATCAGTTTGTAGTTCAAGAAAAGAATCACTCTCACTATATTGACTATTTTTAACCTCTTGTTCTTGTACCAATATATTGAGCATGTCTTTTATCTCTTCAATAACTTGGCTTGTTTGGGTATTGAAAGCTTGTTGGCTTTGCATAAATTCACAAAGAATGTCTTCCAAATTCTTTTCTTGTGGGTCATGGTAAGGTGGATATTGGGGAGAGTCTTGTGGTGATGTAAAATGTACTGGTAACTGATAATGTTCATTCCCCCAACCAAAATTAGGATAAAAAGCAATGGTTGGGGTAAGGTTGAGAAGAATTAGGTAATACAATTGACCCATTCCTCAAATATTGTCGAGCAGTTGGAATTAAAGGGCAAACCTCAATGAGATACCCAAACACATCACAAAGCACACACAATTCCTCCATCTGGGAAAAACTTCACACCACATTAAAAAAAAATCTAAAAATCTAAAAATAAAAATTATGAAATATCTAACCTAAAGAAAAATAAAACAAATAAATAATAAATAATAAAAAAATAAGGGACAAGATTACCTGATCTGTGACGAATCTCAAATCTAGCAAACCTCAATAAATGGCGGTGCGCTCCTTGTCTTTAAACAACTCCCCGGAAACGGCGCCAAAAATTTGCTACAACTTTAGAATTGATCACCCAAGTGCAGGTTGTGCGAAGTAATATAATACTCGGAAGTCCGAGGTCGAACCACAGGGAATTGTGAAAAACTTAGAACACAAAGAAAAATAAAAGAAAATTTGTTTTGAAATAATTGTTGTAGAGATTTAGAAAGCAATAAATTTGGTTTTAAAACAATAATAGAAAATACTAAAGCATCGAGTTCTCCCTCTCAATTCCATACAATAATGATTGAAGACTCAAAACTTAACTTGAAACACAAATCAGATGGCGGTTGATTCAAGTAACAAATCAAGTAAGAAAACCAAATGTTACAATCAAAAGATTATTCAGGAACTTGAATAATCATCCAATTATATTATTTTATGAAATAATGATAATTACCTCAAGCGTGGAATAACCAGTTATTTACTCGTAGGGAAATTCAAGCAATCGATGTACATGGCACAACGACTCAAGAATTTTTACAGAATAAAAACTTTGCTAAAAAAATCAGAAGTTAAATTAACAAAACATCATAAATCATTAAACACAAAGTTAATAACAGTACCGTACTTCATTGAGAGGTTCTCCCCTAGCCCTAGCTTAGCCTTCTAGCCAGACATGACGAACTAAAAATAAAAAGATGGAAAAAAGAATAAAATAATCTCCTCTCTCTCAATAGACGAGAGCCCTTATTTATAGTAAAATAAATCCTAAGTACAAGTTGGAAGGAATTCCTTTCCCAAAAAGATGTCTTGTAAAGTTAAATCCCGTGCATAAATCTTGGGGCCCTCGGGTACAAAATATGTCCAGACTTCGAGCTTGAATTTCGCATATTTAGATGCTGAATCACGAAATTGTCGTGAAATACACTTCTGTAGCCCTTGAAGTATTCTTTCCAACCCCACAAAAATCAGGTAAATCCGATATCAGAATCAAAAGTTATGTCCAAAATACTGAAGACATGTCAAATCCTTATCTTTTAGGAAACTTTCCTAATCCAACTTTAAATGAGTTTTCTTCTCACTTAAACTCTTATAAGGATTAAATTGCTGATTTATCTTCAAGTCTTCCTATCTCAATCTTGACTCTTCAATCCTTATCAGTTATGATTCTTCCTCTAGTGATTGTTTCACTTGCATTATCCATTATTACTTTAAATCAACCAATTTACCTGCAAAATAAACCAAACAGCTAGAAAAAGTATCAAACTAGAAAATCAAGGAATTTAACACATTTAATCATAAATAATATGCAATTAACCAATCATTAAATATAATAAAATAGCACTTTTGATGGTTAATCAAAGAGACTCTTCAAATACAAGGAGACTTAATCTCCTAGAATAAACGGAGGAGCCTGGAAGTCACTCCTCAACTGTTGTTCTTTTGAAACACTATAAAAGGGAGCCTAAGGGAAGACCAAAAGTATGCAACAACAATCCTTGCCCCTTCAGTCTCCGACTTCCCTTTCAGGTCTTCCAGCTTGCAGAATCCTCACTTGAAGTTCTAGAGAGTTGAATCAACACTACGTAAACCTAGTCAAACCATTTGGAAGGGTGACAAGAAGCAAGAAGACCAAGTTTTCATCTCGCATAAAAAGGTTAGGCAGATTTCTGCACCAACAATCTAGTGCTGTATGCGGGAAATGATTGGATATCTCTAGCGTTTTCTACGAATAAAAGAAAACTGTGAATGGAGATTATTAGATCAAATGGATGTAACCAGAAATGATCCTCAAAGAGAGCAAAATTGTAGGGAATAAACAAAGGACACTATCATGACAGAGAACCCCCCACGAGCTAATAAACGACACGAGGCTGAAAGGGTACTCAATTTGGAGAGGAACTACAATAAAATGGACAAAACCATTGAAGGCCTGGTTCAGCAAACTCAACAAATCCTTCAACTCTTACTGGCCAACATTAGCAGTAGCTACAACAAGCCTCTCATTCAGAAAAAAAACCCCATGTAACCCAGAAATGGATTCAGGGGATGAACATAGTCAGAATAATACCCTTCACTAGAAGAGAAGAGAATGAATCTATGAATTGGAAATTAAAGAAAGTCAGATTGACGATATTCTTAACACTATCAAAGCCAGAGCTTCGAAAATTGTGGAAACTCTGGTCCAAGACCTGGAATCCCTATTATCACACGATGTCACATACTACCCATCATCATCAAAATTTAAAAGTGCGTTTGGTAATGTTTTCGTTTTCATGATTCCAAAAAAAAATTCAATTTTTATTTTTTTCAGTGGTTAAAAGTTGAAACAGAAAACGTGGTTGGATGTAGTTGTTGTTTTAGGAAATCTAAAAACTAAAATAGAAAATATGTTTGGTAACCATTTTATTTTCATTCATATATTTTACCTTTATATTAATTCCTACTAAAACACATCCACATTATTTATATATCAATACATCCATCAACTCATAAAACAGTGCACAATACATCAACCCAAAATATTAGAAGTTGTTAAACATTCAAAATATCAATACATCAAAACATTTGTAATAATCTACTAAATAACAGAGTACACCATTGTCACTTCACTCAAAGTTGTAATTATACACCGTCTTTGCGCTTAGTTGCACTAAATTCTGTTCTAGGCATCCTTTCCAAATGTAGATGTGTTTTTAGGCCGACATGATACTTCCAAATCTATCAATTCAATAAAAATGGCCTCATTTTTAGACGTCCATGGCCCGTTAGCTTTTTTAGCCCCGACCTCAACAACATCGTCATCTTTATGTGCATCAACCTCAACAACATTTTCCATTTATATAACAATTTCCAACAACTCCAAACATTCATCAAACACTCAGACTTATCCCACCATCTCAAATCACAACTAGTTACATAAAACATAATTCATAAATCAATTCATAATTCCAATTCACAATTCATAATTCAACTAAATTTCACAATTCATAATTCAATTCCAATTCACAATTCATAATTCAATTGAAATTCACAAGCATAATTCAATTCCAATTCACAATTCATAATTCAATTGAAATTCATAATCATAATCCACAATTCTGATTCATAATTCATAAGCATAATTCACAAAAACAAACATCCCGAAGGCTTCAAGCTTGTGAATTGTTAACATGTTTATTAACCCACATACAGATGCTGACATGCTTGTTAACCCACACATAGATGCATTAACAATTCACACTCAGATGCATACACACACACACATAGAGAGAGATGCACACACACACACACACACCTAGATGCACATACAAACACAACCGGATACATACACACACACACATCAGATGCACACACCCACCCACCAAGATGCACATACCCACACCTACCCACCCAAATGCACACACACACGAATGCATAGACACAGAGAGAGAAAGAGATGTTAAAGTCAATAACAATATATCCTAGATCTGAAATAATAGCCTATAGATCTGCAAAAATAAACTATAGATCTACAAAAATAAATCCTAGATCTGAAACAAAAATCCGAAGTGGAGAAACCTTAATTGTAGAGCTTCGTCGAAGAGAGTACACACTTCGCCAAAGATAGAGAGTTTCGCCGAAGATAAATAGTTTTTCCAGAGATTGAGATCTTCCTCGGAGATGGCAGAGGCGAGAGGCGATAGACAATTTCAACCAGCATCTTTTTGAGTCTACTTTCCTTTTAGTTGAAAGGTAGGAAGTTAATGGTTTCCTTTCCTTGTAGTTGATAATGTGACCCTATCAGAGGAGTTTCTAGACAAGGTAAAGGTGATCCAGAGCCACAAGGTTAAGGAATTCAGAATTCTAATAACTAAAATAAATCTATTCACAGTCAAGCTGGGGATAAACCCGAGTTCGCTATTGTAACTACTATTGTACCCATTAAGAGTGAGTAACTGACCTATTTTTGTTTTTGGAGTAGAAAATTTTTCTCAAAATTTGGTGATAGTCTCATCATTTGTCATATGAAGAACCTAGGTGATGCTAAAAAGATCATTGGAATAGAAATTCGGAGGGATAGGGAAAAATTTTAAAAAATCTGCTAAATCGTGTTCTTCTACAGATGATGAAGTGGAAAAAATTTCATGTGTGTCGTACGCAAGTGCAGTGGGAATTCTAATGTATGCCATGGGTTGTAGTAGGCCAAACATTACACAAACAACCAATATTGTAAGTAAGAACGTAGATAATTTGGGCAAGGAGCATTGGAATGCAGTTAAATGAATATTCAAGCACTGGAGAGATTTAGTGGATTTCGGTATGTTGTACCAGAAAACAGATAGAACATAAAAGGTTGTGGGCTATGTTAATGCAATCTATGCAGGTGATCTGGACAAACAAAGGTTTATTACAAGTTCTATATTTACACTTGCAGATGGACCTATTAGTTGGAAAACTATGCTTCAATCAACTCCCGCTTTATTCACAATTGATGTGGAATACATGAAAATGGTGGAAGCTACCAAGGAGGCTTTGTGGTTGATAGATTTGGTAAAGAAATTGGGATTGAAGGAGGAAGGCTTAGAGTGTGACAACCAAAGTACAATTCATTTGGCACTGAATTAAGTTTATCATGCTAGGACGAAACATGTTGACATGACGTATCATGCTGTGAGAGAGTGACTGGAAGAAGGCAAGACAAATTTGATGAAAGTCAATACAGAGAACAATGTATTCAATATGATGACAAAGTCGACCACTTCACAAAAGTTCGAGCATTACTTGGACTTGATCAATCTCTCGCACTGTTAGATTATTGGAATATCTCAAGGCATGAGGATGAGCATCTATATCAAGATGCAGACCTAATGTTTTAGGTGGAGATCATTGAATTCTCGCTAAGGTGGAGATTTGTTGGATAAAGATGTAGGTGGCTGCAATTCAAAGTTGGTGACTACCAACTTTGGCGCCGAAGTAGCAACAGAATACCAAAATGGAAAATATGTGAAGAAGACAACTTATCCTGACAATCATTGTTGACTTCTACATAGGTCTGTCAAAGTTCGGCACAACACGATTAATCGATACGAATTAAGCAGATTTGGGTGAAACCTTAACGGGTTTGGGTGGTAAACGGGTTGACCTGTCGGACACGTTTAATAAACGGGTAGTGTTCGGGTGAGTTCTATCAACCCGTTTACTCGTCGACCTAAAATTAATATAATAATAAATTAAGAATTATTTTAAAAAAATTAGCTAGAATTTTTTTTTAAGTGACAACCACAGAAAATATATAAGCCATCTAACCTAATTTCAAACCCTAACGCTCTTTACTCTTGAGCCTTTGATGTTACGCCTCCATGGTGGCTGGAGGTTGAAACTCATCCTCCTCCTCCTCCTCTTCCTCTTTCTCTCTCTCTCTCTAGCATAAATTAGCTCGACAATGAGCAACTGGAGTCTTGGTTGACGACGAAGAGATCGAGCAGCTGGAGTCTTGGCTGACGACGAAGACGAGCATCTGGAATCACCGAATTAGGTTGGTTCTCTCTCTCTCCCCTACTTCGATTTGATGATTTGTTTACAATGCAATGGTTGTTTCAAGTGCTTTCATTGTCCAAGACAAAAAAGAAAACAGAAGAAGGAAACTAATATCACTTGTTGCTTTAGATCCTAACAAGAGATTGAAAAGGAAAAAAAAATGGTTAACAACTGAAATTTAACAAACCTTAGAGACCAATGTGGGTTTGGGTTTTGTTGAACATCTTAGATTTTAGTAATCCCTTTTTGTTCCTTGGATATCCCAAAATATATATAAATTCAAGAAATGACCGCAAAAAGGGTGTGGTGTTGGGTTTTTTTGTTTTGGGATCAGAGTTATAAAGAATAACAAAGTCAAGATTATTGAAACTAAATTTTCGTTTGATTTCACAAGATTGTTTCGCTTTGATTATCAGTTTGATTTCATTTTTTTTTTCGTTTGCCTTAAACAGATGAATTCTTTCGAATACAATATCATAGTTTATGATGAAGAAGATGAGGTAGGACGTGAATCTAAGATAGATGCAGATCCAACTGCACATACATCAACTGGTACAACTACAGAAAAAAGGTAAATCTAATCGTAAGCGACAAAAGACTTTAATAGTTTAGAAATACTTTACAGAATTAAAGGAAAAATATCCAAATAACAAGAGACGTGATGCATGTAATAGTTGTGGTATCAAATATATATGCGAGTCTACTCATGTGACTGGTAACATGCATACTCACATGGAAAAATATGTGAAAAAAGACACTGGAGATATTGTACAATTACTTCTAACTCAAGGTCAATGATCTATACTAACACGATCCTCAAAATTTGATCCCGAAAAGTTTCGTGAGTTAGCGGTTGAGACAATACTTAAGCATGATTTAACATTTCGATTTGTCCAATATAAGGGTATTAGAGCAAAGTTCAAGTATGCTTATGAGAATATCAAGATGTCTTCTAGGAATACTACAAAGTCAGATGTGTTAAAAATGTATAAGAGAGAGAAATATAATCTTAAAATTGTGTTGGGTTCCCTTACTGGAAAATTTTATTTGACATCTGATTTGTGGACTTATATATCGACTGATGGATATGTTTCTCTCACAGGTCACTATATTGATCTAGATTGGAAGTTATAGAAGAAAAATTTAAACTTTTGTCTCATTTCCCCTCCCCACACTAGTATTGCATTGCCTAAGAAAATTTATACATTTTGACTGATTGGGGAATTGAAAGGAAATTATTTTGTTTGACTTTGGATAATGCTTCTAGTAAAGATTGTTTTGCTGAATTGTTGAAGAGTCAACTTAACCTGAAAAATGCTCTCTTGAGAAATGGTAAGTTTTTCCATGTTCGGTGTTGTGTACACATTCTTAATTTGATAGTCCGAGATGGACTTAATGAAATTGATGAATTAGTGATAAAAATTCGAGACAACATCACATATGTTAAAGGTTGATCGAGGAGGAAAAAGAAGTTCATGAATTGTGTTGCTGATGTTTCATTAGAGAGTAAAAGAGGTTTGCAATGATATGTTTCAATTAGGTGAAACTCGACTTATATTATGCTTGAGAATGCCATTTTCTATGGTTGTGTATTTATTCATTTATAATTGAGTGATTATAATTATAAACATTGTCCTTCTCAAGAAGAATGGAACAAAGTAGAGAAAATTTCTAATTTGTTACGAGTGTTTCAAAAAGTTACTTATTTATTCTCTAGTACAACATATCCCAAAACTAATTTGTACTTCCCCCAAGTGTTCCTAATTCAACATACTTTGAAGGAGGCATTGACAGATAATGATAGTTTTTTGAGGCAGATGGAAAGTCATATGTATGCTAAGTTTTACAAGTATTGGTCAAAGTATAGTGTGATTCTTTCAATTCCTATCATCTTAGATTCTCGGTACAAAATTCAGTTTGTAAATTGAGCTTATTCAAGACTTTATGGTGGTGATTCCTATGAGTTCAATGGTGTTAGGATACTTTGTTTGAGCTCTTTGAATTATACTTTGCTAACTTATCACATGTTGTTTCAAGTACTTCAAGGAATGAGAAACAAGTTAATGAGACTCATGGCCTTGATGATCCCGAAAACCTTTTTCAGGTAAAATATAATTTAGTTTGTTTGAATTGAATGCGATCAAGGTTGTTTATTTTATATTCGTAATGATTTTATACAAAATGTAAGATTTTGAAAAACGTGAAAAAGAAGATTCTCTTGTTTCTTGAGTTATTGAGTTGCAGTTGTATTTTAATGAAAAAAGACTTGATCGAAAAAAGGTCTTGGATATTCTAGCTTTTTGGAAAGGAGATCAGTTTCAGCACCCTATACTGTCTCAGTTGGCTTGTAATGTGATGACAATTCCTATTTCTACAATTTCATCTGAATCTGCATTTAGTATCGATGGTAGAGTTTTGATTAAGTATCGAAGTTCACTTTTGCTTGAAACTGTCCAAACATTGATTAGTACTAGAAATTGGAATCATGGGAAGAGTCGTAAGTTTGATTTCATCTTTACCAGTATTATTTTTCTCATTATCCTAATTCACGTGATCATTGATTCATTCATATTTTGTTGTGCTTAGTTGTAGATGATTCTAGTGATGATTTAGCAGGGGAAATAGATGATGATGTTTTCAATCAAAATATGAAGTCTAATAAAGCTAAATCTATTTAATGTTCTAATTCTATATCTATCATTGATCATGACTAAAGAGAGGTATTGAAATTTGAGCTTGTAATGCAAAGTTTTTGTTATTTATCTAGTTATGAGTCTATTTAATAATTAATGTTATATAATATTTTATTTTAATTTGTGCAGGGCTTGAGAATTTGGTTGTTGAATATGCTCGTTGTTGTGAAAGTGGAGATTTGATCTCTTTCATGAGATTTTGTGAATCATAGAATTTGGTAGAGTTTGATTTTGTGTTTCTTTGTTGTAATTTGATTGTTTGGGATTGTGGTTTGTAATATGATTGTTCTTTAGTATAATTTGGTTGTTTCAGATTATATTTATGATTTGTAATATGGTTGTTGATGGAATTTGGTTGTTTTGGATTGTGCTTTGTACTTTGTAATATTGTGTGATATTTCTAAATATCATATTTTTTGTGTCACTTTGTTAGTTTTATAAAGTTATATAACATTTTTAAACAAACAGGTAAATGGGTCTAACGGGTGGTTTAACGTGTTAACCCGACTCTACCCAACACGACTCGTTTAAAACTAAACGAGTTAAACGAGTCGTGTTACCCGTTTATTAAACGGTTTGTGTTCGTATTGAGATTTTTCACCCGTTTATTAAACGTGTCATGTATGAGTTTACATGTTTTTCACCCGTTACCCGTTTAACTTGACACGTAACTATTTAACCCGAAACGATTGACACCCTACTTCTACAAATGTGAAGGGAGAAAATAAAATCTCTGCAGATCCTTGTTTAGTCCTGTTGCCTTGGATTGTCATGATAATTACCCATATGCCATTGGAGCCTTTTCTTCTAAATAAGGTATGGAATTTTATTACTAAGCATATGATCTCGCCATTCATTTAGCGGTGAGGCTTGTCAATCAGTACTAAGAAACTCGGGATTGGGATATAAAATGAGTGGTGGGGTTTGTATCATTATATTTAATTGTTTTCTATAGTTAAGAAGTTAATTAGATTACGTCTCGTAGACGTAAGCAAGAATTTTATAGAACCACGTAAATATTGGTGTTATCTTTTTTATATGCTTTGATTTATTTTTATGTAGTTATTTTCTCGTCATCGCGTTAACCCAATTGTGGCGAGTATTTCCCAAAAAGGAATATATAAAAAATTTAATTGTTTTGTATAATTTCCTTTTGTAAAAGTTAAAAAATAATTTTATCCATTTTATTTTAATTTTTAACTCTTACTCAATTCTTGATTCAAATTGAAATTTAAGTAAAAACATGTTAAAAAATAAGCTTCAAAACCTTTTTTCATATTCATACCATATGAAGAGAGATTCAAATTATTATGCACACAAAAGCATAATCAAATTTTTACTTAAGTCTTTACTTGTGAGATTTCATCCGTTTTTAAAAATTCAATAGCTATTTTTCACCCTCCTTTAATTTTGAGTTTATCATTCTTTAAGTTGTCTATTAGAGTGGTTTGTATTAAATCAAAATTTTTACTCAAATATTAACTCAAATTTAAGTAAAAATTTAAAATGAGGTTGTAATCCTTATGTGACCTAAGTAAGATTTTGGGCTCAAGTAGCCCTACCTATTAAATTGGGTCGGAACTGGTTAGGAATGAACGCCATTATCCTCTCTCGAATCGAGCCAAGTTCTATTTTAATCACGTCCCTTTCTAACAATTGTACTATATTGTGGGCCTCCTTGACTTTATGAAAGAAAACTCGTCAAAGAAAAAATTATTTATCTTCCTATCTTTTATGTCATATATAATAAAGTATCAAGTGTGTAACAATAAGGTCCCCAGTGGTGGATGTATACAAGGGCTTGTGCCCACCCTCATATATATATAATTTAGTTATATCTATATAATAAAGTAACTTATAATTTAAATTTCAAAAGATAAACAAAATGACTTTTGTTTTTCACGGTTTAGATCGCTTTAAATTTTACTTTAAAGTTAATCTAACAGCTAATATTAACACCCTAAATTTAATAGGAAAAATAGGCCCCTAAGGGTGTGTTTGGAGTGATTTTTTAAAAATACTTCTAAAAATTATTTCTCATAAGTACTTTAAAAAAAAAAAAAAGTGTTTGAAACCGTTTCACTACTACCACTACCTCTACCACCACCACCCCTGCCATCACTACATCTACCACCACCGCCGCCGCCACCACCACCACCACTGCCACCGCCGCCACCAACGTCGCCGTCGTCGTTGCCACCACCACCATTGCCGCTGCCACCACCACCACTATCGCCGTCGCCGCCACCGCCACCACCACCACCATCACCACCGTCGCCGTCGCTGTCGCCACCACCACCGCCACCATTGCCACCACCACCACCACCACCGTCGCCACCATTGCCACCACCCCCCCCCCCCGCCACCACCGCCACCACCACCGCCACTGCCGTAGTCGTCGTCGTCACCACCACCGCCATCGTCATCGCCGCCACCACCATTGCCACAACCACCGTTGCCGTCGTCGCCCCCATTTCCGCTGCCACCACCACCGCCACCACGGTCATTGCCACCCACCACCACGTTCATTGCCACCCACCACCACCACCACCATCACCGTCTCCTACCACCACCACCTCTCATCCACACTACAACCGATACTTAAATTTATTTATCTATCCTCTATATTTGTTATTTGATTTTGGATAGGAATATAAATATGTTTATTGTTTACCATTTTTTATTATTACTCTGTGCCTTCAGGCACAGACAATAACTAGTTTTTAGATATAATAAGTTGTGCCCACTCTTAAAATTGGTCTTGATTTGTATATTTTTGAGTATTTTTAGTTCTAAATTCGTAATTCGTCTACAATTGATCTCTTATTTCAATTGAATTCTAAAGGTATTATTATACTTACTTCTTCTTGAATTCTTATTTAATAACTTTGTGATTTCGATATAAAATATAAAAATACGTCAAGATCAATTTTCTAAGATCGATGAGAAGCAGCTTGAAACAAATATATTGTTTAAATCAACTCTCAATTGAAAATATAATTTACCTATTATATCTCTATATGTGTATGACTCAAGTGTAATTAACGGTTAATTTCAGTATAAACATTTGATAAAAAGTAATATTATTTGGTAATGATATTTTTCATTTCTATTTAATTTTTTTAACGTTTTGCTTCTTAAGCTAATTTTTGACTCCGCCACTCAAGATCCCAATGGTGGGTCTGACGTGGCATCCTTTTGAAAGCACGTGGCACGTGAATTTGCCACATGGCTAACTCGGTTCAAGGCATGCGTGGCATCCTTTTTCGTAGGCCGAAGCATCTTGGTCAGTAGCATTTATGGCTGCTTCATACTCGGAAGATTGGTTCAATTGCCTAGGACCGGAAGCCCTAGAAACACGCAAGAAGCTTTCAACGAGAAGGCCCATTTCAGCAATATTAGGTGGGCTTATTCCCACATAATTTTCAACAAGAATTTTTGTTTCCAAATTCAAAAGAAGAAATCTAGTGATCAGTGACCATATAGAAATTCAAATGAAAAAAAAAAAAAAAAATCTAATGTATTATACAATTATATATTGAAATAAAAAAACACCATATGATTATTAATAGAAAATTCTATACAAAGATTCTAGAAGTATATTCTGGGCACAAGGCAAGGATGTAAACTTCGCACACATATAATCATCCATCAAACCATGCTCATCGAGCACGAAAAGGTTGGTTTATAACCTGGGAACTTGAGGTAGTAATGTTGAGATCTTCTCATTCGAACTACTTGACAGGTTTGGAAGAGTAAGTTAATAATTAGTTGATTATTTGATAAGGAAAATACTATGTATCTCAAATTTGTAACCCAAATTTGCATCCCAAATGAAGGGAAACCGTTGGATGAGTGAGACTCATCAACTTTTTTAAATGGGACCCACTGATCCAACGGTCTTCCTTCATTTGGGATACAAATTTGGGTTACATATTTGTGATATATAGCATTGCTCATTTGATAATCACAACCATTAAATAGGTAGTGAGTCCTAATAAATACTGGAATATGTTAAAACATAGCTCTGATACCATTTGTTGGTTTTACAGAGCTGATAATTAACACAAATAATACTTGTTGGAAGATAAGAATTCAAAGATAGGAAAATAATAAAAAAACATGATACAAAGATATAACATGGTTCAATGCAACAGACCTACCTTGACCGTACCTACATCTATGGACCAAGAATCTACATTGATAAATTATTCATTGAAATCTGATCATCTTGTAACTGATTACATAATACACATCACTATTTATAGGAATCAAATATTATAACCCAAACATATTCAGATACAACTTAATCTTTATGTTTCTTATCACACGTCTAATATACCTATGCATGGTATATTAAAACTCTTCCAATATAATCATATTTCATATAGGATTGTCACATTGATTATCCAACAAAATCTCCTTCATAATAATTAGAAAGTTTGGGTCAAATTCCAACCGAACCCACAGTGATTCAACCATGTACCATTGCTCTTTGCTTAATTCAAAATGGCCCTGACGATACATTCCGAAAAAAGAGAAAAATGGCACTGACCATTACGATAATAGCTAACTGTTCAACAACAATGCTAATTTGATAAATTCATGATTTGTCATAGCACTTAGATTATATCATTGGCATGGTAAGGGAGTCCCCAAGCTACTGTGATGGATCTTTAGAATGCTTAGGAGCTCCTGCTTTGAAGGTGAAGAATTAAAATGCAAATGGTATATGCTTGCAAGAATATCTAAGATGCTTGGAAACCGTTGTGCAGCCATGTTTGTTGCTTCTTAGGCTGCTAAAACCATTTGTTTTATGTTGTTTCTAGTTATTTCCTTTGCAAGGTTTAATTTTGGAAGAGAGGATTACAACATTTCAATCATTTTTGGGTTTCTTGCAACAGAGAATGTGGTACTCCAATAAGGCCAGGCTAGTGCATTCATCATATTGATCCAGTCTCGAATTTCAATGGGACTGTTCTGCAGCTGTTTCGATTCTGTAGTTGGTTCTGTTCCTATCTCCTTAAAGTAGAGAGAAACTCTTAACAGAATTTAACCAAAGAGAAACTCTAATTCAATTCATCCAAAAACACTTGAACTTGGCTTGTAGTTGCAACTTAGAAGACCTTTTGACATTTGGAAATTTGGCAAATCCAAAACTTTTGGCCTTTGAAATTCAGATGAAGCCTCAGAAGCTAAATGTCAGGCCTCCCCCCTGAGATCAGTAGATGAAGACTGATTGTTGAGAGAGAAAAAACACCATCCTATAGAGGAATAGCACTTCTACTTGGAGGCTGAAAGATTATAAAGCCTTTGATTTGAACATTTATACCAATATACTTGGTGTCCTATCTGTCTGACAATTTTAAACAGTTCACATTCTTATGCTCAATAGTGTGAATTTGAAGTCTACTTAATATAGCTATCACCTTGCTGAGCTTGAAGTCTACTTTTTTTTACAAAAAAAAAAAAGAGCTGAAGCAAGGAGGACAAGGCGAGGTAAAAACACTGCCTCTTGTAAACCCATTCCTCTCACTTTATCCACACTATATTCTCACAATTCTTAGTTTTCTGATGTCTCGAGAGGACTAGAAGAATAGCTATAAATGTTGAAAACTTTTGGGATTTCAAAGCTGGACTTGGGGAGTCCATTGAAAAGCAGACAAGGGGGATATCCTGCTTTTGAAAAGTTGTTTGTCTAAGATTCCAAGCAATGGAGTTTGCTGCAGAAAAAAAAAAAAAAGCTTCTTTTGATCAAATTTTCACAGGGGCATTGAACAGCAATCATGAAACTTTGACAGATGATTGATTCAAGTGGGGTTAGGTAATCAAGAAACTTAATCAGTGTACCTTGTAGCTTTTACTATGTCTTGCTGATATATAATTCATGTAATCAGTGGATGAAGGGTACATGTTGTGAGTATCCCTAGTAATTTTGTTTTTCTTTTTTTCTTTCTTTTGGTAATACATGATATCTACCATCTCCTGTTTCTGTTATAGCTCGTCTCACACCAACATAGTAGCGCAAGCCTCTCCACTCTTTACCAATTGATTTTGTGTTTGATGCTTAGCTCTTCGAAATGGCAGAACGCAAACCAGACTGGACTATTGGCATCCACCAATATTTTGAGTCATCGGTTGGAAAAAAAATGTTCCTGATTCGGTTCTTTCAAAATTGTATTCAGGATTAGTTGTTATTGCCAATATTCTGTTACTGATTCAGAATTCATCTCTCTCTCCCCCCAGAAACAAGAATATGCATATTCATCCTCTCACTGATGCAAGCAATATATTAGGTTCATCCTGATCAATTCCAATAAATCGGAAAACATTGAAATTGGCTTGTATTCCAGAGGACATTTTGACATTTTTACAGATGAAGCCTCAGAAGCTATAAGTCAGGCCTCTCTTGGGGAGAGACTATACTTGGTATCACTTACCCTTGCTTTTAACTCTCAAGTCTCAAGACAAGGGTCCTTCTCTTCTATACAGCAAACAGCAAACAGCAAAGCAGAGCGCAAGGCACTATAAGTGAAGAAAGCTCAATAAACTCACACAAACATGATCCAGGGCATAACATAAATGACATGCTTAAACTCAAATTTGGATAGGGTCAACTAATCCAGATCAAACTCTTTCCAAGCTCATTGCTGTGCTAAGTCTCCAAGTCCCCATCGTTCTATGATCTCATCAATACTTGGAGTCTTGGACTTGGTTGCGGGTTGGCGGGGTTCCCTTTTAACACTCCATCTTTCTGGGACTTCCACTGACTCCCATTCAGTAGTGTTTGAGACTGCAACATTGTTTTTGAGAAGATTTGTCTGAATAAAAGGTGTTTTGTCGATCGAGAGACCGAATTTTTCCTTCATGTCAATCCAAACTGTGGTCAATAGTTTGTAATAAACTTTGTAAACAATGACAATATCTTCTGAACTCCCATCCCTCTCGAATCCATGAGTTTTTATGTTGAGGCTAAAAACATCAAGGATCCAAGGATCTGTTAAAGATACTGGGTAGTTTGGATAACAATTGAAATATATTGGGCCATCAGACAGAGAGGACTCGACCATGGCTGTTCGAGAAGGATTGAAGACAAGAAAGCGACCATCGCGAAGGCAAACCAGCACAGAGCTATTTAATCCCTTTGTAGTCAAAGGTTTCACAGCTACTTGGATTAATCCAATATGGAGGTAGTTGTACCGTTGCTTATGCTCTTGTATTGTGTTTCTATCGATTAATTGGAAATCTTCATATTCATTTCGGATTGAAAGTGTTTTCTGTACCTTTTTTATTTCATAGTGTGACTTGGACTCAAAGATTCCACTCTTGCGGTAAACATCATTAGCCTTGACCTTTGGAGGATTCCAGTTCTGAAGTTTTTCTCTAACTTGCTCCTCTTGCTCATCATTAGTATTGAAATTAGTTCTCCTTGAGTCTTTTTTACTTCTAAAAAGGGTCTTAAACATCTTTTCAATTTTGGGTAATCTTCAGAATGATTCTCAAAACACTACTTTCCCTGCAAAAATGGCCAGAAAAAGAAAAAGCACATCAGTTTTGGTGCCGGATGACAACTCTACTCAACCCAACAAAATTTCGTCCCGACATTTTGATATTAGGTATATGAATTTTCTTGTCTCTTTCCAAAATATTTCTAAAATACTTTCGAAACGTTTATATTTGTAAACTAGCTGAAATTATGAACCGAAACAAAATTATAATTATTGGCCTGAAATTATCCGTAAAAGTAGAACACTTACAATCAGAGGTGCAAGGAAGACAAGGCAAACTTCGAACACTTCTGCTAGTAAGCAATTTACTCTCACTGCACTTACTCTAAATTTTTACCAAACTTCATATTGGTGACTAGTTTATAGATGCCTCCCAAATACAAGAAGAATAGCTATAAATATTGAAAGCTTTCGGACTTGAAAGCCGGACTTCAGAGTAAATTGAATAACAGGTAAGTGGGAAATTCTCCTTTTGAAAAGTCCTTTGTCTCTAGTGAACTTTGATAAATAGTTAATCAAGAAGCTTCAATCTTCGTAACCTTCTACATTGTACTGTGTGTATGATAATTAATGAATTCAGTGGCTGTACATTGTACTGTGTTGATGATAATTCTTGAACTCAGTGGCTGGTGGGGACATTGTCAGGGAAAGAGTCGGGATTTTGCAGTGTTAATTTTCTTTCAAGTAATCTACCTATAACTGATTAAAAAATAAATTTACCTAATTAAATTTAAATTTAATAATTCGTTATTAAATTTATAACGAATAACATAATGTACTACACATAATTAAAATATAATCTATAAATCCACAATAATATAATCCATAAATCTACAATACTTGTTCGTATTTCTTGTTGAAATTTCAAATCTAGTTCCTTGTATTTGAGTTTTGTTGTACTGAATTTTTAATTGTAATAGACAATTTTTTAGAGTGGAATTTATTGATTCACTGTAGCATATCTTTTGTCCTGCTCATGCTTGATTTTGTGTTGAAATTAAAGTGATACACTACAGCAAAAATAGCCACTATTTTATTTTTCTGGAGTCTTATTCTTGTGGTTTTGATGAGATAATGGTTGCTATATACCCCAACACTAACAACCAAATAAGCCTATTTGTTGATGAATATACCAAAGCTTCTAAGAAAACAAAGAAAGGAAAGAAATGCGAGTTTGTGAAGAAAGGCAAAGTCACAGATATCGAAGTTCGAACGAAGAAAACGTCTAAACAAGTAAAAGGCGTGAAACGAGTGAGGTGCCAAAGTTATGTTTAATGGTTTGAAAATTACACTAACCTGTCTATACTTTATGAAAATTTTAGTGGGTGCTAGATTCAAATTTTTTTGAAATATTTAAAAATTCACCTATGTCTCAAAATTTTAAAAAATTCCAGTAGGGGCAGCTACCCCCACTACTCCATACTAAATCCGCCCCTGGACATTGCATGAGTATCCACAGTTAGTTTTGTGTTCCATTTTTTATTTTTGGGAAATATAGGATGTCCATGCTTAATTATAAAGGGGTGGGGAAGCTTTTAGTAATAGTTTTCTCAGGAAATGGTTGTAGAATAGGTGGTAAATGCATAACGTTATCGCCTATCTATAACATAAAATATGACAGATTTCAATTAGTTCATCTAACGGTCTCAAATAGATTCATCCAACGACTACCAATATTCCTCTTAAATTCATTCACATTGAATTTTTCCTCCAAATTCATTACGTCTCACTTACCTCAAGATTTTATTAAGTTTACGTTGTACCTTGTTTTCAGACACGGATTACCCCTAGTAATAAAATATAAGAGAAATAAATAATAGTTAACCTTCCGGTATTTTAGAGAAATTAATATTTTGACTCCAACCCATGACATATCGCTTGATCATAAACACTTATTGCTTAAAGTCCGAATCTTATATTTACAAGCGAAGTCCATGCTGGTGTAATGAATGAACAAGAACAAATAAGTTTCAACTTATATAAAGATACTGAGTTTTATTGTTCTAAAGTCTCTGTCTCAGAAGGCTGAGAAACATATATCTTTGTAATATTAAGGATCTGTATTACATAATCAACAGACTAAAAGATATTGATCAAATCATAATGAACCAATTTTCAATCCTGAAACATTCTGAATGCTGAACTGCTTCTAATTATTTTGTTCTTTCCTAATGTTTCGTTTAGTACGATGGAAAAATAGAAGGATGATTTTTTTTTTAATTTTTTTTTATCATAGATGGAAAGTTAGAGGCATAAATAACACATCATATTTGGTAAGGAAGGAAAATAGGAAGGATGAGAGATTAACTTTCCTTTCAACTCACCAAAATCAATCTCTCCAAAATTGGGAGAAAAAGTGGATGAAAAGTTAGTTATGTGTGTTAAAATATATGTTATTTGTCTATATATTATTTGATATATACATATATCATATTTATCAATTACATATTATGTATACATTATATAAATATATTGGTAAATATGTATTTATATTTTTTAATAAAAAAATTAAAAAAAAATACCATATAATCAAACATAAAAAAATCAATCATTCCTATTTTATGTCTCTCTTACCAAATACAAAAGAGAGAAGGAAGGATTCTCCTTTTGAATGATGAAAAATGTATTTCTTCCACTTTTCATCCTTCTATTTTTTTATCCACCCTACCAAACAGACCATAATTGGAAACAAATGTCTTGGATAGAAATGGTTGGGTGCTCATCAATATGTTCCCTGTGAGTTCAACAAGTTATCAACTCATTAAATGGTTTGATTAGAGGATTTAACCTAAAACCAACTTTAGATGGTCTTAATCACCCAATAATTTTTCTTACACTCTTTCTTGGGGGACTTGGACTCGCATATACGGCTAACAAACAAACAACCATGCATATCAAAAAGTTCAAATGAGTAAGAGACTTGATACACTGACTACTAAAGGTCCAGATTTGATAATATGTTAGAGCATCAAACTCAAAAATCAATTGGCAGTGAATAGAATAGCTCTTCAAGTATATCAATCAATCTTAAGTATTCCTAATCATTTGACGTGGGATACAAACTCTTTTTTACGGTCACCACTCCATGAAAAACCATATTTTTGCAATGGATTCCATTCCCATTTAAATTAAATGTTTTGGGTCTGAACAAATTCCAACTACATTTTTGTACAAGCAGCATTTTTTAAATCAATATTGATGTTAATACAAAGCATGGCTGAAGGTGTTTCCATTACTTTTCTAGCAAGTAAAAAAATTTATTGGATCCAGTATAATACTCAAGTACACACCATTGTATATTGGTGCTTAGTTTTTTTTTTTAATAGTCATGGGTATCCGGGTTATCTTACGCGCACCTCGACTAATCTCCTCATCGGTCCGGTCAAAGACAGATCATCCATGTCGGGATTAGGGTATTCATAAAGGATAAATTTCTCATAGGTTGCCAAGATTCGAATTCAGAATATCTAGATTTACAGCTCGTCACAGTCTGTTACCACTTAAACTACCTTGGGATTAGTTTTTAAATGTCTTCCATGTATAAGAAGAATAGCTTAAATATTGCAATGTTTCGTACTTCAAAGCCGGACTTTGGAGTTTATTGATTAACAGATAAGGTAGAAATCCTACTTTTGAAAAGCTGTAGTGACAGAAAAAAAAAAAGAAAAAAGTAAAAAACTCCTCTCATCAATTGTTCAAGGGGGGCATTGAACAGAAATAAAGAAAACTTTGTTGAATGATTGATACCGCGGGGGGCGGGGGGTAAATTAATGAAGAAATTGAATCAGTGTACAGCTCTTTTGATCAAATTCTACACAACACTTTGATGAATGATTGATTCATGTGGGGTAAGGTAGTAAAGAAACTTTAATCAGTGTACCTTGCAGTTTATACTATTTGTATTGATGATGATTCATGAACTCAATGGCTGAAGGGGACATGTCATGAGCATCCAAAGTTTCTTTTGTCCACCCTCTCTACTGTTGGGAATATAGTATATCAATGTTCAATGATGAAGAGGTGAGGGTTTTAGTAATGGATTTCCTAGTACATACTTATAATAATAAAAAAAAATCTTACTCAATACATGGGACTCTTTCATATAGTAAGTGTATAAAAGAGTTAAATGATAAACAGTCGTACTCTTACATTCAAAAAAATTTCGAACTCAACCTCGCAATGTATCGTTTGAGGAGATGAGCACTTGTTATCCACAATGGTCCGATCTCATATATTTCAGGAAAAAAAAAAAAAAGAAATAGCCAAAGATTGCGTTTAAGACTTAATGTCCAATCCACTCGAGGCCATGTTGTGGTGATGCGGAACATTAAAAAACAGTGATCGATAAATGAAGAAGCTAATAGACATATAGTCTAGTATAATGAACCAATATTCAATCATGACATATTCGAAAAGGGCAGTAAAAATAGATTTAGTGCTCACTCGTCCTTTTAAGAAGGTGAATTAAGTATTAGTGAGTTTGAAGTAACAATGATTTAAGGGCATAGAATATAAGTATTCTGATATCATTAAAAGGAAAATAGACGAGAAAAAGAAGAGAATAATTACATTTACAAGCGGTATCACGTGAACAACATATGATCATTTTCATAAAAAACTTAACGGATCATCTGTGTAGAGACTATTTAGACACGAATTGAATATTTCAGAAAATAAATTGACAAAATTAATACAATAAAGATTATATACATATTTTATAGACCAAAAGTACTATTAAATTCTCATATCAGTAGTTCTAGTCTCCTTGATTTTTTTTTTTTGGGTGCTGTGGAGGGAACCTAGCAACAGCTTAGCTAGGTTCCCTAATAAAAAAAGTTCCGGATATATCTGCCCTTAACATATTTACAAGAACAGAAAGATCAGACTCCTGATTAACACCTAAATTAGCAAAAGAGTCAGCACAACTGTTCCCCTCTCTGAGGGTGTCCTTCAGCACAACTCATCCAGAAGGACTTTGAAGGGGTAACTAGCTGCTTGATCACCAGTTAGTAGATTATAGGTTTCAAGGGAATCCGTCTCGAGAATAAAAGACCCCCTTAAGCCCAGGATCAACTTCAAGCCTTGATGAATGGGCCAGAGCTCCGCCTTAAAGGCTTGAGGAATTGCTTATTCTGCCAATAAACCCTTTCATCCACATTGCTCTATCGTCTCGCAAGTCTCCTTATTTTCAAGAAGTCTAGCCAACAGGGGCGGCTCAACAGTGTTATAAAAAAAGTTTGGGCTTTAAGCCCCATTTTTAAAGAAGGCCCTAAATTTTTAAATATCATAAATAGTCCATGTAAAAAAATTACATCTATAAATATTTTAAGTCTTACAAAAAGACCTTATAAAAATACAAGTCCAATCAAAAAAAAAAAATAAATTAAGGCCACACTTCAAGGAAGGCCCATAATTTATAGGTGTACAGTAATAGTCCAAACAAAAAATTTAAATCCATGCCTAAACAAAATATTTCTATTTAAATAGGTTGGGCCTATTAATTCAGCCGTAAAATTAAAAGACCCTAAAATTTATTTTTAAAAATAAAGAAAAAAAAAATAAATGTAAAACTAAAACTACTAAAAAATCTAGTTTTAACCCTAAAAAAAGTCAAAGTTTAAACGTACGATTTTTTCTCTCTCTCTCTCTCTCTCTCTCTCGTACCATTAAGTTCAAATATGATAACAAAAATTTGAATATAAAAATTTAATTAATATTTTTATATTTAAAAAAATTAAAAATTATATTTATTATTAATATTAAAATAAAAAGACCTCATTTATCGTTTTCGCTTTAGGCCCAAAAATGTGTCGGGCCACCCCTGCTAGCCAACGCTAACTTTCTTTATGTTCAAGGAATATATGCGGCACTCTATGTAGTATAGAAAAAAGCTGCAAGACTCCTAAATAGACATGATCAATTGCTACTAGTGTCATTGATTAATTTTAGTTTGAGCAACTCTTTTGTGTGAGGTTTTGTTTGTTGTATTTGGATGAGTTTCTGCTCATTGAACCATTTACATGGAACCAGCCTTAAGACAAGGAGATTCTGAAGCAAGTCCTTGAAATATAAGTTGCGAATGGATTCTAAACGAGGATATAGGGCATACCTCGAAGGTCGGACGTTGCTCCACAGCCCCAACTCAGAAGACTGAGCGAGATGTGTCAACCACTATCTGCATGCTCAGGGGCCGAGGCAGAGTGGGGGTATGGTGGCCAATTGCCTCCACTAAAATTTTGAAAACATTTAGGGTTACTTTAAAATTATAATAAAATTAAATTTTCTAGTAGTTTGCTCCCACTCATTTTTTTTAATGAACTAAAAATTTAGAGTCAATGTTGGCTCATACAAACTTAATCTCACAATTTTTTCTTTAGTCTCTAGTTATCTCTATTCTTTTTTGCAATAACTCACTAACATACGGTGTCAAAGAGTAATACGAAATTAATCAATTATCCGATAAGCAATCGATGACACACGAATTAATACAATAATTTACGGAGTACAAATATATTCAACATGTCAACGAACTCGAACATTTGAATAATCAAATCAATCATGATTGAACACTCGGTGAATCCTGACAACAAGTTAGGGATCACTCTGTGCATTTTAATACAATCATGTTCACCTCTCAGGGCCACGAACACAAATCACAATCATGACAACGCCACCCAGTGTATCTCACGCATGAGTCGAAAAATCTCAAGTATTTCACCAAAAACCAACATCACAACAATTAACGATAAGTCAAACGAAAATTAGGACCGAACATCAAAATATCAACAATTGAACGAAATATAATTTCAAAACTCAAAACCAAACGATACCACAATTCGAATATGAATAGGACGATATCAATAAAATACTATTTACAAAGAGATTAAATGAATGCATATCATGTATAAACTACTTACACAATTGTCAATAGATATTAATTGACACCAAGATCATGCTACCAAAACGCATCTTCATCAAATTAATAAATACCATAGATCACCCACACAAATTCCAAATCAGAGTTCACGATTGTCTCACAAAAATCTCACTCCTCACCTTTCTTATGTTGTCACTATTCTATCTCTCTGTCTCTCCAATCTGTCTCCCCTCTCTCTATTGATTTATATAAGGTAACATTTTTTCCTTTATTTCATCTCCCACACACACATGCACAAAGTACCTAGTCACCTTTTCATTTCAAGCCCAAGTGTACATGTTGGTACAACGCACCAGCAAGAGTCATCTTTTTATTTTTCCTTGAGCTGCCACCACACCTTTTGTTGTTTTTTTTCTTCAAGTCTGCAAATGCAAGACAATATACTTAACACCCATCCATTCTAAGAAATCAACATGTGTCCACTTATTACTTTGTTTATTATTTCTTTCCTTTTTATATTTTTTTTTATTCTTATTCGATAAATTTCAGTCCTAATAAAATTTGTAATAATCAAATATTTCATAATTAAATTCCAATGTATAATTTGACCTCAAGTTTTGTTTGTATAATTTCTAAAAATACAATGAGACCGATAAAATTTTAATTATTTAATCTCTTCCGAGTTGAAACTCGGTCGTCACAATCCACCCACCCTAAGAAACTCGATCGTCACTTGTCCTCGAAATTTACAAGTGATAAATCATAAGTTAGCTTTGACCGATCACCTTTCCTAAATTATCTATGCAACAAAAATCAACTAATCCATTACCCAGAGGTCGTCATCCTAAGTAATTAAACTTAAGACAATTTACAGAATCTCAAGCCTAAAGCTCTGATACCAGTAACACCCCGATCCACCAAATTGAGGCCGTGGTAAAATGGAAGTAATCAAGTAATGTAACGGAAGTTAGAAGTTTTTTTGGGGTTGGCAAACTATTATCGCAGATTCATTCAAGGATTCTCCTCAATTCTGATGCCGCTGACCAGACTCACTAAAAAGGATGTTAACTTTCAATGAGACGATAAGTGTGAACGAAGTTTCTAAGAGTTGAAAATAAGGTTGATTTTTGCACCTGTATTAACTATTCCAACAGAAGGTGGAGGTTTCGTGATTTATAGTGATGCCTTACATCGGGGGTTGGGTTTGTGTATTAATGCAACATGGGAGGATGATTGCTTACGTTTCTCGATAATTAAAAACTCACGAGCATAATTTTCTTACCCAAGATCTGGAATTAGCTATGATTGTGCTTGCCTTGAAATTGTGGAGGCATTACTTGTATGGAGAGACTTGTGAAATTTATACTGATCATCATAACTTAAAGTACTTATTCACGCAAAAAGAGCTGAATTTGAGACAAAGGCAATAGATGGAGTTATTGAAAGATTATGACTGCATTATTCATTACCATCAAAGAAAGGAAAATATAGTGGCGGATGCTTTGAGTCGTAAATCATCGGGATTGCTATCCTATGTGCAATGTGCGTGGGTGAATGCCTTGGTAGAGCTAAGGGCTTAGAGTGTGGAATTCAAGCTATTGGGAGATGAAGCAATAAGGGGGCAAATTAACGTTAAGATGACACTTGAGGATCGGGTCCGTGACGCATAGTTACAGGATCTATTTGCAAAGAAGATGAAGGAGGAAATTAATGGTGGGCGCCAGACTCATTTCAAAGTGCGCGAAGATGATATGTTGATGTTTGGAAATCGTCTTTATATACCCAATTACCTGGAGTTAAAGTGCAAGATTTTGGAGGAGACACACAATTCTGTCTATGCTATGCACTTAGGAAGCACCAAGATATATCGTGACATTCGGGAATACTATTGGTGAGTATGAAATGTGAAATAGCTGAGTATGTGTCTAGATGTTTGTATTTGAACAAGTGAAGGCGGAACATCAACGACCTATGGGACTACTTCAACCACTCCCTATTCCGGAATAGAAATGGGAGCATATCACAATTAATTTTGTGGTAAGTTTGCCACTTTGCCCCGAACCCGTAAGAGACATGACTCCATTTGGGTAATAGTTGGTCGCTTAACCAAGTCCACTCACTTTCTCGAGGTAAAAATAAGTTTTTCCTTGGAAAAATATGCTAAGTTTAATGTGGATGAAATTGTGCGTTTACATGGAGCACCGGTGTCTATCGTAGTAGATAGGGATCCAAGATTTACTTCTCGATTTTGGCCAAGTTTGCAACAAGCGCTGGGTACCACACTTAAGCTTAGTTCAACTTTTCATCCTCAAACAGATGGACAATCGGAAAAAGTGATCCAAATTTTAGAAGACATGTTCAGAGCTTGTGTAATGGAGTTTAAGGTTAATTGAATGATCACTTATCTTTAATTGAATTTATCTATAATAATAGCTATCAATGTAGCATAGACATGGCTTCTTACGAAACATTATATGACCGACGTTGTAGAACGTTCGTATGTTGGACCGAGGTGAGGGAAAGGAAAATACTGGGTCTAGATTTAGTGCAAGTAACTGTGGAAAAGATGAAATACAAGAGCAATTAAAAATTGCTCAGAGTTAGTAGAAAAGTTATGCAGATAATAGGAGACGGGATCTAGAATTCTCTATTGCTGATCAAGTTTTCTTGCAAGTTTCGCCATGGAAAGGGGTTATGTAGTTTGGGAAGAAAGGGATATTGAGTACAAGGTACGTCCGACCATTTGAGATACTTGAAAGAGTTGGCATTGTTGCGTATCGTTTGGCATTACCGGCAAATTTGTCTCAATTACATGATGTATTTCATGTATCAATGCTCCGAAAATATGTAACTGATCCCTCTCACATGTTAACAACAGTATCAGTGGAGCTAGAAAGTAATTTGACTTACGTAGAGGAACCCATGGTGATCCTGCATTGACGAGATCAAGTGCTTCGAACAAAAGTTATACCATTGGTAAAAGTGTTGTGGCGGAATCAAGCAGTTGAAGGAGCAACTTGGGAAGCTGAAGAACTCATGCAAACCAAATATTTTCACTTGTTTCATAATGGTAAGTCAAATTTCGGGAAATTCCTACCCGGGGGGGGGGGGGGGGGGGGGATTGTAAGAACCGAACACGCATGATGAACATATAAATATTGTTATAAGTATATTCACATGTGATATGCATGCACATGGTTGGTAACCATTATTTAATTAGAAATATTGATATGAGATCTGAACCCGTACGATGGATATTTTAATATTTAGAGAGAGTATATGAATAAGGTATGAGAATTAGTGGGATTGAATGACCATAGGGGAATTGTTTTGTTTAAGTGTAGAAAATTAAGTATGTTTGCATGTGATATGATTTTATTATTTTATGTATGTTAGTACATGTGGAATTAAAAGGGTGGCAAGCATATGATATCCACTTAATGTTTACAAAAATATGTGTTAGGATATGCAAGAAGTGGATTAAAGGCTAGAAATATAAATTAATGGGCTATAAATACTTTGGATATACATATATATATATAGAGAGAGAAAATATACATGTCTATATGTATGCATACAAGGGAATATACAAGGAATGTACATATATATACATAGAGAGAGAGAGATAAGGACATATATATACATATATATATATGCAATGATGGAATTCTCCATTAAGGGAGACATGCAATAAATATAAGTACATGCAAAATGATGAGAGTTCCACTAAAGGGAATGAATGGTTGGGATTAAGGGGGAGGGGGGAGATTGGCGGCTAAAGAGGGGGGAAGGGGTGGAGGACCCATTAGTGCATGTAGGGAGAAATATAAAAGGGGGGAATAAAAAAAAACAAGGGAAGACTCTTCTCTTTAGCAAGTCTCGACCAAGGAAAAGAAACAAAGGAAAGAATAAGAAGAAAAAAAGAAAAAGAAAACAAAGACAAGATTTCCAAGACTTAGAAGTTTCGGGTAGGGGCCCCCGGGGGTGGGGTGGGGGACAAGGCAAGGGTGGAAAGCTAGTGGTGGTGCTTGGTGGTGTAGGAAGTGGGTACAAAAATAAGTCATATAACCTACTCTCCTTTTAAAATATATAGATACAACTCTAGTATATGCATTTTAGGTATTGCATGTAGATAAAGTATGGTGTTTTGTATGTGTTTTGGGTGTTGTATGTGTTTAAGTGTGATGTTTAGTATGGATTTTGGGTGATGTATGCATGATTTACCATAATGCTTGTGTGGGTGTTTATAACAACAAGGTGCACTAACCTACATTTTACTTATGCATAAATAATTAAGTATTGAATGAATTGTAAACTCCCACATGTTTATGTTAATATAGTAATGTAATTATTTGGTAATTCTTATATATGTAATGACCTACGCATGAACCATATAGATTGTAATAGTAGGAATAAATACTAGGGAGGCAAAGTGATTGTGAAGTTTAAGTTTCGAATGCGTTTAAACTTGGAAAAGGTTGTTAGGTAAGTTTCTAAACATTTTTAGGTCAAAATAAGATTTCCATTGAATCCGGAAGATCAAGAAACCTTGGGAGAGGTAATATAAGGTTTATTAGAAGTTAGGAAGTATCCGGGAGTTGAAACACATTTTAGAAAGAATTCGGATGGAGAGGAATTTGACACTACCTTAGTATTTTAGCCATAACTTTTTACTCCTAACTCCAATTGATTTGAATTTTGGAAATTAGAAACTAGACTTCAAGGGATACAAAAGTGTGTTTCACGAAAATTTTCTGAATCGGCTTCTAAATAGGTCAAAATTGATCTGGAAACTCAGGGTATACTGTCACCCACGTCTGGATGGGAATAGACACGCGTCCGGACGCGTATGGCAGAAACTTGGACGCAAAAACACGCGTCCGGACAGCACAAAACACCCGTCCGGACGCGCCAAACCGAGGGCTTCACGACTCAAACTTGTTTTGGGTGTTTTCTCTCCCATTTGCAACCCATTTTCATCAATGCAAACCACAGAGAGGCTTAGAGAGGAAGGAAAGAAGAGGAAAAACAAGAAATTCAAGGGTTGATTCAAGTGGGAAGGATCAAATCTTCTAGTTCTTCACACAAAAATTAAGGAGCAAGGTAGATGTTTTCTTCCATTCTCTTGCATTGAGGATAGGGTATACATATATATACATTCTTTTGACTCTAAATTTTATATACTTGCTATGAAATTGTTGATTCTTGATATTTATGCAAATGTGGTCATGTTTTAAACAATGCTATGGTGGAATCACCATTAAAACTCTTTTCTTGGTCTCAAACCCTAGTTCTCAAGGAAAAGAGGTTTTTCTCTTGATTTTTCATTGATTCTTGAATTCAAAAACTTTAGTGCTTGAAATTGAACCACAAAATGATATTTATGAGAATCTCTTGTATATTTTCTCACATTGTCTCTATTGTGCTACTTTATGAGAAATTTGGGAATTTTGGGAATGACTTGTTGTTTTTGAGAAATTGTGGATATTGTATTTCTTGTATGGTTGTTTTGATGAACATGAGTGAGAGGTTCCTTGTAAAAATGCTCATGCCAAAGAAACAAGAACTTGAGGGTGAGAGGTTCCTTGTAAGGATGCTTGAGAAACCAAATCTTGAGGGTGAGAGGTTCCTTGTAAAGATGCTCATGCCAAAGAAACAAGACCTTGAGGGTGAGAGGTTCCTTGTAAGGATGCTCATGCCAAAGAGAACAATATTATATCATGTGTGGGTTATTGGTTTACCTTTGGGAAATTATATGGCTCCATGTTGGTAATTGGTTTCACCTCTCCGTTTAACTTTATTGTTGTTCGTAAACTAGAGATCTATTAAAATGTCACGATTTTCCTTCAAAAGTTATTTATATGATATTTGTGAAACGAGACCGACTTGTTTTATATGTTTCTAAACCTTGTTCGAGTTTGGAAGAATTTTCCTACAGAGCTTAGTGCTCACCCCCTACAAACAATATCCCTTTTCAGATTATGGCCTAGAGGAGGAGCTTAGAGTTGATGAGCCGGCACAATGGGAAGCTCCAATAGACGGGAACGTGGATCCTGAGATTGATGCCTAGAGCTACATGCTCTTAGGTTCTACCCTAGGAAGTTTATTTTAAAACAATGTAATGTCTAATATTTTTGGTTATTCCGCTGCAAGACAAGTTTGATTCCTTTGGATGTAACTGTCATAGTTTGGCATATTCTTTTGGATACAATGACCATAATTTGACATAATCTTTTGAGATGATGTTGCAGATATCATGTATGATGAATGAAATTTCTTTATGGATGAAATTTATTAGTTGCTCTCATGATGTGAAGGGTTTTAGATAGTAATGTCGTCCAAAATGGATATGGATTGTTTTAATGTAAAAGAAAAATTGCATGTGGTTATATGAATATGGATAAATGGATCCGATGTGGTCAATGTAGTATAATTGCACATGTTGTGTTTTGGGTAGAGCTCCCAGAACAAAGGAAACACTGCCCGAATTTTGTTAAATTAAGGACCCCCAGTTTTTGGGGCGTTACATGAATTGAGTGTCGTAGTATTATGGTGGATACGAGATGTCTACGTGACAAGATCTAAATGCTCGATTTCGAGTTGTCAGTGTGGCGTGTAGAAAGAAAAGCTAAGTGGTTTAGGATGTCTAAACGATGGGTGTCTACGTGACAATAATTGTCGGTGCTGTAAATACGTCTAACTGACGAGAGTTAATTGTTGGGATGAACTGTCTACGTGACTCGAGTCGTCTTCGTGACTAAGATAAATTATGTGCAGGAATTGTCTAAGTGACGAGAACTAAAGTTGATGTCATGTTATGAGTTGTCTGGAAGACAAACAAAAATAATGTTATGGTTTGAGTTGTCTAAGTGATGAATGGTATTTATATGGTGCTATATCTTGCAGTGTATGTTTCATGGGTGGCGAAATTGTTATCTCTGTGTGAGGTCATAGGGTAACGAGATAAAATCTCGGGTTAAAAATTATGAGACTGCGAATAATAGATCTCTATCGAAGATTAAGTATGTCTTGTTATTTTTCTTTGCTCTATTTATGGGATACTATTGGGTACTCACTGAAAAATTTTCTAGAAATCTTTTTATTTAATGGGTGGACTATGTTATACATTTTTACTAGGGTTGGTATTTAAATATTATGTGTTATGCCTAAATTATACTTTCAATATAAAAAAAAGAAGAAGTTATGACGGTGTGTTACAGTCAGCTTCATGAATCCATTCCTGCAATTAATTAAGACATTAGAGGTTACAAGGAATGGTCTTCCCAAAATAACAGGAATTTGAACAGACGGGTTAACAACATGACAAGTATAAAAAATAATAAAATCAACTGGGAAGTAGAATTTCTCCTCTTGGACTAGAACATCCTCCACTATTCCTCGTGACATCTTTACACTTCCGTCGACAAGCTGGAGTGTGATGGATGTCGGCTTCCAGTCTCCTAATCCAAGCTGCTCATATGAGGAATAAGGTAGGACTCTAGTAGTGCTTCCTCAACCCAGCAGTCCCCAGTAGTGATTGAGATGGTGGGACAGCCGAGGTCTTTGTATTTGGGTGGAGTGATCGTCCTAAAGATGGAGCTTACCCGCACTGTGAAGAAAGCTTTCTTTTGCACATTAATTTTCCTTTTCACTGTGCATAATTCCTTCAATAACTTGGGCATAGGATGGTATTTGTTTAATCGCATCAAAGAGAGGAATATTAGTTTTGATCTCTTAAAAATCTCAAGAATTTTAGATGTATCAGATAATTTAGCAGACATTTATAGTTTACTAGTTGATGCACACGTACGTTGCACATGAACCATTTGAGTATAAAATATTATATTTTTGCAGACGTATATCACTTTTCCAAAATTCAAAATATTAATAAATATAGAATTGGTGATTGATTTAGGTTTGACATGTGCTGTGTGCCCAATAAAATATTAAACTTGGAAATTTTCATATATGATAATTATAGTCAATTTAATGATATATAACCGGGGAAAAAAAAAAGAGTTGATGCCACTTGTAAATTCTTGCATTAGATCTCTCAAACCTAGTAATCACTGACCATCATTAGAATTTCTTTCGAACAGAAAGGATGGACATTATTCAAAAAATTTAAATGTAGTACAAATACACTTTAGAACCAAGTCACTACATAGGCTTTAAAGAAGCATAACATTCTTTTGCAAGCCAATATTTTAGCTTAAAGGAAATTCCTATGGAAGCAAAATATCAATAATTAAGTTCCAAAATAAATTAAATGTATATTCATGTGCTCCTCAAATTACTTATCTACATTCAACATTAAGTTAGTCTAATGTGCTGTTAAAGAATTTCATCTGCCTCCATGTGTCCACTTCATTTCTCAATCATTTATATCTATTTTACATATTTTTATCTGCTATTAATCAAGACAATTAATGAATTAAAGAAAATACATGTATTTTTTTTGCAAGACGCTACTAATCAAGCTTCAATGAATTCAAGGGAAACAAAGATGATTGAATAGTATCCTAGAAAGTTAGTAGTGAAAATATTGGAAGGTGGGTAAATCGTAAATGGAACACAAAAAATATACCAAACCTCCTGCCTATTGAGTTTAAATAAGTAAAATCAAATAAGACAATTCTACCCTCAAGCTACCTTTTTCATATAATCCAATGTTTGGTTACATAAAAAGATATTTTCAAAAGTTAAAATTCAAAAAATCATTCAAAATTGACTTTTTTTGTTATTAGACAACCGGAAGTAGGTCAATATATAATGCCAATCAACTATCCAGTTTGATTGAGAGAGTTATTTTCCGTTTGTGAATTTTGCATCTTCACTATTTATGTATAACAATGAGATAGGTTGTGTCCAACATTTATGATCTAATTGGTACGAGGATAGAATGCGAGAAAGGAAAAAAAAGGAAAAGAAAACATGAGGGATTGTTCCATGAGTAGAAAGGAATGGAAAGGAAGAGTGGAGAAAAGGGATTTCATATTTCATATTCACTCAGTCTTTTTGATTCTATCATAAAGTTTGTAGTGAAATAAAAAGAATAAGATATCTGATTCTATTTTATATGTGTATAATGATGAAATCAATCAATATTCTTTTATTTCTGTTCATCCAAAGGAAACAAGGGAAATGCAGCTTCCTCTCCCCATTGAATAAGGAAAACCCTTTTTACTTACCGGGCAAAAAAATGGAAAAACTCTCTTTCCTTGTTTACCTTTTCTAAAAAGACACATCTAACTAAATATGTAATCGATACGACGGTGAAATCAAGTACAACCATGTTTCAATCTCCCTCCTTCTTTTACAGGTGCAACCAAATAAAGGAGAGAATACACCTTCTCTGGAAAGCTTGATATTCTTAATAAATAAATAAAACTGCTATTGCTCAGTCTTAGTGTAAGTACCAATGGTTATTGACTTGATTAAGGCCTTTTGTATCATAACATTGAAAAAATTAGCTCAAATTAGTGTTCTACAATGGCTTTATATGTCACTTGCTCTATTAGCCAGGGCAAAATTTTTGTAGTTAGATAAAAAACTAATATTATTTATCTTTTATAATAAATACTCGAGGACGATGGAAGAATGAAATTTTCATAGAATTGATTAGAGGACTTTTGTATGATACCATAAAAAACTTAAGCTTGGATTTATATTATGGTATTGCTATGTGTCACTCGCTTTACATTTGGTGTACGAGATTGTATTGATGCAATGATGGTGAAAAAGAGGGTGCCTTATTCAACAAATAGACAGTGGTACAACTCATGCCTTACTCATAATCACATCTTCTGCATAATTTTATCTATAAATAATATGGATATATTAAAAAATTAGAAGAATTACATCTAGACCTCTTGAACTTTGTCATTTAATCACTTAAATCTCTTGACATTTGAAATATTACATACAAACCCTCTGAGATTTGTATGCACGTAACACTTAGACTCTGCCGTCAATGTCTGTTAGAATATCCGTTAGTAAATTAAATTCAGACCCCCTGAATTTTGTATAGTTTTGTAATACTTAGACCCCTCAAGTTTAAATTGTTATATTTAGACAAAAAATAATCCAATCAAAGATTGAATATCAAATATGTTAAATTTTATAACCAAAATTCATGTTCTATTAGATCATTTATTGATATAAAATCAAAAATAAAAATCTAATTTTTCTTTAAAAATTCATAATTAGTATACAATTATATTATCTATTAAACAACCAAACTACTCTAATTAAAGATAGAAGATATTGTGCTCATTACAGTTTCATCAATTGTTTATTTTTTTTTAGTTTTATTTCAATAGGTAGTATAATTATATACTAATTATGAATTTTTTTTTTAAATTAGATTTTTTTTTTTGATTTTATATCAATAAATGATATAATAGAACACAAATTTTGGTTGTACAATTTAAAATATTTGATATTCTATCTTTGATTGTTATATTTTTTGTCTAAATATAACATTTTAAACTTGAAGGATCTAAATATTACATGTATACAAACTTCAGGAGGTCTGAGTGTAATTTACTAACGAATATTCTAACGAACGTTGACAGCACGGTCTAAATATTACACGGGTACAAACCTCAGGGGTGTGTGTAATATTTAAAATGTCAGGTGATTAAAGTGATTAAGTTATAGACCTTTTCAGTGTAATTCTCCCTAAAAAAATTAAGATTGTAAAGTGGAAAGGCATTGTCGTTCCTTTTGCCTAAGACCACAATGGTTAGTTTATTGATATTTAGTTCTGTGAACAATTCACTAATGGGGGAGAGAAAATGCTGGTGGGAACCAGGAGAAAGAGATCTTTTAGACACCTTACATCCATGATAAGAGTTTCCATAGGACCAAAAGCTAAAAAAAAAAAAAATTGAACTGGTGGCTTTGTATTAAGCTAAGGGGTTGAGTCTTGCGGATCCACTTTATTAGTTCAACAATGACAACATGAAGTTCCTAAATAATCACACTTGTACAAAACCAACGTAGTTTGAATTCTTGCAGTCCATTGAGTCATAAAAATTCGTATATAGTCATGAATACTAAGCTTGTTCTCTTTCCATATTGTAAACTATGATAGATATTTCACTGATCTTTGATGCACATATTAGCAGGAAAGACTGAATGGAAAATTCGAATCTCAAGTGGAAATGAAGAATTCCAAAGCAAAATTATAAAAGCATGAAGGAAGCAAGCTGACTAAGCAAATATCAGTGCTCGTCTGCTCGAGAACAGTTGAGAATAGACAAAACTTGGTCTTAGTCTCACAATGCAAATCCAACACACAATATCAATGCTAAAAAGTTCCCCATTATTAACCAGGCTAATATATATACAAACATCACAATGATCCATCCACAACAAATACTGACAAAGAAGCCTATGCTCAACTAAAAGCAAAACCAGTAGCAGGCCTTTTGACAAGGAAGTTTAATCTGAGTACCAATCAATAGTTCAACAGATAAATTCCATAACACACAAATCAAAATAATTTAGTATGGTTAATCTTGTAGTGTTTGACAGTTAAGCATATCACTTGAACAGATTATCAATTAAGACTTTAACCTATATTTTTTCTTTAAAAAAATGACATTTCACCTTTATCAACAAAAACTCTTCAATTAGAAGAAGAAACAAATTCTAGTATAGGAACCCCCGAACAAAAATGTAGAATTCATTTTAGAAAAAAAATAACTTTGTGCAAAGATTAGAAGTTTGACATACCAGACAATTTCCAATTCGCAACTCGAAGAGGTTTAGCTCCAATAAAAAAAAAAATTGGAGGGGGTGGGGTGGACATTTATAGGTGTTTTGCCTATCATCGGACATTTTCTGGACACTTCTATGCCTCATTTTTTTTGCCTAAAATAATAAATGTTGCAATTGAACACAACCAGAAGACTAAGGCTGTAACAGATATGCAACAGATATATAGTTCAAGCAGAGAGAGAATTTTTACCTATTGACACAGCCTATTGATATCGCTACACATAGAGAACCTGTTAACAATAAGACCAGTGTGAGTGAGAGTTTAAAGTTTAATTGTAAGTAACATAAGTATACTACCTTGATACGAATTTCTTGAATTTTAATAGAATCTCGGAACTTGTGTTCCATTGATCTGTATGAAGCAAGTACCTTGCTGCCAAAAGCTGTAAAGCAATACAAAAGCAAGCAAATGCATCAATAAGACAATCACAAATACTATTTTTTTTTAAAAATGGATTAGTACCCCAATCTCCGTTAAAAATTAGCAAAACCAACAAAATTATAAAATTATATTCAATTAAATATATTAATTAAGTATGCATGTATGTATATATACATAGAGAGGAGAGGTTTGTCTATAATATATGGTACATACCACCCTTCTATGGCTAGATCACAACAACAGTTCAATTCCAAGAGACCACATCTACTACCATTCTATGTGACATTTCATCAAACATCAGTCGTGCATCATCCAAAGCACCACACTTCACATACATAGCAACAATGACATTCCAAACAAACACATTACCACCGATCACATTAATACAAAGTAAACCCATAGATAGTCGAGGAGCAAGTTGGACGCTAGGTGGTTTGGAGAAAGAATGATGGGGGTGAAGGCAGTGCAATGGTGGCTACAGGGGTGGTGTTGGGCTGTGGATGGGTGGCATGTGGGTTGGTGGCATGAAGAGTCAGAGGGAGAGAAAGAGTTACGTGAGAGATATATCATGGGACGGAGAGAGACTGTAGCCTATTGGAGAGTTTGTAATTATAATGAAAAAAGCTATTGATACAAGGAGATGTAATCGAAACCTATGACTAAGTTTGTGTAATTAAACCAATTTAGGGAGAAGCTGTAAATCTGTAGAGCCACTAAGAGAACATTAAAGTGAGAGTGAGGGGTGGAGCTCCTCTGCTGTTAGCAGTCTAACAACAAATTTTGCTGTTAGTGGAACGGTGCCGTTCCAAGCCAAGACTCCAACACCCAGCATCCAGCAAAACGACGCCGTTCCAAGCTAAGCCAAAACATATTATTATTTCTCCCGCCAAGCCAAAACAACTCCAAGCTTCAGCAGCATGACGTCGTGACCAACCCAAGCACACAGTCCCTCCAAGCGGGTGTTGGTAGAAGATTTTGGGAGACAACCATTCCTCATCATCTCAGGTAGAAGATTTTTGGCTTCAAGTACCTTCCTTTTTCTACAGTACCCGTCAAGTAGAGTGCTGTAAGTGACCACATCAGGATAAAGCAGACTACTTATCATTAAACCCATCACCATTCTTGCATCACCAAGCATCCCATTCTTGCATACAGTCCTTCCAAGCTCCAGCACAATCCCTCATCAATAGCAAAAATCTCACTCACCAAAATCTTCTTGTTCCACTCGATATCCCGAAAAATTTATCAGGTAATTTTATGTTATATCATATTTATTGCATCAAAATTAATTTTGTTTTATGATCTTTATTGCATCAACATTAATTTTGTTATATCACCATTATCTTTGGTTTTTATGTAAGCGATGGAATTTTTATGTTGGAATTTATTACCATAAATTTTTATATTTTTCGTCTTTCATTATCTTCAACCCTTCGTGCTTCATTACGTTCATTATTCAACTCTTGAGGATAAGAAGGATTCAACCATGAAGTGGGTAATGTTATTATTTTTTCAGAATTTTTTTATGAAATTCCAGTTCATAAAATTCAGAACTTTTTTTTTATGTAGGGGACATAATCTATAGTCGAGATGGAATGTGTTGAGATTGATAAAGTAGACTATACTCCATATATTGGAATGCAATTTGACTCGGAAGAAGATGCTTATAAGTTCTATAACAATTATGGTGGAACTGTGGGATTCAGTGTGAGAAAAGATTATCACAACAAGAGCTTGAAGGATGGTGTATTAATTTCCAGAAAATACGTTTGTTGTAAACAGGGACAAAGGAGTAAAGATCAAAGGGATTGGAAAACAACAAAGGCTCGGGCTGAGACTCGAACAAATTGCCCCGCTCACATGTGCATATCCCTCAAGAGAGATATTGGAAAATTTGTTGTTACTAAATGGGAAGACCAACACAATCACATTTTTCACTTGGCGGAATGCATGCATATGATGCCATCCCAACGGAAAGTTACTGTAGCTCAAGGCATCGATGTTGATATTGCTGAGGATTGTGGGATATCACTTAAGGCGTCCTACGAGCTTTTGAGTACCCAAGCAGGTGGGAAAGAAAGCTTAGGGTTCACTCATCAAGACCAAAAAAATTACATTCGAGAAAGGTGGCAGCGAGACTTAAAATACGGTGAAGCGGGTAGTTTGTTGCAATATTTCCAAGCAGAAGCAGCTAAGAATCCATCATTTTATTATGGAGTCCAATTGGATGTCGAAGAGCGCATAACAAATATTTTTTGGGCTGATCCAGGGATGATCATTGATTATGGCCACTTTGGGGATGTTGTCACATTTGACACAACATTCAGAACAAACAAGGAGTACCGACCCTTAGGCATTTTGATCGGATTCAATCAGTTCAGGGAGACGGTGATATTTGGTGCTGCATTATTGTACGATGAAACTACAGCATCATTTCAGTGGTTGTTTGAGACATTCCTACAAGCAATGTCTGGGAAGAAGCCTGTTACCATTTTTACTGACCAAGATCAAGCAATGGCTAAAGCTATATCTATAGTGATGCCAGAGACATATCATGGGTTATGCTGTTGGCACCTTTCCCAAAATGCTTTAAAGCATTTAGGGAACATATATAAGGATGGTTCAAAATTTCCAGCCCAATTTAAAGAGTGCATGTATGGATACGAGGAAGAGCATGAGTTAGTTGATGCTTGGAAATTGTTGCTTGATGAGTATGATTTGCACGATAACAGTTGGATGAACTCAACTTGGGCACTAAGAGAGAAATGGGCACATGTGTATATGAAGCGGACTTTCACAGCTGGTATGAGGAGCACTCAGCTAAGTGAGAGCTTGAACTCAGCATTACGAAAGTACTTAAAGCCAGACCATGATATTGTTCGCTTTTTTACTCATTTTGACAGGGTCTTAACTGATAAGAGATATAAGGAGACAGAGAAGGAATATCAAGCTAGGCAAAAGTTGCCTAGAATGAAGTTGAAAAGAGCTCCTATGTTGGTGCAATTAGCGCAATGTTACACTCCTCCTATTTTTGATTTATTTCAAGATGAATATGATGTATTCCAGTGTGCTATTGCGAATCCTTGTAATGTGTTCGATGGATGTCATGAATTTGTGGTGGAATTGTATGATGAAGAGAGAAAGTACTTGGTGTTGATCAATGTCAATGAGCAAACCGTTTTGTGTAGTTGTCGAAAATTTGAAATGATTGGGATATTATGTGGTCATGCACTTAAAGTGCTAGACACGATGAACATTAAGCAAATTCCTGACCAATACATAATACAGAGGTGGAGGCGAGATGCAAGAAAGTGGTCAAGTCCTTATTCTAGTGCCACATTAAATGAGGAGGATCCTAAGTTGATGGCAGCATCACGTTACAGACAGCTATGTCCTAGAATGGTACGTTTGGCAGCTCGTTGTTCTAACCTTAAGCCTGCACACCAGTTGGTGAACCGTGGTATTGATGAGTTGTTCAAACAAGTGGATTTGATGTATGCATCACTTGGTACTGAGGAGGACAATGATGGTGATGAAGGAGTAGAAAATCTATCTATCTCTAAAGGAGTAGAAAATGTTGACCCTACCATTCTACGAGTAACTGGCTTGAAGAGGAAAGATGGTGGTTACAAGGGTTGGGGTCGATTGAAGCCTTGGCATGAGAAGCCAACGAAGAGGAAAACTAGAACTTCCTATAAGTCTAAGGAATTACAACCCCAACATTATGGTTATGATATTTTGGATTTTTATTTTTTTTTAATTGTATCTTACGTCTTTGAATGCTTGTTTTGAAGGTATCTCAATCGGATGAACAAAATTCACAAATGAATGGATTTACCTACTCATGGGCATCAACTTATAATCACTCAAATCCAATCTCAAGCATGTCTTCTCAAGCATCAAATTCTCAAGCATCAATTGGTTCACAAAATGCTCGGATAAATGTTGAATCATGCTTCTTGGACAACGTCGTTGATTATCCTAACGAGGAGAATTGATGTTGTTGCAATGCTGGATGTTGTTACAATTTTTTTTTTTTAACCTTTTGAAATGTGGATGGTGGATCTTCTTTTGCTATGGGAATGGTGGATCGAGGTGGACAATGAATCGAGGTGGACAATGAATCGAGGTGTCAATTTTTGTTAGTTGTAAATGTGCCCAACTGCTTGTGAATCGAGGTGGCAATTGAGGGCCTGATGTTGCTGCAATGCTGGATGGTGCTTCAATGCTGCTACAATGCTGCTACAATTTCTTTTTAATCCTTTTGAAATGTGAACTTATAATGTATTCTTTTGCTATGGGGATGGTGGATCTTCTATTTTCTTGTTTTAGAAGATCTGCCATCCCTTTGGAAACACCTGTGTACATGATCTCATTTTTGGTTTTTTATGGAATTGATCTCACCTATGTATGATTCATGGTGTTCAATGTTTAGTTGTTATCTTGGACAAGTAAATTTTTGTCATGTACCATGCACCAAAGCACCATGTTCAACCAGCCAATACACCAATACATCATTTTCAACCAACCAATACACTTTATTTCATAGAAAAAGAATTACAATCAATGAGACAAGCAGACAAACCCTGCTCTGTCCTTATCCAGAAATGCAAGAAAAAACAAGAATTAACAATCAGAAGAAGACTTGGTGCAAAGCCCAATTGCAGCTTAACTCCTTCAGGATTCCCAAATAGCAGCTTAAACAATAGTAGCTTAACCATTACCACAGTAGCACCACACAACATTGCACATCAGACAGCCCCATGAGCAAAAAACCAGCACAGCTGCTTAACCAAATCCCAACCAACCACTGCTATATACATAGCAAACCAGTCAACCCTTGTCATCAAACACCAGAAATCTTTTAGAACGCAAAAAAATCCATTCTAGAATATTCATTGTAATGTTCAACAATGCCATGCAAATAAGCTTCATTCACCAATGCCATTCAGAGATCACTGGGGTAATCTGGTTTTGCTGCCTCATTCTGTTATGGTGATTGTTCAAACATGGAACCTGCTTGGTTATCAGTTTCAGATTGAAACTGATTCTGAGGTCATGGTACAGATGGTCTTGAAAGGGCACCATAGAGCTTGGAAGTTTTTGGGGTCAGGTGAGATAGATCTTGAGGAGATTGGACTGTTTGACCACTCCTGCAACCACCTTTTGCCATCCTGAACTGCTGACATTCACTTTTAGAACACAAGTCTGCAAAAAGCATGATACATGAAGAACAATATTTATACTATAAATGGACTAGAAGTTTGAGAAAGAATCGGGAAATGGGTATGAATCAAGGATTTAACTACTGTTAAGGAAGGTCTTAAAATTAGTGTTGTGAAAAAGATACTTTGTTATATATTGATGGTCTGATTTGATGGAATTCCCATTTTCCATTCCTAACATCAGAGTTATATTACTTCCTTGAGATCTCTCTCTTGTTATATATCACTCCACGCTCAACGAGATGTGCCAGAACATATCCCAGAACATTTCATTGTAAAAAAAGGAAACAGGTAAAAAGAGAAAGAAATAGTGTTAATAACTAATATATGCTCAAACCCGAGAGAGAGAGAGAGAGAGACTGTTCTTTGCTGGGTAGTGAATGCTCATGAGAGAGAGAGAGTTGTTAACGACAGTAGGAAAGGAACCAATAGGGCGATCAATAAGGTTTAATACTTAATTAACTTTGAAAGATAAGAATATCATATTTACATAGTTGGAGGGTAAAGATGGAAAAATAAATGTTTTTCAATATGTTGATATTTTAAAGTAATATAGATATAGATATGTAAATTTATAAATTTTTTTTTTCTATAGAAGTGCATTGCATGTGGATTATTTTCAATATCAAATATATTATTGCTATAAAAATTATGAAATAACGTCAACTGTATAAATAAACTTTGCTTAAATATTTTGTGTAGTATCTAATGAAACTTATGTTATGGACAAATTTAGCCACATATTAACATGTAAAATTAGAGTTTAATAGTCTACTTCAAATTTAATATCCGTTGTTTCTAAAAGAATAACAAACAAATAGATGCTTATATTATGATAAGCTTGAGACGGTCTACCTCAAAATTCACTATCATATTTTCGATAACAAAAACAAATAATTGGTGAACACAAATTGTTTCATTATTTACTGAAAGACAAATATTAAATTACACTTCAAAAGAAATGTCATATATGCTTCATGAACATCCTAGAAAAAGAATTACCCACAAAAATCTATAATAAACTTACTAAAATTTGTTTTACCATATTCAAATGGTAAAATGTATATTGTCAAAAATTAGTTTTTGGTATCTTATGTCCTAGAGCAATTCAAAAAACCTAGTTGAATCATGATTCACATGATAGAAGATCTTGTTTCAATTATTCAATGCATGAGAAGAATCACGTAATTTTTTCTACACACGCAATATAATTCTAAATACGCAAAATGAGTTTCACTGCTAAACAAAAAATGAACCTATTACCATGGAAATTAAACACATAGAAGGTATATGATTTAGAGTAAATAAATCTCAAGATGCCATTGTCACAGTGACATTCCACAATTGATCACACTTGTTCATAAATAAAAAACACTTAACAAATCAAGAAAAATTTCAAGATATTAGTGCAAGCCTAACTCTAAGCAAAACATAAATCATATGAAAAGAGCAATAACCTGCAATAAAAAACATGAATATGAAAGAATGAGAGAGGAATAAAATAGTATTACTATTAATTTATGAGATTAAATATTTGATTATTAGTTGTCCACGTAGCCATAAAATAGAAGATGAAATGATTCAATAATTATTGTGAAAATGGAAGTATATGAAGAGTCATTTGAATATATAATTAATATTAGGTAATTAAAAAATAAAAAAGTGGAATATATGAAACAATAATTCTTGTGGAAATGAAAGTATATGAAGAGTCATTTAAATATATAATTAATATTAGGTAATTAAATAAGTAAGGATACAAGTGTCTTTAATATTTTTTATAGGGATATAATAGACAATCAAAGTTTTTCACTTAATTTACTTTTGTTAGTAGTATAGATGAGGGTAAGGAGTAGGGCTATGACAACTATTACTAGCAATGTCAGACAGCTTAGTCTCTTCTAGATCACTTGAGGTCTCTTTTTCTGTAGGCTTAGAGACATTGGGTGAGATAGTCTTGTCTACTTCTTTACCACTCCTAAGAGTAGTAATAGACTTCAGCTGTTCAAAATTCTCAAAGGTCTCAATCATGTGTTGACTCTTTGGTTCTCTTGGGGTTGAGCAGGAAATTTCTCTTTCTCTTATTGCATTACCCCTAGGGACGTGTTAATATTTGTAATCTAAGACTTAATTTCATTTGCCTGCGAATTCTAATTATTGATGGTATTTTGGTTCTAAATGAATTGCTGTAACAAATCGTCAGTGCTCCTTTTGTGGGGTGGTTAGTATGGAGGTACTGTGGGTTGACCCTGATGACCAAACCCTAGAGCTTGAGGTTATGGTGGTAGTGTTGGGTTCTGAACAAACCCGTGTTGTGGACGTCCTTGCGGAGGGACACGTTGAGTATTAGAATGACTGACATAATTTGGTGTTGGCTGATGTGTGGCAAAAGGGTATTGTTGAGGTTAGACAGTGTTGTCGGATCTCCAACTAAAATTGGGATGGTATTGCCATCTCGGATTTTAAGTATTGGAGTATGGAGAAAACGGCTGCTTTGACTGATTAAATGTATTAACCTGCTCATGCACTTCCCCACACATAGGAATAGTTGGGCACTTATTCGTAGGGTGCTCAATGGACTCAGATCGAGCAAGGGTCATCAACCTTAGGCACACTAGTCATCTCGTGGACTTTTAAAACTCTAAAATCTCCAATTTCCTTGAAAGTTTAGCAATCTTGGCTAGGAGATCATCTTGATCTCTCAACAAATACTTTCCTCCACCGAACGATTGAGGGACTGCTGATGATGTTGATCGTTCAACAGGGTCTGAGATGTTCCAAGACTGGGCGCTCTGTCACACCCCCACCCCAGATCACATAGGGTGGGCGGCGGACCGGCCACCAAGGCCTTAACCAACCAACCATGTGCATAATAAATGCAAAATACAGCGGAAGACAAATAATAAAGTGATCCAATTCATCGATCTAATGAATACCAGAGGAATAAACTAAACATCACTAACATCATTACTAAACACATATAAAATAATAATCAAATCATACGGTTCACTACTCCAAACATGAGGAACATTATTCCCAAAATAGTTGAATATTTGTCTCAAAACTATAAAAGACATTTATTCCTGAAGACCGATAACAAAATAAATCTTCAAGCCCTCTAATCCCTTGTCCCTTGTATATCAGCAGACTTACTCTTCACCCTGATCCTCTCCTGAAAAATGTTATATGTTTGGGTGAGTACAAGGACCCGTGAATAGCAACCACCTCTAATGAGGTGTGAAAATAAATCCCACAGTTTATATACAAAAATAAACGTTGATACATATACAAGTACAACAAATTGTACCCCAACCCCTCCCATATAATCATGTAAACAAAATGATCTCATGATCACAAATATTTTTATAAATGAAAAGACATTTATAACCCAAAACACCCACTCATTTTCACAAATAACTTTATAAATGAAAAGACATTTATAACCCAAAACACCCACTCATTTTCACAAATAACTTTATAAATGAAAAAACATTTATAACCAAAAACACTCACACACACATTCAGTTCCAAATACATTTGTCAAATCATGTTTGTTACCACTAGCCTGGTAACTGGCCCCATATTTTGTTACCACTAGTCTGGTAACTGGCTCTGTCTCTTGTCATCACTAGTCTGATGACTGGCTCCTATGTGCACATCTCTATACCGACCACGCCGGTATACAATCTCAGTGAGATCCCGTGTTTTATATAAATATAAATAATATTAACTTGCTAGTAGTTTTAAAATAATTAAAATAATGAGAGAAACTTCGAATCGTTGTTAAATGAATAGTTGCGTAAACTTAAAGTACGAACGTATTGACTTTTGGGGTCAATTTAATTTTTGGATGTGTTTAAGGTTGATAAGGATAACTATGTAAATATATTAATGTTTTTTAGGTTAAAATAATATTACGAATGAATCCGGAAGGTTCGAAAAACTTGGAATAGCCGTTTAGCACATATAGCGGTTCGAAGGGATAAAATAGTAATTTTAGTGTTTCGGATGTAAATTAACATTTAGTTTTGAGATAAATCATAAAACTAAATGTTTTTAGGTTAAAATAACATTAAAAATGAATCCGGAACGTCGAAATACCTTAGGGTAGTCATATGGATCAAATTGAAAATTTTTAGTGGCAAAACCGTAATTTCGGAGAAAAATGTATTTTTCAGCCCATGAACAGTAACATTCGGGGACTGCTGGTTTAAAACCCAGATTTCAAAAGAAGAGAGAAGAAGGGCTCTAGGGCTTGGGCTTGGCTTGAGAATCTTGGAGATTAAGCTTGAAATTTTGATTTCTAGGTGGGGTTTTCCTCTCTCTTGCATTTACATTGTGCATCTCATTTATTTTCTTTAGTTAAAGCTTACTCTGTGTGTGATGGCAAAATATTTGTTGTAAACCTTGATTTATTGTGGAGTATGCCATGAATTGTGAACCTACATGCATAAAATGGATTTTAGTGTTGTGGATTTGAAACCCTAGATTGATTTTAGTTATGGGTATTTGATTAAACCTATGATTTGGGGGTTTTGAAGTGTGCTATGATCTTGTACATAATATATATGATTTATTCTCTTGGAAATGAAAATTATTTTAGTGCTGTGGGTTTGAAACCCTAGTTTGATTTTGGTTATTGGTATTTGATTAAACCCATGATTTGGGGGTTTTGAAGTATGTTATGATCTTGTACATAATATATATGACTTATTTTCTTGGAATTGGTTGTGTTGCTTTGAAAATGCAAATTTTGAGATTTGAGTATACTATATGTTTGATAAAATGCCAAGGTTATGACATGAGTTTTCAAAAGGATTTATGGATATAGAAAATAATGATTTTTTTTTTGAAATGTATGCTCGATATTGACAGGCAGAGGGTTAGTATACGATTGGGGCCTATTGAGTGGGTTGTCAATGCGGCTACTAGTCCTAAGGGGGATTGGTTATGTAGTGGTTTTCGGTGATGGCCTATGTGGCATCACAAGTTGTGCCCTACACATTCCTCTTAAAAAGCAAGAAGGGTGATGAGACCCTAGCGTGCAAGACTCAAAAGGTTCCCCGGGGATGGTTCATGCGTGAACCGGAGTGATTGATGATATTGTCCATATGCGAGGCATGCATGGTATTTGCTGTGATGGTTTGACTTTAAATATATAAACCTTTAATTTATGCCTTGTATATTTCTAATGTTGAGGTGTTGGGAGATTTTTATAAATGCTTTACTTATTATCTTGTACCTGTATTTAATTATAGAAATATTTCATTAATTATTAGTATGGTTTGTAGAATGTTGATATTTAAAACTTTGTAAATGCTTGGGAAAATGATTATCCTACTGAGCTGTGGTTGCTCATCCCTTACTAATATTTTCAGAGACTAGCATGCATCTTGGGGCATAGATGATGAAATGCTTGTGGGAGCTTGGACTAGAAAGAATATCTTTTGGAGCTTTTTTTGTATATACCTTTAGAATTTATGTATAAATATTAGCACTCAAACATTGGGTTTGAAAATGTTGTTTTGAGGCTTTTCTGGTGTACACTAGATCATCCCATGGAAGGATTATTATTTTGGGTATTGTAATGTAAAGTTATAACTTTGTGTTCTAAGTTGTGGTGTATATTGGTATTGGATGTATCTGGGTTTGGGAGGACTTCGTGGGCCTCTAATTGCCACCCCGGATTTAGTTGGATTATATTTTTTTATGGAGACATGTTGTGGATGTTTAGTTAGTTTAAATTATGTCCTGTTCTCACAGGGATGCTCTTACTAACTAGTTGGAAGCCCAATTTTTAAAAGAAACTCTGCCGAAATTTTCAAAAAAAAAAATGATTTATTTAAACTAAAGAGATACTTTTCTAGATATTTTTACAACAAATCGGCATGTGTTTTTGAAGAAACAAAGTAATTTTTTTTAATCATGCTTTTGTGAAATTTGGGGCGTGACAATCTCGTTACCATTTAGACCTGGTAACCCAGTCCCCGTCTCATAAACATGATTTTCACACACACCAAAACTGTAGTTTTAGTCCTAACGTACACAAAATTTCCCTTTCATCACCAAAATAATGATATAAAATCATCCCACAAATTTCTCAAATTCACATGTATAACAGTTCACAATTGCAAAACATTTAATTGCAACCCCAAACATCAACACATATATCATATATATGAAAATCCACATGCACGCACCCACACATTTAATAAAGAAAATCCTCCCAAAAGAAGTAGTAAACTACTCACCTTGATTTCCAAAATTCAATTCAAAGCATTCTTTCTCAATCTCAATGCAATCACCACCTAATCTAAAATAACATATAACAATCATTCTTCATTCCTAACTTCGTCGTTTCGCGATTCTATATTTAATTTTTTATACTTCCTACCCATTGATATATACTTAATATATCTTTTACATATAAATATCCTTTCTAATATGAGGTAATAGGGTATGGAAGTATTCTGGGCTGTTTAGAAAAAGTTTTTAAAGTTTTGGGGTCAAATCATAATTTTTTAAACTTTTGGGGTCAAAGTGTAATTTCTTTGAAAAACTAATTTTCTGTTTTCGGGACTGCCATAAATTTTCCAGAATTCTATTCTTACAACTTACTAAGTAAAAAAATAGTTAAAATTAAATTTAGAAGAATATAGAGGTCAAAGTAAAATTCTTTGAAACTAAAGAGGAGCTTTCCATAATATTACACTTTTTCACCATCTTCCCACGGAAACTCTAAAACCAGTAAAGTTCTTTCCCCCCCCCCCCCCCCCCCCTCCTTTTTTTTTTTTTTTTCCTTTTTACACATTAATTAAATTCCTTAAAACTTCAACACTAGTCAATCTAAATTAGGTCTAAAACACCCAAATTAGCATCTTTCACTAAAACCCATTTATATTTATCAATATTCTTCACCATGAACATATATATATATATATATATATATATATATATATATATATATATATATATTATTACTACTTATGATAAACCTAACATTATGTGATTGAATAAAATACAAAATCCATAAATTAAGTAATAAATCCATACCTTTAATGGATTCAAGTCCTTTCTTTCTTTCCTCCTCCTTCTTCCTTCTCTCTCTCTTTCTCTCTCTTTTCTTCTTTGTTCACGGGACAGCCCCTCCACAAACCTTCTCATCAATAAAAACCCTACAAACCTAAATATATTTATATATATACGAAGGGTTTGACCTATCCAACAATACTACCCTATTTAAACCACAAATATAATAATAGTCTAATAGGTCTTTATAATTATCTGATATTTCCCCCTACACCCAAAAAGGTAAATTATCGCTATTGATTTCTAAAGCATATCCATAAGCCCATAAGGATAGACCCCAAGTCAAACAAAAGTCTAAAACTTCTAAAATCTACTTATTCACTTTATTATTATTATTATTATTTCATTTTTTTTTCTTGGGTATTACACGATCTCTGCCAAACAATCAAAATAATCAATAGTCTCCTCATCCTCTTTATTTAGAAATTCTCCATTGCACATCATGTCGATAAACTAACGATGCGCAGGGGTAATTCTTTTGTAGAAGAAAGTTACCATCTGCCACAGTTCAAAGCCATGATGTCGAATAGAATTTAAAAGTTCTTTAAATCTTTCCCAACACTCATAAACTGTTCATTTGGTTTTTTAGCAAAAGTTTGAATCTGTTTTTTTCAAAGCAGTAGTTTTATGAAGAAAAATGTAGTCAAAAATTCTTTTTGCATTTGATCCCATGTAGAGATCGTGTGTGGTTTCAAGGAATTTAGCCAAGTATTTGCTTTATCTTTAAGTGAGAAAGAGAAAAGTTTCATTCTAGTCATTTATGCTCATACGTTCTGTTCTAGGAATGTACTAACTACTTCCTCAAAATTCTTGAGATGGATATAGCAGTTTTCACTTGTCATTCCATGGAATTGAGGGAGCAATAGAAGCATCCTGATTTAACAATTAATTGGTATGCTTGTACTGGGAGTACAATGCACGAAGGCATAGAAGAGTAGGTAGGTTGAAGACAATCCTTTATAGTCCGATAAGGTGGAACTATAACCAGATTATTCCCACCATTAGCCCTTGCTAGCAAAATATTGGGTGGAATAATGTCATCGTTGTTATTCTGAGCAACCATACCTAAAACTAGTGGTAAGTCCAGTATAAGTCCAACAAGTCGGTCTATTTGGTCTCTACCCCACATGCAAATCTACTAAATCTAAAAATTTAAAATTGCAAGAAAACAAGAAATAAATTATAACAGAGATACGCACCTAGACTCGTGATGAAAATCACAAGACCTACCTGAATACCACTATATTGCCTTAGATTACCGTTAACGGTTCCTCGGCAACGGCACCAAAAATGCTTGACCTCCAAAAGGGTTGAATCTTCACGAGTGCTCCCAAGCGTAAGAAAATAGTATTGTGTAGTAACTTGAATAGAAGTCCAAGGTCGTCTCCTCAGGGAAATATTTGGAATCCAAGGTCATGGAAAATAAAAAGGAAAAGTTCTTTGAAATTCGAAAGTTTGGATATTAGCTACTAATGAAAATGAAATTCAATAATTAGAAAAACAAGATAATCTTCAGAATTCATCCCACCTATGAATAAGAATTTTTACTCTAAATCTATAACTTATCTGCTTTCATATTCAAACTAGTACAGACGAATGATTTTCAACTAAGCAGTTTAAAAAGAATCAAAAATAGCAATTGAAAGACAGTCTATGATGGAAGAATTAGTATCCTAAAGGTTGAAGAAAACACCACTAATTATCTATACCAAAGCCAATTGTACATAGATAATCGGGAAGTATGCAAACCAAGTAGGTTTTCGAAAGCATAACTTATTCAAACAATCATACAAACATTAAAACCCTAGTTTAGAGCATACCCCTAGTTCATAGGTTGAGACTCCTTCTTCAGATTATCCAGAGAAAGATTACTCACTCATGATAACAAACAAAACACAATATTAAAGAAGACATAATCAAATTCAAAAAAGTAAAGATCGACTTGAAAGTAATTGCTTATTTTGAAAAACTAAATTTAAATAATAAGCTGGAATTTAAAGACAAACGAATGTATGATTGCTAAAACAATTGAAACAACATAACTTAAAAAAAAAAAAAAACAACAACAACAAAGGTCTATAGAAAAAAAACCTAACAAGCTCTACACGTAGAAAAACATAGAGAAGCTAAAAGTAGAAAAACATAGAAAAGCTAAAAGAAGGTTGAAGAAGCGACCTTGTATTCCCCATAGGGCCTTCTATTTATTGTGATTGAGGGGAGAATCTTCAGATCTTTGATATATATCAATCTCAAAATTATCTCCTCCTCCGATTGGTTGAGAATCCCCAAAAGATTTGCAAAAATCTGATCTTTAATTGAGTTCTACGTAAAAATCTATCTTTACCTACTGGTAGAAACTCCTTCTGCAGCACGACCTATTGGTAGAACAGTGAAAACTATAGGTAGAACTTTGTTTGACAAAATCTATGAAATTTTTGTGGCTTTTCCTATCGGTAGAACATCCTTCACCTACCAGTAGGACTTCTTCTGACAAAGTATTGAGACATTTCCTACTAGTATAACGTGTACCTCCTAGTGGTAGGACTTTTCTGATGAATTATAAACTTTTGTAAGTTTTTCTATCGGTAGAACATGTACCATCTACTGGTAGGACTTCTGCACTAATGTTCTGTACTTCAAGCTACCGAAAAAATTGATTTCCTACCGATAGAGCCTTCATTTTTTTGCCTTCCTACTGATAGAACTTCTCATTTCTTCAAAATAACTTCCCAGGCTTCCGGTTTCATCTTTTTACGAGCAAAATTAATCCCAACTCGTCCCTTGCCATCCTATCAATGCTTAATCTCCACCTTTACACCTAAACTACCTGCAAACACAAAAATCAAAGCATAAAACGCAAAACGCACTGAGTGAAGTAAGTTAGGTTTTTATCAAATGTAAAGCGAATATTTTAAGCTATAAAATAATTCAATGTTGAGCACTCAACAATAGGTAAACAAAAAGGAAAAAGAGAAAAGTCCCTAGTTCTCTTCAGCACCATCCACCTTCTTTTTAGCATTCCTTGCCTCTTCAACGTCGTCGGCCTCCTTATCATCTCCCTCAGTGTCCACTTGGATCATGCCAAAAACAATGTCAAGGAACTTGGCAGAGGCTTGAACACGAACGGCTTCATTCCACCGAATAGACTTGGCCATGTCAGCAAGGTGATGCAATCCATAAGATGCTCATGGAAACACAAATTCGAATATGTGAAAGATAATGGAATTGACTTTCCATCAAGACAAAGATCAATATGGAACCTTGCATTATTGTATTTTGATTCTTATTTTAAGTCAATTTGCCAGTATTAGTATTTTATATGTCCTTTTAATATTTTTTAGAGTTAGGGGTATTTTTGTAATTTCTAGAATTTCTGGAACAGTTCATATTTTTGGATTGTCAAAATATAAACTCCTACTAGGATTTGTTTCCTTATTAGAATAGGATTTGTCTTGCTTAGTAGATTAGGATTTGTTTCTTTAATAGATTAGGATTTTACTGAATAATAATCTACCTTTTCATTGATTTAGACGCCTATTTATAGGCTAGCCATTACAAAGAAAATTCCTAATCTGCTAAGGAAAACAAATCTTAATCTACTAAAGAAAACAAATCCTAATCTACTAAAGAAACAAATCCTAATCTAGTAAGGAAAACAAAATCCTAATCTATTAAAGAAACAAATCCTAATCTACTAAGCAAGACAAATCCTATTCTAATAAGGAAACAAATCATAGTAGGAGTTTATATTTTGACAATCCAAAAATATGAACTGTTCCAGAAATTCTAGAAATTACAAAAATACCCCTAACTCTAAAAAATATTAAAAGGACATATAAAATACTAATACTGGCAAATTGACTTAAAATAAGAATCAAAATACAATAATGCAAGGTTCCATATTGATCTTTGTCTTGATGGAAAGTCAATTCCATTATCTTTCACATATTCGAATTTGTGTTTCCATGAGCATCTTATGGATTGCATCATTCTCCCGTGGTTAGAGAAAACTCGTCCTCGAGTTTTAAAGTGTTGTAGTATGAAAGTCCAAAAACTTTGAACTTGTATATGTTGCTGTCTCTGAGAAGCTTTAAGATGATGTCTCATTTTCTTCTCTAATTGAGGGAAGAAAGAAAAAATTTGGAAATTGATCCCCTTGATTGTGTCGTTGAAATTTTCTGGAATGATAAAATCAATTGGTAGAGCAAAGTGGATAGAAAGAAGCATTGGTGACTCTTCATGTAGATCCTTGAAAGATGCAAACAAATCAAGCTCTTGGAACATCATTGTTGTTGGTTGAAAGTCATTAATGGGAACAATTTCACCGGGCAACACCTCTAGCACTATTTCAGAGCTCTTAAGTTGTAATGTACTCATCTCTAAAGGCTCATTTGATTCAATACTAGTTGCTGGATTTTCCATCTTGTCAGGCTCCACAACAAAAAAGTTGTTTGGATATTCACTTTTAACCTTATCCTCTGGACAAGTGAGTAGCGTAGTTGCTTGGGGTTGCGTTGATTCTTCTACTTGATCTTGAATTATTCGATCAGTTGTTGCTTTGGGCTGCTTTTGATAAATCTTCTCTAGTTGCATAGTAGAATCTAAATAACTTTGAGTTTTACCCCTTTGCGAATAAGAAACCCTTCTACGCACATTAAAGACGTTTTGTGGCTGCCTCTCACTTGTATTCTCCATCTGATCTAACCGTTCATGAACTTTCTTCAGTTCCAACTTCATCAAACGCCTCATCTCACTCATCATAGCCTCCATAAACAATTTCGGATTAGCCAATTCCGTAACATCTTCTGCCATGTTCTTAACACTCTTGTGAGATATGATTGCACTCTTGCCTTTTTTCCACACGATAATTCTCTTCCAGTTCTTTTGAAACTAATCAAACAATTCTCAAAATTTTCAGCAACAATTCACCAAGAACTCATCAAGGAATTTCGGGTTTCAAGAGCAAGAATTCAAGGAACACGGCTGATTAGATTTTTTGGAAGCACAAAATAGCAAGATTTCCAGAAAATAGATGAAAACAAACAATTTCGTAATAACTAGAACCAAACAATTTCGGGTGTCACTTTTTTTTTTCTTTTTTTCTTTTTGATGATCAGCAACTATCTTTTGATAGTAACAAACTAAAATTTTGTAATAAACTAGAACAAAATACGAGCGGAATGGGGTAAAGGAAATTCGGCTAAACTAGGGTTTGTGAACCGAATTTGGAACTAAAAAAAATACAGAATAAAGAAAAGAAAGGTTTTTTTTTTTTTTAAAGAGATAGGCAAACCTGAACTAGAACCCTTGCTCTGATACCAAATGATGTGAAACCCGCCAAAATAACGAGATCCACAACAAAAAAGAAACCCAAGATCATTCTATGATCAGATTTGAATGATAGACCTTGACCCGTTGTTTACGACAAACAAGAACCTTGGTATATATGACCTCAACACGTTGTTTGATGCGAAACAAGAACCTTGGTATAAGGAAGACGCCACAAAAGGTGGTGGAATTCCGTTTGATAAGTCGCTGGTGAACGCCACGGGAAATCCCGATAAGTTCGTATAGTTCTTCAAAGAACCGTAGAGAAAACACACTCCAAATTTACTGAATAATAATCTACCTTTTCATTGATTTAGACGCCTATTTATAGGCTAGCCATTACAAAGAAAATTCCTAATCTGCTAAGGAAAACAAATCCTAATTTACTAAAGAAAACAAATCCTAATCTACTAAAGAAACAAATCCTAATCTAATAAGGAAAACAAAATCCTAATCTATTAAAGAAACAAATCCTAATCTACTAAGCAAGACAAATCCTATTCTAATAAGGAAACAAATCCTAGTAGGAGTTTATATTTTGACAATCCAAAAATATGAACTGTTCCAGAAATTCTAGAAATTACAAAAATACCCCTAACTCTAAAAAATATTAAAAGGACATATAAAATACTAATACTAATGATGCAATCCATAAGATGCTCATGGAAACACAAATTCGAATATGTGAAAGATAATGGAATTGACTTTCCATCAAGACAAAGATCAATATGGAACCTTGCATTATTGTATTTTGATTCTTATTTTAAGTCAATTTGCCAGTATTAGTATTTTATATGTCCTTTTAATATTTTTTAGAGTTAGGGGTATTTTTGTAATTTCTAGAATTTCTGAATCAGTTCATATTTTTGGATTGTCAAAATATAAACTCCTACTAGGATTTGTTTCCTTATTAGAATAGGATTTGTCTTGCTTAGTAGATTAGGATTTGTTTCTTTAATAGATTAGGATTTTGTTTTCCTTACTAGATTAGGATTTGTTTCTTTAGTAGATTAGGATTTGTTTTCTTTAGTAGATTAGGATTTGTTTTCCTTAGCAGATTAGGAATTTTCTTTGTAATGGCTAGCCTATAAATAGGCGTCTAAATCAATGAAAAGGTAGATTATTATTCAGTAAATTTGGAGTGTGTTTTCTCTACGGTTCTTTGAAGAACTATACGAACTTATCGGGATTTCCCGTGGCGTTCACCAGTGACTTATCAAACGGAATTCCACCACCATTTGTGGCGTCTTCCTCATACCAAGGTTCTTGTTTCACATCAAACAACGGGTTGAGGTCATATATACCAAGGTTCTTGTTTGTCGTAAACAACGGGTCAAGGTCTATCATTCAAATCTGATCATAGAATGATCTTGGATTCCTTTTTCATTGTGGATCTCGTTATTTTGGCAGGTTTCACATCACAAGGAAGTCCTCCCCATCCTTGTACTTGGCCAATGCTTTCTCTTCCTTGGCCACCACCTTGTTCTCCTTCTTGTTAAGGGCAAGGTTAGCTTAGATACCTTCTCCTCCAGCTCCTTAGAATGCTTAATCTCCTTTAACATGGCCTCTCCAGACTTAGAGGTCGCGCTAGCAGCATCCACTACTTTCTTCGAGTTAGCTTCCCTCTCCTTTATTACCTTCTCCAAAGGGAGTCCTTCTTAACCAGGTCGGCCTTCTATGAAGCTTCGGAATTGCAAAGCTTAGCAATAAGGGCCCCTACAGCTTGGTCCCCCACACTTAAGGAGGATCAGAGCTCAGCCAGCTGCAAATGTCAGCAAACGATTTTAGCAAACATATAAAAAAAACCAAGTGTAAAAGATATAGAAAAGCATACCTCACTCATCTTCTAGCAAGCCCGAGCATGGATATTGGGAGGGCCTAGTTCCTCCATTTTTTTAATAACGTCCTTCATTGCCCTACTCTGAACCCAGGCAACAGTGTTATCTAGAGGACCTATAGGGAGGGTCACCCTAAATTATGAAGAACTCCTCCAACGACCTCCAACTAAGGAAACGGCACAAGGGTCGGCTGCCCTAGTTCTCTTTGATAGATCGACTACCGGGGTCGAAGTTTTGTCTCCAGCAGGCACCGTCCCCGAGGTCGCGACCTCTGGGGTTTCACTAGATACACTGACTCTGGAAGTCAAGAGGAATCATCCCTTTGGAATATTCACCTTCTTGGCAGTAGGGAGTTCCCCCTTAAGAGAATATTTGGCCCTTAGAGCCATTGCAGCCTTCCTATCCAAGGGTTGACCCATAGATCCTGAGCTAAGAAAATTCCAATTAAAAAACAATAAGAGGGAAAGAAAAAAAATTCCAAAATAAAAACTGGGGAAAGACTCATTTTCTCCACATTAGAACCTTAAAATCACGATAGGAAAAATTTATAGCTCGCTTAACCCGCTTCAAAAGCTCCTTGCTAAGGTATGTCCTCCTCGCTGAAAAAGAAAAAAGTGAGGCTAAAGAATAGTGGCTTAACGAAATTGCAAATAAAAAGCCAGAAGAGGGAATTCACAAGAAAGGACTGATATGCCCCAAACTCTGGGCACCAAAGCATGATCTTTAGATTGTCCCGCTTTTGGGTCAAACTCCCAATCCCCTGACAGATCGAAAAAGCAGGGCTTCCATTTCTTATTTTAGTTAGGGAGCCCCAACATGAGTTTAGGGATCCCCTATTGTGTGCTCAAGTAAAAGTAACCCTTCTGAGTGCACTATTTTACCTTGTAACAATAGAAAAACTCCTGTAAGGTGATGGAATAGTGCCCCCCACCACCGAGTCTCCATAAAGCCATCATATCAGTAAGGGTCTTCCGGGCATTAGACACCAGCTGACAGGGAGATAGACCTAACCAGGAAAGGAAAAATCGAATAAAAAATGGAACAGGGAACCTAAGACCAACCTGGAAGGCTGACTCAGGAAAACACACTTCTCCATACGAGGGAGAACAAGCCCGCTCGTGTGCAGAGGGCAATCGTACCCTCACAGAATTGAGTAAGTTATACCGAGATTTCAATGACCCAAGGCTACTTTCTATGTAGCGACACTTTATCTCATGGGCCTCCCAAAAAGAGGACCTCTCAACAAATGGGAAGAGGGGCCTTTCAGAACCCTCGTCCCTTTGACATGTAGAATCAGTTCTTTCAAAATTTGCATCTGGGTCAAACGAACTCACCTCAATATCCTCACTGACTCCACCTAACATAATTTATGGGACTGAAGGGTGAACAAAACCCCGACGTTTAGAGATAGCCTCTACAATTTCCTTAGGAGAACCCTCTAAGAGAAATTGCCTAAAACTAGGGATCTTGAGAGAAAACTTACCAATAGAGGAAGGTTGAATGGGCCGACAATGCTGTCCGGTTCACTATCACTATACACCAGGATAGGTTCGATGTTCATAAAGAGGGGAAAGACAAAGAAAAAGAAAGGTGACACCTAAAGAAAGTCTCCTATGAAACTTGGAAGCAAACACAGGAAAGCCTAAACAGGAAGGAAGAAAAAGAAGAAGACGAGGAAGGGTATATATACCCACCACCAAGCGGCTAGATTCATTCAATCCAACGGAAGGGAGCCTAGAAGTCTGAGGAATACTAGAGGTTATGACATGTGGCCATGATTTGAAGCCAATGTGCACAACTGGAAAGGACAACGCCATAAATGCGCCACCCTTAAAATTCGAAAAGGCACCAAAAATTGTTTCTCCAAAGTCCAAGAAAATTCAAAAGGCGTAATCATTACAACCATAAAAAATGACCTCCGACAATACGAAACCAACCATATAAATTCCCAATGACCTGTGGGGACATAAGGAATCAGGGGGCTATTGATGGATATAGTCCATACCTCGGAGGTCAGACGTCACTCCACGGCCCCAACTCAGAAGACCGAGCGAGATGCGTTAGCCATTACCTACATGCTCACAGTCAGGAGATACCTGACATGTGGCATGACATGCCTAACACCACTCATGGACTTCAGATTCACTGACACACGCCTATTGTAGAAGACCACTCAACAATACATGATTAACCCAAATCATTACCCTTTAAGATAACATCTCACTCCACCCTAACTATAAAATCCCTCATAAACAACGGCTTAGGGTAAGCAATTTTGAGGAGACATAAGAACTGTCTCTCTCTCTCTCCCTCTATTTATCTATCTATCTATCTCTCTCTCTCTATATATATATATATAATGCCATTCCCTTTAAAAGCAAGTCTCTAAAGAACCTACTAAATTGACCTAGGCATCAGAGGTTCGGCTAGGACCACATTGGTCCCTTACTTTGAGTTTCCTTTGACATGACTAAAGCCAGATAGTTGTAGCACTCCGAATACAGGATTCTCCACCATGATCTTCTGATACACTGACTCAAGTTACTGATTATTCCATCACTAAACATCATTTGACATTCATAGGAAACTTTGAATTTTTGGAATTTTTGATTTTTCATCTAAGTCTAAACGTCGTATTGAGGCTCGGGGTCTCAGAAAAAATGGTAAATGGTAGACGGGCGGAGTTTAGATTTTTTCTAGAGGGAGGCCAATTAATGAGGCGACCAAACTTTTTTATTCGAATGAGGGTCTTTCAATGATATAATAAAGAAACTTTTACATGATGCATTGTAATATTTTTATGTTCAATAAAATCAAGAAACTAATTCAAAATTGTCTAATTGATTCGATGTAAAAAATCTCAAATGAATTTATCAAACAATTGACAATTTAGGTTAAATTTTATCACATAATCACTTAAGGACACTAAATTTCCTACCCTCTCTGTGAAGTACAAAAATAGAACAAAATCAGGTAGCAAATGTGCATATCTTCGCTTTGGACCTAATATATGTAGAGATTAAGTATAATCTATCTTCTTAAGCTATAATCCTGATTTTACTTTACCTATGGACTATTGATTTGAATACATTGTAAATTAATCATTTAATTTGTGATATCTTATATAAATTATTTTGTTTAGTTTTGCACAAATCCGTAAATATTAGACAAAAGTGATCAACGGGATCATTTTGATGGGTTAGTTCCACAATGCGGCCAAATCAATAGTTGAGGAATATATTAAAATCAACATATAATTTTTTAAGTATAAAACATAATTTGGAAATTTGGGGTTTTTTTTGGGGGGGAGGGGGGAATATAATTTATCATAGAATTTGCTAACTTAATCTTACATACTCCCTTCCAATGAGTACTTCTATCAATTTTAAAACTTGACAAATCTATATCTATACTACTATAAAATATCAACAAAAATGAAAAACTTTTAATTGACTATAATATCCTTCATAAAACATATAATTCCCTTGAACAATTTCATATTCTCCAATTATTTACATACTCATCTCCTATTCTTTCATCTCCTTAAATTAGTTATGTGCATAAACTTAATATTTTATGTATTCTTTTCAGCTTTAATTATTGATTTTAACTCTAACGATATTCATAACATTATGAGTAATAACAAAATAGTACACTACCACCTTTTTGTTTCCGACAACTTTTGGTCTTCAAATTCTGACCACATGAATTTATTTGAGGTTCTAATGTTCGTAGGCCAAAAGTTTTTTATTAGTATGAGAAAGCTAGAAAATTTTCTCCTGAGTTGATGTATGGGTTTTATGGACATAGAAAAACCAAAAGTTTATGGTAACTACAACAAACTTTAAAAACTTTTTATCTCTTTCCTACTAGGTTTCGCGGATTGCTGTAAAAATTTTCTTGCTTGATATATTTGTTTGACGTGAAAGTACCCTCCTTATATCTCAGAACTCGATTCCTAGGTAATCACTTTTTCCCCTATTTATATATGTGAGGGCTTGCGATTTTCCAAAAATAAAAAGAGCTTGTGATTTTGCCTTTGTATGCTGATGGTCTTGATCATAAATTTATGTGCTCAAGCATTAAGCTGTAAGAACTTATACTTGTTTAGTTTTTTGGCCATTTCATTGAATGTTAGTTGGACAATTACTTTTAGTTTCAACTCTTTATTATTTTTTTTCCACTCTGTATTGGAAAAAATATTTTAAGAAATCTGCAAAAGCATTGAACAAAAGTAAGATTTTGTGATCATCTTTTCAGGAGCATCTTGTATCTGACATAATTGCGTGGGGACGAAGTTTTTCAAAATTTTCTCTTCCCACCCAGCCCTCTTCTCCTCTTCTCCTCTCTGCACCTTCAATTTGTGGCTTCGATCTTCCTCTTCTGGTTTCCTTTCCACTTCTTAATCCCCTTTTTGTCTTTGCCTCCTTTCACTACCCTTTTTCCACTGTGTTGCTCTATGGAACCTCCTCATTCACCATTAATGGGGCTGAACATGTTCACTCCATTAATGCTGTGGTTAATCCTACCCTTTTGCAATCTGATGGTCCCACTAATGCTTACATTAACATTATTGATTTTGCCTTTGTTACTCATTCTACATTACAAAGTCAAATACCTCCCCTAGTTTAGAACAGAGCTAATGGTGCTGAGGCTTCTTCTATTATTGGTGAGGGTAGCCCTACCCCATGGAAACATGTCCTGCAATTTGGGAAAAATACTGCAAATACTCTGATGGGGGTCAATAATTTTTCCCCTCCAACTCTATGAAACTTCAATATTACAAATCTGCTCGTATCAACAATAGAATCATGGTCAAGTCCCCTAGTTAGGTTGATATGAAGGGATATGCTGAATGGAAACATACCTTGGTGTGCTATTTTATTGAAAAGAAGCTTGCCTTCTCTATTGTTAATTTTATATCCCGTAGGATTTGGGATAGTATGGATCTGCTCGAAGTCTTGGCTAATGAGCAAGGTTTTTTCTACTTCAAGTTTAAAGATGATGAGTCAAGATCCAAAGTTTTGGAAGATGGTCCACGGTTGTTTCAAGGCAGGCCTCTAATCCTAAGGAAATAAGATGTTGATTCTGCTTTGCAAAAAGAAGACCATTCTATGATTCCTTTATGGATTAAGCTCTTTAATGTTCCTCTACAATTCTGGACTGATGAGGGTTTGAGCTACTTGGCCAGTTCTGTGGGCAAGCCGTTGTATGCTTACTCTCTTACGACTTCTAGAAAGAGAATCAACTTTGCCAGAATTTGCGTTGAGGTTAGTGCAATGGAGGATTAACCTAACTCATTTGATCTCCAGGTAGCTGCTAAAGAAGATGGGAACCCCAAATAAATGGTTATTAAGGTTGAATATCAGTGGAAACCTAAGAGATGTTCCAACTATAATATCTTTGGCCACTCTACTTGCCCTCGTATGTGTACTCCTGGGGTTATCAATCCCTCTCCTCAGCCTCCTCAGAATCCTCAAGTCTCTCAAGTCACTATTGACAAAGGGAAAACTGTTGTTGTTGTTGAGGATTGTGTCCAGCCCCATATATTCCCTCTCTTAGTTATTGTCAATAATCCTTACAACTCTTCAAATGCTCTGAAACGAAATCCTTTTCTCGCTTCATTGCAAAAGGATACTCCCCTGACCACTGTACCTTTTGAATACACTCCCTCTTCTAGTGCTGTTGGTTTGAATTTCACCATAAATAATTTAAAGTGTCTTTCTTCTTCCCCATTGTAGAAGGGGGTTCTCTGGTTGTTGATATAAATCCTAATAAGGATAAAAAGAATGTTTTTGAATCTAGCCATACTACTAGTGATGTTACTCATAGAACTGAAGGGAATGTTGCTGAATTTGTTGGTCAATGGATCTCTAAGAAAAATAAGAAAGTCAAAAAGAAACCTAATGATCAAGGGAGATTAAGGGTTTTTGAGTCCCTCAAACTCAGCAAAACACTTTTATCATGATTAAATTTGTTTCTTGGAATATTAGGGGGTTAAACGACCCCTCTAAGACAGAAGAAATTAAGAAACTTATTTTTAGCATCTCATTTGCATCTTGTTGGTTTAGTGGAAACTAAAGTGAAGTCTGTTAATTTCCCTTCTATTAAATAGCATATCTTTTTGCATTGGAATTCCTATGTCAATTACCAAAGTCGTCCATTTGGTAGGATTTGGGTGGGATGGAATCCAAATATTTTGGAAACTACTAACTTCCATGAATCTGATCAAGCTATTCATTGCCATGTCCAACATATGGAAATTCAATTAAGCTTTTTTGCTTCTTTCATTTATGCTTCCAATGAGGTGGTGGAGGGAAGAAGGCTTTGGAGTGAGCTAAGATTTCACTCAAGTAACTACTATGATGAGCCTTGGATTTTTTTGGGAGATTTCAATATTATTAGAAATCCTAGGGAGTCTTTTGGATGCTCTGGAAGGTGGAGCAATGCCATGGATGAATTTGAGGAATGCATTCAGGATTCTGAGTTGGAAGATTTGCGCTTCTTTGGCATTCTTTTCACCTGGGCTAATAATAGGGATGAATCTTGGATTTGTAGAAAATTGGATAGGGTTGTGGTGAATGCAGCTTGGAATAGATGTCTTCACTATTCAAGTGCAGAGTTTCTTCCTCAAGGTATCTCTAATCATTCTCTACCAGTGGTTAAAATTGGTGATCCTTTAGGTAAGATAATGACTCCTTTTAAATTATTCAGTCATATATTTTACCATGAGAAATTTCTTAGCTCTGAGGGATAGGGAGCCAATGTGCAAAGTACTTGGCAATTTCAAGTCTGTTGTAAGCTGAGAAAGCTGAAAGGCAAGTTTAAGGAAGCCTTTAAGAAGAAAGGGACTGCTGCAGTTAATGCTTTAGAAGCTAAAGCTACTTTGGAGGCATGTCAAAGAGGTATTGATGCTAATCCCTCTGATCAGTCTCTTAGGAATCAATTGAGGTTATTGCTTAATAATTATCTTGCTGCTGCTAAAATTGAGGAAATGGAGTATAAACAGAAGTCCAGAGTCTTATGGCTAAAAGAGGGTGACAACAATACTTGTTTCTTCTTCAAAACCTTGATAAATAGAAGAAATATAAAGAAAATCCTCTCTATTAGAAGATCTAATGGGGTTCTTGTCAAGGGTGGAGTTGCTGTGCAAAATGAGGCTTGCAAATACTTTTCTAGTCTCCTTAATCATGGCTCTCCCAACACTTCTAACTCTGATATGGAGTTCTTACTTAGAGATCTTACGGAAGTTGTCCATGGTAAAGTCACTGAGCAGCAGACCTTGTTCACAAATGAGGAGATTGAATAGACTTTCTTTTCTATGAGTGACCATAAGACCCCTGGGCCTAATGGTTTTAATCCATACTTCTTTAAGAAGGCTTGGCCTATTATTGGGAATGATACTACTACTACTGTTAAGGAGTTTTTCAACTCTGGTACGTTATTGAGGGATTAAACACTACAATCATTGCCCTTGATCCTAAGATCCCTAATCCCTCTTCTATGAGTAACTTTAGGCCATCTCCAAGTTGATTGCTTCCAGAATTAAAAGTTTTCTTCCTCAGCTTATCAACAAGTCTCAGGCTGCCTTCATCCATGGTGGGAGGATTAATGTTAATATTCTTATTCCCAGGAGCTCTTTAGAGACTATCATAGAAACCAAGGTAGTGACAAGTGTGCTATTAAGGTGGATCTCAGAAAAGCCTTTGACTATTTGAACTGGAATTTTTTAATGGCTATTTTAGAAGCTATGAACTTTCCTCCTCTCATTAGGAAGTGGATTTGGCCATGCATCTCTACTCCAAAATTCTCTATTAATGTCAATGGTGAATTGGTGGGTCTCTTCTCTAGCTCTAGAGGATTAAGACAAGGGGATCCTCTCTCCCCTTATTTGTTTGTTTTGGCAATGGAAGCTTTGTCCTCAATAATCCAGTCAAATATTATTTCAAGCAATGGTTTCAAATATCATTGGAGATATAAGAAGATTATTCTATCTCATCTGGTTTTTGCTGATGACCTATTATTGTCCTGCCATTGTGATCTTACCTCTACTCATGTTATGAAAGATATTTTGGTTCAATTTCAAACACTCTCTGGCCTTGATGCAAATGTTACTAAGAGTAACATCTTTTTTCTGTTTTGTCCAAGAAGATGTTAAAGTGCAGATTATTCAGGATTTTGATTTCTCTGAAGGACATCGCCCTATTAAATACCTTGGGATTCCCCTGATTTCTACAAGTTTGAGATCTATCCATTGTAATGAATTAGTGGTCAAGATTAAAAAGAGAATTAGATCTTGGAAAAATAGGTTCTTGTCATATGCTGGCAGGCTCCTTCTCCTACATTCTGTCATCACCAGTATTCAGAATTATTGGTCTTCTCATGTCTACCTTCCTCAGCAAATCATTGAGAAGGTAGAGCAATTAATGAAGATATTCTTATGGAAGGGCTCTGAGCTGGGTAAGTTTGGCTCAAAATTTTGCTGGGGTGATCTTTGTAAACCTAGGAATGAGGGTGGCTTGGGTATCAAGAGAATTAAGGATGGCAATTTTTCTTTGATGTTGAGATTTATTTGGCTCTTGTTTACTGATAAACAGAATCTCTGGGTTCTTTGGATCCATGCTTATTATTTGAGAAGCAGAAGTTTCTGGGAGGTGAACACGCCTCGTTGATGTTCTTGGAACTGGCTGAATTTGTTAAAGGCTAGAGATTTAATTAGGCCTCATTTGGCTCACTTGGTGGGGAATGGTCATAACACCAGGTTACTCTTTGATTATTGGCATCCTTTGGGGCCATTAAACTCATCTTTCAACCTAAGTGACTTTCATGCCAAGGGATTCACTAATGAATCTTTGGTAAGCAGCATTATTTGCCATAACAATTGGTAGTGGCCTGACACCTCCTCACCTGTTTCTCTTGCTATAGTGAATGTTATGCCTTCCTATTATCCCAACTCTAATAGAGAAGATAAATTGAGCAGGTTGCCTTCCCCCAATTCTCTTTTCTCTACAACTTCTGCCCGAGAACTTATAAGATCCATATGCTTCATTGTTCCTTGGCATAAACTTGTTTGGTTTGGCAAAGCTATTCCAAGAATGGATTTTATGCTATAGTTGGCTATCAAGGGCAGACTGAGCACTATGGACAAAGTTTGCCACTATTCTCTGCAGGTCTCTGGATGAATCTCACAACCACTTATTCTTTGAATGCCCCCTTTTTTGCTCCAATTTGAAATTTTGTGATGTCTTGGTCTACCATCAATTGGCAGCACAAACCTTGGCCTGACCTCATCTTATGGGTTGCCAATGCTTGGAAAAGAAAATCTATGGCTAAAGTTATTTGTAGATTATGTCTTGCTGCTTCTGTCTACAACATTAAGATAGAAAAGGATAATAGAAGATTTAAGAGCATGCAAAAAGACCCCTTACCGTATGCTTCCCGATCCACCACACAATCAGATTTAAACTTTTCTCTCTTAAGTTCAAGCATTCAAGCCAGAATGTGGACTTAGCTCAGCAATGGTCTTCACCAACTTCATGCTTAGTCAAATTGTTTGTATTTGGCCTGGGTTTGTTAACCAACCAAAAGACTTGGTCTTTGAAGCTGATCAAAACTCCACAACCTCCTCCACAATACACTCTTGACTGAGTCCATATTAGGCAAACTATATCTTATTTTTTGTTCAGATTTTTTAGGCTTAAACTCATAATAGCATAACAGCCTTGTATCTATAAATATACAATAAATGATATAATGAAAGTACTGAATACAAAATACATTTTTACAAACTTTTTCACATATTCTTTCATGGTATCAGAGCATTTTTAAAAGCTCAAGGTTCTTCCTTCAATCATTTTTCTTTTGTCTCTCATGGCTTCCATTGATAATGCTTCCACATCTATTTTCATTCCTCCTAATATTGGCCAGCTTATCTCAGTCAAGTTGGACGGTGAGAATTTTCTTCAATGACTGTCTAAGTTTATACTAGTCTTGAAGTCCAATGATCTCATGGGTTTCGTGCATGGTTCTAAACCGTAACCCGATCAATTGCTTGCTCCTACAGTTGATAAAATTACTGGTGATGTTAACCCCACTTATCTACTGTGGAACAAGAAAGACCAATTTGTTCTTTATTGGATCAATGCTATATTGTCTCCAAAAGTCCTCTCCACTATTTTGGACTCACCACTGCCCAACAAGCGTGGAATTCTCTATCCACCAAATTTGCGTCTCAATCTCGTTCTCGGATTAATCTTCTCTAATGGCAACTTTGTAGCTTGCGACAATAGCATAAATCCTGTTTTGAGTACCTTGCCCATGCTAAAAACATTGTCGATTAGCTTGCTTCTGCAGGAAAATCAATTGATGACAATGATCTAGTTTCTACTCTCTTAGGTGGACTCAACTCGGCTTTCATTCCTTTTCAGAATTCGATCACTATTGCTTCCAGGGACAAAAGTATGAATTTTGCAGATTTTCAAGCTGAACTTACCTCTTTCGAACTCCTACTTTAGTCTCACCAACGATGGTTCCTCCTGAAAATTCATCCGCCTTGGTTGCTCGCCAAAATCTGTCCCAATACCAGTGCCATTCCAAGTCCAAAAATAACTCGAAGCCAAACTCCAACTTTGGTCCAAATAGTAATTCCTTCCAATCACCATCTGCACCTTTACATTCATCTTTAACCACTGATCTCCATACTCGCGCACCTTGTCAAATCTGCCGCAAATTAAGTCACAAAGCCTTGGATTGCTTTCATCGATTTGATTATTCCTATCAAGGTCATCATCCTCATCCACAATTAGCTACGATGGTTGCTCAGGTAAATACCGCTCTCATGGCTAAGGTTGATCCTACTGCTAATGAACACACATGGTATGCGGACAGTGGCACAAATCAACACGTCACTGCTCATCTTAAACAACTCTCTTCCACAATCCTATACTGGCAATGATAATATTGTTGTTGGTAATAGCTCTAATCTGAAGATTGCCCACACTAGTTCCATTCGTTTTAACTCAGATTCCTTGCCTCTTGTCGTGTCCAATGTGTTACATTGTCCTCAAGCTTCCACAAATTTGCTCTCGATTAATCAATTTTGTCATGACAATCACTGTTTTTTTATTCTCACTGACTCTCATTATTCTATTCATGAATTATAGACAGGCTGACTGCTACTCCAGGGAATGAGTGAAGGAGGCATATATCCTCTCTACTTACAAACACCGGCTTCTCATCAACACAATTCCTTCACTGCATTTCTTGGTGTCAAGGCTCTGGTTCATTTGTGGCACTCCAGATTTGGCCATCCTTCCCATCCCATTGTTTCCCGTTTACTTCAGGCTCATAGTTTACCATTTAATGGCTCATTGAATAAAAGTCATGTATGTGAACCTTGCTAATTAGGCTAGGGGAAACAACAACCTTTTCTATCATCATCTAGGATTTCTTCTTCTCCTCTTGAACTTGTACACTCTGATGTTTGCTCTTGTTCAACTAAGTCTATTGGGGGTTGTCTTTATTATGTTCTATTTATTGATGATTGGTCACGCTTTACATGGTTGTATCCATTAAAGTCGAAATTGGAAGTGTTCACATGTTTTGTCAAATTTAAATTGTTAGTGAAAAATCAGTTCTCTACCTCCATTAAACAATTTCAAACTGACAATGGCGGTGAATTTATGTTAACCGAATTTCACAATTTTTTGGCTATGAATGGCATCTTGCTTCGCCAAAGTTGTCCTCACACATCTCAGCAAAATGGTTTGGCTGAGCATAAACATCGTCATATCATGTAAATGGGTTTAACACTTCTTGCTCAGTCCCATTTATCAATGCGATTTTGGGTTGATGCTTTCCTCACATCCATTTTTTTGATAAATCTTTTACCCATCCCAGTGTTGCAAAATAACTCTCCATTTTATCAATTATTTGGCAACATTCCAGATTATACTTTTCTCAAATCTTTTGGATGTGCTTGTTATCCATTACGACGACCATATAACACACAAACTAATATTTCGTAGTAAGTAATGCATTTTTCTTGGTTATGGTTTGTCTCATAAAGGATGTCGCTGCCTTAATCCAACAACGTAGAAAGTCGATATTTCACGAAATGTTGTGTTTGATTATGAGTTGTTTCCAGCGGATAAGGGTACGCCTTCTTCCTTGTCCTTACTTCCCTCCACCTCTCACGTGTAATTACCCATAAAAATAAAAAAAAAATTTATTTTATTTTGGTGCATTGGCTGCCTAGGAGTAATTATATATATATATATACTAGTCATTGCCCGTGTCTTAAGGCACTATATAACCCATAAAAAAATCGCAAGTAATTTTCCATCTTGAAAACGAAAGTGGGTCAAAAACAGTCATACCAATTCTTTTAAAATAACCCGAAATATATTGTCGATCATATCCTTCATATTAATAGAACTATCCCAATAATGTATAAAAAAAAATTCCTCAAAACAATATCACATATACAAATACCTCGGGAAAAAAAATACTAATTAAATCTAATAAAAATTATAATTTTTAAGTAATAAATAAAATCTTACTCATTTATAAGACGTATGAATTTATCACCATGTCACCATTCAACCAAATAACACAATATAATTGTAAATTTAATTACTTGTTATTTTTTTATTTCTATTAGCTTGGGCTTTGAATTTTTTTTATTTTTTTTGGTGCAATTTTGTTATATATATACACATATTATACACAAATAATTATTTAAGATATTAAGTTTAATTTGAGTGTATAGTTATTTGAAATTTGATTGAGTTTAATAGGTTGAAAAAGGAAAAGAAAGCTGGTTGAGTTGTTAAAGTTGCAGGAGACTTCGGTAGGTTGAAGAAGATAGGAAATTTGAAATTATGGAAAGCTCTCTTTTAGTTTCAAAGAGCTTTATTTTGACGTCTATATTATTTTAAACTTAATTTTAACCACTGTTGTACTTGGTAAGTTGGAAGAATAGAATTTGAAAAATTTCTGGCAGTCCCGATAAAAGGAAAATTCTTTTTTCAAAGAAATTACACTTTGACCCCAAAAGTTTCAAAAATTATGATTTGACTCCAAAACTTTAGAAACTTTTTCTAAACAGCCCAAACTACTTTTATACCCTATTACCTCATATTATAAAGGATATTTATATGTAAAGGATATATATTAAGTATAAATCAATGGGTAAGAAGTACGTAAATTAAATATAGAATCGCGAAATGACGAAATTAGGAATAAGAATTGATCGTTATATGTTATTTTGGATTAGGTGGTGATTGCATTGAGGTTGAAAAAGAGGGCTTTGAATTGGATTTTGGGAATCAAGGTGAGTAGTTTACTACTTTTTTTGGGAGAATTTTCTATATTAAATGTGTGGGTGCGTGCGTGTGGATTTTTCATATATATGATATATGTGTTGATGTTTAGGGTTGCAATTAAATGTTTTACAATTTTGAACTGTTATACATGTGAATTTTGGAAAACTTGTTGGATGATTTTATATCATTGCTTTGGTGATGAAATGAAAATTTTGTGTGCGTTGGGACTAAAACTACAGTTTTGGTGTGGATAAAAATCATGTTTATGAGACGCGGACTGGGTTACCAGGTCTAAATGGTAACGAGATTGTATACCGATGTGATCGGTATAGAGATGTGCACATAAGGGCCAGTCCTCAGGCTAGTGATGACAAGAGACAGGGCCAGTTACCAGGCTAGTGGTAACAAACATAATTTGACAAATGTATTTGGGACTGAATTTGTGTGTAAGTGTTTTGGGTTATAAATGTCTTTTCATTTATAAAGTTATTTGTGAACATGAGTGGGTGTTTTGGGTTATAAATATCTTTTCATTTATAAAGTTATTTGTGATCATGAGATCATTTTGTTTACATGATTATATAAGTGAGATTGGGTACAATTTGTTGTACTTATGTATGTATCAAAGTTTATTTTTTGTATATAAACTATGAGATTTATTTTCACACCTCATTAGAGGTGGTTGCTATTCACAGGCCTTCGTGCTCATCCAAATATTTAACATTTTTCAGGTGAGGATCAGGGTGAGGAGTAAGTCCACAGATAGACAAGGGATTAGAGGAATTGAAGATATATTTTTTTGTAGGTCTTCAGGAATAAATGTCTTTTATAGTTTTGAAATAAATATTCAATTGTTTTGGGAACAATGTTGCTTATCCTTAGAGTAGTGAACCTTACGGTTTAATTATTATTTTACATGAGTTTAATAATGATGTTGGTGATGTTTAGTTTATTCTTCTGGTATTCATTAGGTCGATGGATTGAATCACTTTATTATTTGTCTTCTATTGTATTTTGCATTTATTATGCACATTGTTGGTTGGTTAAGGCCTTGGTGGCCGGTCCGCCGCCCACCCTATGTGATCCAGGGTTGGGGTGTGACATCATGCTTCCCCTCACCCTGATCCCCTTATTCCCTTTCAAATTCCTAGCCAACTACCTTGGTCACCTATCTCTTCCCCAGTCCCTAATCCTTCTCTTTCACTGCCTCCATCATTGGCTACAACTTTTCCCCAACATTTGGATTAGCCTTCTATTCCTCCTTATTCTCCTACTACTCCTCCATCACCCCCTCCACCTTTATTTTTGCCTCCTGATGATTCTCCATCACCAGATTCACTACCCTCTCCTCCGCCACATCCTCTTTTTTCTCGGGTTATTACTCGCTCTCGAACATGCAATCTTAAAACCAAATATTTTTCTGATTATAAATTGTTTTACTCCACTCGCCATCCACTTTGTGCCTTACATGCTATTAACCAACCAATTGAGCCCACCTGCTATTCCACAATAATTTTATCACCATAATGGCGCACTACCATGGGGTAGGAATTTGATGCCTTAATTTCAAATGGCAAATGGTCGTTGTGTCCTCGACCTCCTAATCATAACATGGTTCGAAATAAATGGGTTTATCGTATCAAACAAAAATCTGATCGATCTCGGTTGGTGTCACCCCCCAAATTTCACAAAAGCGTGATTAAAAAAAATTACTTTGTTTATTCCGAAAAGACCAGCCGGTTTGTTTTAAAAACATTTAGAAAAAAATCTCTTTAGTTTAAATAAATCATTTTTTTAGAAAATTTTAGTAGAGTTTCCTTTGAAAATAGGGCATCCAGATAATTGGTGAGAGTTACTTGTGAGAGCATTAAACATAATAATTATGCCTAACTAGTCATTCGCATCATATTAATCATATACATCCCTTCTTATAATATCCACAAATAAGTCATTGTCATTCAATACCGGGGGTGGCAAATGGAGGCCCACGAAGTCCTCCCAAACCCGGGTTATAATCTAATTATCCAAAATTCTTCGTCATGAACATAATATACAGAATATCTAAAATCTTTATAAGTAAAACATTTAAAAGGTCTCAATCTATACATATTCCCTCAAATTAACCAATATATAAATCACTTACAAATCCTCAATAATATACATCATCGTATATTGTTCTTTACATACTCTAACTAAATATAGAAAAATCATAACAACTATCTTTTGCTTCGATACTCCCACTATGCAATCCACCAACATATGCCCATAACTGAAAATGTTAAATGATAGGGGTGAGCAACCACACGCTCAGTAGGATAATCCTTTTCACAAGCATATACAAGGTTTTAAATACCAACAGTTCACAATCATAATGATAGGTAATAAAATAATTTATTAATAAGTCTAGGTACACGATAAGTAGTAAGTATTTTTGAAAGTACACTTTTTACTATCATTTGAAATACATAAGTGAAACATCAAGGAATTTACCACATCGAAATCAAATCTCAAAATAACACTACAAAACCTCTCTTCTTAAAACATAATGCAACATCATTGATTTTCTAAAGTACGAAGTGAGAAATCTTTATACAAGTATATGTATAACAAATCTGGTAAAGTAATCATTTTTAATTTTTGAACACAATTTCAGAAACTTGTTCTTTCTAGAGTATTTTTCAAAAATATTAACTTCACATACTTTTGCCTCAATCTCACCTTACCTCACCCCACTAAAGAGGTTTGTTGGAATATTGGTCTATTGGTTTCTTGGCACCCAAATCCATGTATGTTACCCATACAGACAAATATCATCAAACTAACACCGGTTCACGAATGAACCATCCCTGGGGAACCTTTTGGGTCTTGCACCAAAGGGTCTCATTACCCTTCTTGCTTTTCAATGGGGATGTGTGGGGTACAACTTGTGATGCCACACAGGCTGTGTAACGCCCCAAAAACCACCCTAGAAGGCATTACCTTTTAAAACCATTCATACCATGGGAACAACTAATAAAATTCATAAATAACCGGGGGTCCTTAATTTAATAAAATTCGGGCAGAGTCTCCTTTGTTCGGGGAGCTCTACCCAAAACACAACCTGTGCAATTATACTACATTGACCACACCAGGTCCATTTATCCATAAAATATTTACAACATTATCCAAAATAATAAGCCCAAGTCATTGCTATTACATCTCAAAAAAATTAATTAAAGTAGCGCAGCGGAATAAACAAAAGAAGCTAGACTACACAATGTTCCTAGTCTAGTACAAAAGGAAAGGAGGTCGCTCTATGCGTCCACCTCGAGATCCACACTCCCGTCAAGTGGAGTCTCCCAAGTAGCGGGCTCCTCGACCCTTACGTCCTCCTCAAGCGGGTAATCTGAAAAATGTTAGTGGTAGGGGGTGAGCACGAAGCTCTGTAGAAAAATTCTCCCAAACTCATACAAGGTTTAGAAAAACATTTAAAACGGTGACATTAAAAAAAGGATCTCAAGTTTATTTAAAAAAACATTACTTAAATGAATAAACGAACACCACATACAATTAATAATCATTAATGACCATAAATAATTCCCAACAATTCTTTTGGTAGGTGGCATACTTTGTGGTAACCACCACCCCCTTTTAGGTCACATTTGATTCTCAAGCATCCTTACCGGGAACCTCTTGAGAATGGATGAGCATCCTTACATGCAACCTCTCACCAATCACTACATTGTTTCTCAAGCATCCTTACCGGGAACCTCTTGGGAAGGGGGTGAGCATCCTTACAAGGAACCTCTCACTATAACGGACTTATTTATCAAGCATCCATACCAGGAACCTCTTGAGAAGGGGTGAGCATCCTTACATGGAACCTCTCACTCATGTGCATCACAAACAACCCAATCAAGCATACAATTCCAACATTTATCTCAATTTACAAGTATCTATCCAAAATTCCCAAAATATATCATGTAACAATTTCACAACCAACTAAGAAAAATACATGAGATCACAATAACATCATTTTTCTACCCAACACAAAGCACTACGGTTTCGAAAATCATAATAAATAAAGCATTTAAGAAGGAAATACATCACTCTCCAAAAATTATGGGAGAAATCAAAAGAAAAACCATTTTCTCTTGAAACTTAGGGTTTGAAGATGAGAAAAAGGGATTTAATGATTATTCCACCATAAATTTGTTTAAAACATGATAATCCTTGCAAAAAGTCTAAGAGATGATGATTCCATAGCATATATATATCATTGATAGCCAAAACATGTATATATATATACCCTAACCTCAATGTAAGTGAATGAGAGAAAAACCCCTACCTTGAATCAAGATTGAAAGTGATACCCAAGCTCTAGGGACCTCCCTCTTCCCTTTTCTTCCTCCCTTAGTCTTCCTCTAGGGTTCTAAGGGTTGGGGTGTGAGAGTGGAATGAAGAAATGAAGAAAATGAGAAGATAATGGGGTTATAAGGGCAGTAAAATCCCGAATTTTACTGTTCATTGGGCCCAAAAATTTCATTTTTCTCCAAAATTACAATTTTGTCAATAAATATCTTCATTTTGATCCCTATGACTACCCTAAGGTTTTTCGACGTTCCGGATTCATTTTTAATGTTATTTTAACCTAAAAACATTTATTTTTATGATTTATTTCAAAACTAAAATAAATTTACACTCGAAACATTAAAATTACTATTCAAGGAACACCACAGTGCAGATTTTGGTCAACTTCGGAGAATAAACTGATTTGACTCAGGTATTTCTAGTATGTGTGACCTATATGATTGGAAAGATATACGAGTTAGGGTTCTAACAAAAATAACGGTGCCTAATTTGGACTTTCCAACAAAGAGTTATGATCAAATTAGTGAAAGGTAGTCTGCCGGACTACTTGGTTCTTCTATACTTGTCTAACTCGAGTTTGGGTGTCTTTTGTTACAAATTCTATCTCATACCCATCTCCAATATAGGTAGTATGACTTGCATAAAGATCCATGTCTAGCATCATTCATTAACCAAAACCAAATCCATCCCAAATCTCTCCAACACATATTTCTACACCAAACCTATTTAATACAAGTTCTAGGACCTAAAATTTCATATTTTCACTTATTAAAACTAAATCTCAACTATTATTTCCACTAACATTTTATTTCTTTACTTTTCCAATCTACCAAATTCAAACACACATCACTACACATATTCATATTTTTACAACAAATATTTACTATATATCTATATACATATATAAAAAAAAATGCAGGGTGTTACAGGCTGTCACCGAAAACCACTACCATCACCAACCGTCTGAAAAGCAAGAAGGGTCTCGAAGTTGTGATGCTATTAGGACTAGTAGCCGCCTTGGTAACCCCCTTAAAGGGCCCCAACCGTCTACTAACCCTCTGTCTGTCGGTACCGAGCATACAAGTTTCAAACCATAATTCATAATCACCTTCAATTTCCAACACCAACTACAACTTCGACACTTTTTAAAAAAATACATAGTTTTACAAAATCTCACATTTCTAATTCCAATATAACACATTTTCAAAATAACTCACACACACACCAAAAATACAATTTGTACCATTTTATAGCAAATTTTACAAATTAAATGATTGAGAAGTTATATACATCAACACCACCATTTCCATACTTTAAAATAACTCAACAGTACCCAAAATCATGGTAAAATATACTCAATTATATCATAAAAATCAATACCTCTTTCCACAATTTATCATTTCAATACTTATAGTCACTTTGACATTTTATCAAACACATGATAAACATAAAATTTTCAAATACACATTTACAAAGTAACATACTCATTCTTAAGAGACAAATCAAATACATTATATACAAAATCACATATATTCTAAAGAATCTAAAATCTTAAGTTCAATCAAACACCCATAACAAAAATAAAGTTAGGGTCTCAAACCCACATTACCCAAATTCATTTAATACATGTAGGTTTACAAATTCATAGTAAACTCATCATTTAATTAAGACCTATAGCATGTATTTATCTTATACTAAACAAATAGATATAGAACATACATGAGATGCATCAATGTATATGCAAGAGAAAGGAAAACCCTACCTCAAAACCCAAGAACCCAAGCTCCACCTTCAAATCTTCAAGTGAATTCAAGAATCTCAAATAATGTTCTTAAGTTTTCAAGCAAAAGTCCAAGCTCTAATGACCTCCTTCTCTCTTCTTCTCTCTCTAATTCTATGGTTTATGGAGTAGTATTGGATGAGAGGTGTGAGAAAAATGGAGGTGAAAATGGGGTTATGAGGGCAGAAATTTGCGCTGAGTACTGTTCACAGGACCAAAAAAATTGTATTTTCTCCAAAATTACGGTTTTATCCCAAAACTTCTCCAATTTGATATGTATGACTACCCTAAGGTTTTTCGACATTCCGGATGCATTTTTAATGTTATTTTAGGCTAAAAAAATTTATTTTTATGAGTTCTATAAAAATCCAAGCCAAACTATACCAAAAATGCCAAATTTACAATTTTTACCCTTTTAGATCACAATACCGACTAAATGTCTAACCCAACTTTTTTCATCGCTCTCGGATTCAAGCCAAACTATACCAAAAATGCCAAATTTACAATTTTTACCCTTTTAGATCACAATACCGAGTAAATGTCTAACCCAACTTTTTCATCGCTCTCGGATTCAATATCGATGTTCTTTTGACCTATAAACTTTTAGAATTATTATTTAACTACCCTTCTAAATCTTACATGCCTTCAACTCTATATTTGACACAAAAGTCATTACGTGCAAACTTAAACCTTGCGATTATTTTACAAATTACGCTTCGAAGTTTCCAAGATGATTTTTATTATTTTATGAACATTCTTAATGTATTATGAATATATATATATATATATATATATATATATATATATATATATATATATATATATATATATATATATATTCATTCATTCAAAAATAATACGGAATCTTACAGTTGGTTGCCAAGGGATTTGATCAACTTCGTGGTGTTGATTTCGCTGAGACTTTTAGTCCAGTGATTAAGCCTTCTACCATTCGTGTTCTCTTAACCTTGGCTGTTCACTTTGATTGGCATGTGTGTCAATTGGATGTTTCTAACGCATTTCTTAATGACTTTCTAATAGAAGAGGTTTATATGGAGTAACCCCATGGTTTTGTTAATTCTCAATATCCAGATCATGTGTTGTCGCCTGCACAAGGCCCTTTATGGCTTAAAACAAGCTCCGTGTGCTTGGTACACACACCTTCGGGATTCCCTTTTGGACCTCGGCTTCCATTCATCTTCAGTTGATTCTTCCCTATTTTTGTTTCGTCAAGATGATTCTCATATCTCTACTCTGGTATGTGTTGATGACATTTTGGTTATTGGCACACATAATTTCATGACATCTTCTATTATTAATAGTCTTCAGCAAGAATTTCATCTTAAGGATCTTGGACAACTTGATTATTTTCTTGGGATTAAAGCATCTCGAGACTCCACTGATCTTTATCTCTGGCAGTGCAATGGTGGGAGCCAAACCTCTTTCCTCTCCCTGTATTCTTGGTTCCAAGTTTTCTTCTCTGGATGGTGCCCCTTTATCCAATTTTGATGCGACCACATATCGCCAAATTGTAGGTGCCTTACAATATTGCACCCTTATGCGGCCTGATATCTCATACTCTGTTAATCAACTCTACCAACATATGCATCAACCTTCTACAACCCATTGGACAGCTACCAAACGTGTGTTACGCTATCTTAAAGAAACCATTGATTATGGTCTTTGGTACTCGAAGGGTGATCTGTCTTTGCAGGCCTTTAGTGATTCGGATTAGGCTAGTAATCCAGATGATCAACGTTCTACTTCTGGTTATGGTGTCTTTTTGGGGCCTACTCTTATTTCATGGTCTGCCAAAAAAAAAAAAAAGTGTTGTCTCACGCTCCAGCATGAAGGCTGAATATCGAGCCTTGTCTCTTGCCACGGCTGAATTATATTGGCTAAGGATGTTGTTTTGCGAGCTTCATCTTCCTCTCTCTTCGCCTCTTATGTTATGGTGTGACAATTTCAGTGTTATATCTCTGTCATCGAACCCAGTCTTCCATGCTCGGACAAAGCTTGTTGAAGCCAACTTTCATTTTATTCGGGAGAAAGTTCTCAATGGTGATATTATCGTTAAATATATCAACACGAAAGATCAAGTTGCCGACATCTTCACAAAGGGTCTTTCCTCCATTCGTTTTGCTCTCCTTCGTGACAACCTGATGGTAGTTCTTCTCGCCCCATCTGCTTGCGGGGACTTGTAAACCAACCAAAAGACTTGGTCTTTGAAGCTGATCAACTCCACAACCTCCTCCACATTACACTCTTGACTGAGTTCATATTAGTCAGACTATATCTTATTTTCTGTTAAGATTTTTTAGGCTTAAACTCATAATAGCGTAGCAACCTTCTATCTATAAATATACAATGAATGATATAATGAAAGTACTGAATACAAAATACATTTTTGCAAACTTTTTCACATATTTTTTCAAGTTTGACCTTATTCTTCCTATGCTTCTTGATTCTTGGCTTTTGCTTGGTATTTTGGTGGTTGTGTCTGTATGCTTATACTTCCATCTAAATCTCATCCCTTTTTTGTTATATTTTGTATTATCTTCTTCCCTTTGGCAATGAAATTCATTTACTTCCCAAAAAAAAAAAAAGATATAACTGGGTGTTAGATAGTCTATCTCTTCATTGGGTGTATATTCACAATGTCAAATATGATTATATTTTCCAAAGGAATGATCAATATATAGACACTATTTTATTGAGTTTAATCCTACTATTTTTGCTTAATGCAAGTCAAATTAAGGAATTGGAATTGCAATAATCACAATAATTTATCTGATACTTTCATTGGATTTTTGTGTCAAAAGTTTGCGTCTTGAGCTTTATATTGAACAGTGAAAAATTTGAAAAGGCATTGTTTTGTGTACCTTTGAAAAATATTATTTGTTTTGAGCCAAACAAATAGATATTGAAACTTTTCCAGCCTTTGATCCCCCACCCCTCAAAACAAAGAAATTAATATCACAATCTTACTGAGTTTACTTTAATTATTTGCATTGTCAGGATCACTTTTTCTAATTTTGGTGCTAAACAAAATATTCATAATAAAATTGTCCATGTGCAAGCTCGTTTATACCAACTAGTAAGATTAAATGTCCAATCAACACACTCACAAATAATCACAAAACCAACAAATTTACCAAAAAATATAATTAAAGTCAACTAATGAGGTGTGTTTATTAACCCAAATTCAACACTTAAAATGAATATATTCGGTACTTATAAACTAAGTCCGTTTGATAACTAAAATTAAGATCTCCTAATATATTAAGTACTCATTAAAAATAAGCTAAAATATTAAGTAGGAGATCACTCACATAATTCTAAAAGGAAAGCGCTCAAAAAAGCATATATTTTTCAATTATGATAATTTTACCTTGAAATGTTTCACAATTCTATTAAATCTCTAGAGTCCTCCTTTCTTCAAAACCCAAAATCCTCAATTTCCTTAGCCTCCACCGTCTGTTAAAGAGGTCAAACGTGAATGGTCTCTTCTCTTTTCTTTCTCCTATCTTCTCCCTTTTTTTTTCCATGACCAAGTATCTTCTCCTGCTCACACACCGATTAACATGCAAACACTCACACACATCACATGAAAACACACAGAGAGATTAACACACACTATATCACACACACACACAATGCATACACACACACAAATATTAAATTAGGGCACCCACAAATATTTGTTCAATTTGTTGTTATTCTATTCTTAATTTATTCAATTTTTTTAATATTTTTTTACTATTTTTAATTTTTCAATTATTCTGTTATTCAATTTATTATTATTATATTCTTGCTTTATTTTTGGTTAATAGTTTATTTGGTCAATTTTTTTTAATCAGCTTTGTTCAATTATTTTATGCATGTTTGTTAAATTTGCTTTTGTTCAATTCTTTTCTAGTTCAATTCTTTCTTTGGATTGAACTAATTATTTATTTATTTATTTATTCAAGTTACTTATTTTGTTGAGAGTTTCAATGAGCAGCTACTTTTAAATGTTAATTGTCTAGTGTTCTTCAATACTTTTAATTATCAGTTTATTTGTATTATATTAATTATTTTTGTGGGTCACGGTAATAATTTGACTATGTTTAATAACACCATATACATTTAATTTTGTTTGATATTCTGTAAAAAAATGGTTATGCAGAGATGTAGAGTACAATATGATAATACTGATTATAATTTATATTATGAATTACTTGTAGATACACACACACAAAACAGATAACACAAACCCATAAGCACACACACAACCCGCAGTACACATAAACACAACGCAAAGAACACACCCCCACAGCACAATCGCTTACAGAATAAACACATAGAAGCACACACAACGCACAAAAGAGAAGGGTCTGCAAAAAGAAGGAGTGAGAGCTTCTGAATCTGAAGAAAGAAGCAAGGGAACAGGGGCGGCCCTACAGTATTAAAAAAAAAAGCTTGGGTTTTATATCCCAAATTTTTAGAAGGCCCCATAATTTTAAGTATATTACTAACCCAGAAAAAATTTAAATCCATTAAATTTTAAACCCTAAAAAGAAAAGGCCCCAAAAAAACTAAATACAATTAAAATTTTTATTGTAATAATTTGAGTCCATGATTCAATCCATAAAATTAGAAATCAAAAAATCATAAGTTGAAAAAATAAAAAATACTCAAAACAAAAGTCAACTCATATTTACCCCTACTCACACTCTTTGTGTAAAAATAAGTAAAAAATATATAAAAAAAGTTGAAATTAAACTCTCTATGTGGTAAAAAAATAAAAACAAAAGTTAAAATATTTTTCTAGGCAACACTAGCACGTACTTCTTCTCTCTCTCTCTCACATAATAAATTTAAAATTAATTAATTTTTTTAAAAAAATAATATTTAAAAAAAAAAAACTTTATTTAGTGTTGTCGCTTTAGGGCCCAAATTGCCTTGAGCCACACCTGCAAGGGAAGGTTATGTGACAAGAACATTTGTGGTTAAGATAAGGGCCTTTGAACCACCGGAATTGAATCAAGTAGATTCCATTCTACGGTGGAAAGATCACGCCACTTAGTAATTTGTCGGGGCACAGAGAAGTCAGCCTCCGAACTTGGTATTGGGAGATTAAATGATCCTTAAATAATTCATTATCGAGATATTCAGGCCAAAACCTGGATATTAATTTTTCACGACATATTTCAATACTTTGAGACATATCATGAACTAGACAATTGAAAAAGACCCTTAACAAGGATATATAAACTACCAACTTGGAGATTATGGACCTCATTACAGTGGGCATAATTTTCGATGGCCATCTCTGTGGAAGTCTAGTCTAGTGTAGTTCTGGTCTTCTCCCCATCTAGACGTTTGTGTGACAAGAACATTTGTGGCTGCGATAAGGGCCTTCGAGCCACCTCTATTTTTTTTTGTCACAATGCATAGAAAAGGAGGGGCCGGTGAGACTCGAACTTTAAAGTGGAAAAGGCACCTAAACTAAAATCTGAACATTGGGACTTAAACTAACAGTTTGCTTAAGCTACCCTCTTTCATCTACCGTTTGCTTTAACTAACATCTGAACATGGGGCTTCCCCACTTATTCATTGGTCTCATTAACTAACTAAATAATGAGTATTAGGATTTAGGATCTATTACTAATCTGATGGTACTTTTAATTTGGATATGGAGGCTGGAATTATGTGCCTTTTGTTAGGATACCAATTTGGAATCAAATTTCTGTTGCAAATAAAAGGTAAGATTATCTCTCTTACCTTGGTGTTGAAAACCTCATTGTCGCATGTGGACTATCACCTAGTTATCCTGTTCATGGTGCCAAATTAACTGTGTATCCAAACTAGTCTCTCAGGGTTCGTTTGGTTATAAAGAAAAACAAGTTATCTCTTCTCTTTTCTTCCTCCTATTTTCTCCCTTTTTTTCTCTATGATCATCTTCTCTTGCTCACACGCCGATTAACATGCAAACACTCACACACATCACACGCAAACACAAAGAGAGATTAACACACGCAAATACACTCTCCCACACACACACACTGCGCACACACACACACACACAAAATTAAATTAGGCCACCCACGAATATTTGTTCAGTTTGATGTTATTCTATTCTTAATTTATTCAATTTTTTAATATTTTTTTTACTATTTTTTATTTTACAATTATTCTGTTATTCAATTTATTATTATTATTATTATATTCTTGCTTTATTTTTGGTTAATAGTTTATTTGGTCAAATTTTTTTAATCAGATTTGTTCAATTATTTTAAGCGTGTTTGTTAAATTTACTTTTGTTCATTTCTTTTCGAGTTCAATTCTTTCTTTGTATTGAACTAATTATTTATTTATTTATTCAGGTTACTTATTTTGTTGAGAGTTTCAATGAGCAGCTACTTTTAAATGTTAATTGTCTAGTGTTCTTCAAAATTATCAGTTTATTTGTATTATATTAATTATTTTTGTGGGTCACGGTAATAATTTGACTATGTTTAATAACACCATATACATTTAATTTTGTCTGATATTCTGTAAAAAAATGGTTATGCAGAGATGTAGAGTACAATATGATAATACTGATTATAATTTATATTATGAATTATTTGTAGACACACACACAAAACATATAACACAAACCCATAAGCACACACACAACCCGCAGTACACATAAACACAACGCAAAGAACACACCCCCACAGCACAATCGCTTACAGAATAAACACATAGAAGCACACACAACGCACAAAAGACAAGGGTCTGCAAAAAGGAGTGAGGGCTTCTGAATCTGAAGAAAGAAGCAAGGGAACAGGGGCGGCCCTACAGTATTAAAAAAAAAAACCTTGGGTTTTAGGTCCCAAATTTTTAGAAGACCCCATAATTTTAAGTATATTACTAACCCAGAAAAAATTTAAATCCATTAAATTTTAAACCCTAAAAAGAAAAGGCCCCAAAAAAACTAAATACAATTAAAATTTTTATTGTAATAATTTGAGTCCATGATTCAATCCATAAAATTAGAAATCGAAAAATCATAAGTTGAAAAAATAAAAAATACTCAAAACAAAAGTCAACTCATATTTACCCCTACTCACACTCTTTGTGTAAAAAATGAAAAAAATATATAAAAAAAGTTGAAATTAAACTCTCTCTGTGGTAAAAAAATAAAAACAAAAGTTAAAATATTTTTCTAGACAACACTAGCACGTACTTCTTCTCTCTCTCTCTCTCACATAATAAATTTAAAATTAATTAATTTTTTTAAAAAAATTATATTTAAAAAAAAAAAATTTTATTTAGTGTTGTCGCTTTAGGGCTCAAATTGCCTTGAGCCACACCTGCAAGGGAAGGTTATGTGACAAGAACATTTGTGGTTAAGATAAGGGCCTTTGAACCACCGGAATTGAATCAAGTAGATTCCATTCTACGGTGGAAAGATTTGTCGGGGCACAGAGAAGTCAGCCTTCGAACTTGGTATTGGGAGAATAAATGGTCCTTAAATAATTCATTACCGAGATATTCAGGCCAAAAACCTAGATATTAATTTTTCACAACATATTTCAATACTTTGAGACATATCATGAACTAGACAATTGAAAAAGACCCTTAACAAGGATATATAAACTACCAACTTGGAGATTATGGACCTCATTACAGTGGGCATAATTTTCGCTGGCCATCTCTGTGGAAGTCTAGTCTTAGTGTAGTGCTGGTCTTCTTCCCCATCTAGACGTTTGTGTGACAAGAACATTTGTGGCTGCGATAAGGGCCTTTGAGCCACCTCTATTTTTTTTGTCACAATGCATAGAAAAGGAGGGGCTGGTGAGACTTGAACTTTAAAGTGGAAAAGGCACATAAACTAAAATCTGAACATTGGGACTTAAACTAACAGTTTGCTTAAGCTACCCTCTTTCATCTACCGTTTGCTTTAACTAACGTCTGAACGTGGGGCTTCCCCACTTATTCATTGGTCTCATTAACTAACTAAATAATGAGTATTAGGATTGTAACGCCCTGATTTTTCTCTTCTTTTCGGAGACGTTAATTGATATAAAAACACCCTAAAAATAACCGAGTGCTAATTATCCCAATAAAATTTCATTTATCAAAATCATCTCCCAATACAAATAAATTTTTCAATATAAATAAATCTCTCAATAAGATTAAAACATCAATTACATCGACATCTCCTCGTCTTTAATACTCTGATTATCTCGTTCTGATATTTCCTCTAAAATCAACCTGAAAATATTAAATAAAGCGGGAAAGTATACAATATGACGAGAAAAAATATGCTCAAGGATATTGAATAACAAATAATCGAGTATCACAAAATATCTCAATCAACAGATACAAATATTATATTTTGCATATCACACGTCATGCAGGATCTTAACACAGATCTGACACCTCACCAATCATCCCACCTCAACCCGATCTCACGGGTCTCTTGGCTGGCGATGCATCGGCTATTGGCTGCCACGATCCCGTCTCAATATCCGCAGAACACGATCAATGAGATCAAAATATTCACGATATTCAATCGAAATTCTAAAATAAAGATAACACAAGTTGGAATACAAATCAGAAAATAATCAAAGAAATACTTTTTGCAAAGAGATTTAAGGAGAGCATATTGCATACCACCCTGTACCTCAGAATCATTATTCGATAACTCTAATTTCCATTTCGTTCTTCTTCCTCTCGGTTTGAACTAAAAACACCCACCAAGTTTTGTTTTCTCTCTCCCTCTCTTCCTCCTTGTTCTCGGCTCAAATGGATAAAAGAAATAGGATATGAATGAAGGGGTTCTGGCCACAATGCCAAACCAGTCCGTGTATTGGTTTATTTATACAGTTCAGGTAATGATAAGAATACATTTGAAATATGAAATACATATGATAAGTATTGAGTACAAGATGTGCGGAAAAAAATTAAATCAAGTTGTTGGGGTCGATATGTTTGTTGCAGATGTTGAAACTGTTGGTGATAACTTTGTTATGCCGAGGTTTAAGGAAGTGGACTATTTCTCTTGCTTATCATAATGGACACCCACACCTATATTTTTGTTCCTTTCTCTTTTACTCTCCCTCACTCTCGGTTTCCAGCAAGCAAGAACACACACACACACACACACACACACACTATTTTATGAATTAAACACACACACATTTCTACACCATTAATTACAAACACCCACATTTTCTACAATATATTCAATGCTAGCTGAATTTCCTTTATTTTTATTCTCTCTCTCTTTCTTTTTCTTTACCTTGTCTTGTCTCTTTTCTTTTTTTTTTTTCAAAGTCTTCATGTAGGTGAAGACCAAAGAATAATAAAAGTTAAAATATCTATACTTTGCTCCCCTTTATTTCACTTATTATATATATCAACCACTAAACTTAAATATTCTTTATACTTTCACATCAAAATTCGTAATTTTTTATACTTAAACTACTTCTAAAAATTTGGGATCTCACAAGGATCTATTACTATTCTGATAGTACTTTTAATTTGGATATGGAGGCTGGAATTATGTGCCTTTTGTTTAGGATACCAATTTGGAATCAAATTGATGTTGCAAATAAAAGGTAAGATTATCTCTCTTACTTTGGTGTTGAAAACCTCATAGTCGCATGTGGACTATCACCTAGTTATCCTGTTCATGGTCACAAATTAACTGTGTATCCAAACTAGCCTCTCAAGGTTTGTTTGGTTGTAAAGAAAAACAAGTTATGAAAAGTGAACTAAAAGAAAGAAAAAAAAATGAAAACATATTCCCTTACTCACTTTGGTTATGACGGATGTTTTTGTAGAAAGTTGTTTTAATTTTTTTATAATTGGCTAAAATACCCTGGTGCAAACATCTGGACTTTTTTGTTTTATTGGACGAAAACTACAAGTATGCAAATACTCATTAATGATATAGAATTCTAGTTCAAGGATAAGAAGATGTGGATCAAATTTAGCCATTTTCACCGGAAAATAAATTTTCTGCATAAAATTTTGAAGGAAATTGGAAGTTGGATGTTACAAGCTTAGTTGGGTTGTATGGGAACCTTTAATGTCTTGCACTTTCTTTTGTAATCTTGCTAAACAAACACATAAAAAGTTGAAATTTTCTCTTTCCTTTCATTTCTATTATTTCTCTTGCAAAAAAAAGGACCCTAAGTAATTGGTAATTGAGATTTTATTAGGAAAAATATCAGGATTATTGGAGCCTCGAGGGCATCTAAACTTAATTTTTTGTTTTGGAAAGTAAGTATTTTCTGAGATTCAAATGAGAACCTCATGATTCATAATTATCTTGATTGTGTCTTACCGGATTTTGTGGTGAAATTGGCAAAACATATCACATCACCCTTCTGGATTTCGTTGATTTTTGTTTGTGGGGGATGACTTGACATATTTTGTTGCATGCAGAAGCTAATCCATGCATATTACACTTCATGTGGGCCTTGTTTCACAGCACTAGTGCATTTTTTCCAACTCAGTGCATCTTTTTCAACTCAAATCTTGTATAAATAAGCTCGAAAGGTCTCTTCAATTGCTCATGAGATTGTAATAAGGTTATACATTATGGCAACTTCTTTCTATCTATCAATGTTCATGCACTTGCTCTTCATTCTGTTGAGTTCTCATTACACTACATTAACAAACTGTTCCTCTTCCACACACCAACTATGCCATGACAAAGAGAGAGTTGCCCTGTTGCAGTTCAGGCAACGCTATTTAATTGACAAGAATGCTTCCATCGATCCTTCTGCTTATCCAAAGGTTGATTCTTGGAGGCTCCAAGGAAATAGTAGTGGTGATTGCTGTTTATGGGATGGAGTCGAGTGTGATGAGAACTCTGGTCACGTGATTGGCCTTGATCTTAGTAGCAGTCTTCTCTATGGTTCCATCAATTCCAGCAGCAGTCTCTTCCGTCTCACTCACCTTCGAAGTCTTAACCTTGCAGACAATCACTTCAATTACTCCCAAATCCCATATGCAATTGACCAACTTTCTGGTTTAACAAGTCTCAATTTGTCTGCATCTGTATTTTTTGGTCAAATCCCATCAGGAATTTTGAAGCTGTCCAAGTTAGCTTCTCTTGATCTATCCTTCAATGACGACCCCTTGTCTCATAAAGGTCTGCTGAAACTTGAAAAACCCAGTTTGAGGAACCTAGTTCAAAACCTATCTAGCCTAAAAGAGCTTTCTCTGTCTCTAGTGAATATATCTTCTAAAATACCCAATATCTTGACCAATTTATCATCTCTCACATCTTTGATTCTTAGAGATTGTGGACTTTATGGTAAATTTCCAATTGCTATATTCCACATGCCAAGTCTACAAACTCTACGTGTGCATGATAATCAAGATCTCATCGGTTCTTTGCCTGAATTTAACCAAAGTAGCTTCCTTGAGGATTTGAGACTTGGTGGCACCAATTTTTCCGGAAAACTACCAAATTCCATTGAAAATCTCAAGTCCTTAAATGTGTTGTACCTCGGCCCATGTAATTTCACAGGTTCAATACCCTCTTCCCTTGGTAACCTCACCCAATTAACTGAGCTAAAGTTAAGAGACAATAATTTTCATGGTTCGATTCCCCAATCAATTTTCACACTTAGTAATCTTACATTTCTTGATCTAGGTTACAATTACTTGAGTGGAACAGTAGAATCAGACATGTTTCTTAAGCTCAAAGCTCTTAGAATTTTTCAACTGTCGGGCAACAAATTATCAGTGTTGACTCATAGCAGTGTCAATGTTACCAATGCTCCTCCGAAGTTCAAGATTTTGTCTTTAGCTTCTTGCAATGTAAATGAATTCCCAGAGTTCCTACGATATCAAGATAAGTTGGAGGTGCTATTCCTTGATGACAACAAAATTCATAGTCGTATCCCCAAATGGATATGCAATGTGGGCCAAAAAACTCTCATATATATAAGCTTAGCTTTCAATTTTTTAACAGGGTTTGAGCAATTTCCGGTTGTCCTTACATGGGAGAGTTTACGAAGTTTAGACCTTAGGAATAACTTCCTGCAAGGATCGGTCCCGATTCCACCATTCTCCATCTTCTTTTATTTAGCCTCAAACAATTCACTAAGTGGAGAAATTCCACAATCAATCTGCAACACGAGATTTCTTCAATTCCTTGACTTGTCGAATAATAACTTGAGTGGCAAAATTCCCCAATGTTTAAGCAACGTCAGTGATTTCCTAGCAGTGCTGAGTTTACAAAGCAATAATTTTCATGGCACCATGCCTTTATCATACAACAAAAAAAGCAAGTTGAGAGTTATTGATTTAAGTCAAAATCAATTAGATGGTCCATTACCAAGATCTTTGGCCAATTGCACCATGTTGGAGCTTCTCAACCTTGGAAACAATCAAATGAAAGACATTTTTCCATTCTGGTTGGCAACTCTTCCGGAGTTGAAGATTCTCATTTTGAGTTCTAATCAGTTTCATGGTACCATAATCGATCACCAGTCCAATTTTGATTTCCCAAAGTTGTGCATCATTGATCTTTCCTACAGTGGTTTTATAGGAGTGCTTCCATCAAAATACTTTCAAAACTGGAATACGGCAAAAATTCATGATGAAGGTCAATCCATTTATTTTGAGGCCATTAACAATTTCAAAGTGCCAGAGATTTCTTTTTCTCAGAGTTTCCAATATACAATGAGAATGAGAAACAAAGGTCTTGAAACTTTCTATGCCCAGATTCTAACATTCTTTGTAGCCATTGATTTCTCAAGCAACAAATTTGATGGAGAAATTCCAAAATCCATTGGAAATCTCAAGGGGCTTCAATTGCTCAACCTTTCCAACAATGGTTTCACAGGTATCATGCCATCGTCCTTGGGGAACCTAAAGGATCTTCAGGCTTTGGATGTTTCTCAAAATGAGCTCTCTGGAGAGATCCCTCAACAATTGACGCAACTGACATTCCTAGAATTCTTGAATGTCTCTCAGAACCATCTTGCAGGGCCTATACCACGAGGGAATCAGTTTGACACTTTTGAGAATAATTCATTTTATGGGAATCCAGAATTGTGTGGAGGCCCTCTGTCAAAGAAATGTGGAAGTTCTGAGGTACTATTGCTGCCTCCACCTTTTACCCTTGAGATTGGCAACTCAATCTTCCCCAGTAAGTTTGATTGGATTTCCATATGCATGGGATATGGAAGTGGGCTAGCAGTTGGGTTGGTGGTTGGGCACATTCTGACCAATCGTAAACATGAATGGTTTGTGGAAACTTTTGTAAGGCAAAAGAAAAGAAGGAAGAAGAAGAGGGTGCAAAGAGGCTGAAGTCAAGAATGAATGCATATGTTGGGTTTTTTCTAGTGAAGTTCAGGGAAAAATTTAGATTTGGCCTAATGCTCTGATATTAGTGACTACCTGAAAGTGACAATGTCTACGCTTTTGTAAATTATGCTTGCTTCTCTGTGATACACTTGGACATTCTATTTTTCTCATCTATGGAGGTTAGGCTTTTAAGCCTACTCTTAGTATGTATTTAGTTTCTTTCATGTGGTTTTTATTCCTCAAATATACACAATGTCTTCATACTAAACACACACCAATGCATGTGTTCATGTATGTCCTTTCCGACAGAAGGAAGCTTGGCCACATTTCGAAGAGGAGAAAAAGTTGAACAATGTCAAGGGACACTTCTTCGTGCATTAGAAATGTCACACCCCAAATTTCACAAAAGCGTGACTAAAAAAAATTATTTTGTTTATTCCAAAAACACATGCTGGTTTGTTGTAAAAAACATGTAGAAAAGTATCTATTTAGTTTAAATAAATAATTTTAAAAAAAAAATTCGGCAGAGTTTCTTTTGAAAATCGGGCATCCATATAATTGCTGAGAGCTACCTGTAAGAGCATTAAACATAATAATTATACCTAACTAGTCATTCACATCATATCAATCATATGCATCCCTTCTCATGATATCCACAAATAAGTCATTACCGTTCACTACCGGGGTGGCAAATGGAGGCCCACAAAGTCCTCTCAAACCCGGGTTATAATCTAATTATCCAAAATTCTTTGTCATTAGCATAATATACAGAATATCTCGAATCTTTATAAGTAAACCATTTAAACTGTCACAATCTATACATATTCCCTCAAATTAACCAAGATAAAAATCACTTACAAATCCTCAATAATATACATCATTGTACATTGTTATTTACATACTCTAACTAAATATATAAAAATCATAACAACTATCTTCTACCTCGATACTCCCAGTATGCAGCCCACCGACATATGCCAATAACTGAAAATGTTAAATCATAGGGGTGAGAAACCACACGCTCAATAGGATAATCCTTTTCTCAAGTATTTACAAAGTTTTAAATACCAACATTTCACAAACCATACGAAGAAGTAATGAAAACTTTCTATAATTTAGTATAGGAACAAGATAATAAGTAGAGCATTTATAAAAATCTCACAACACATCATCATTAGAAATATACAATGTATAAATTAAAGGTTTATACATTTTAAGTCAAACCAGCATAGCAAATATTATGCATGTCTCGCATACGGACAATATAATCAATCACACTAGTTCACGGATGAACCATCCCCGGAGAACCTTTTGGATCTTGCACCCTAGGGTCTCATCGCCCTTCTTGCTTTTCAAGGGGAACGTGCAGGGCACAACTTGTGACGCCACATAAGCTATCACCGAAAACCACTACCATAACCAATCCCCCTTAGGACTAGTAGCCGCCTTGGCAACCCACTCAGTAGGCCCCAACCGCCTACTAACTCTCTGTCTGTCAGTATCGAGCATACATTTTTCAAAAATCATTATTTTCTAGATCCATAAATCCTTTTGGAAACACATGTCATAACCTTGACATTTTATCAAACATGTAGTAGGCTCAAATCTCAAAAGTTGCATTTTCAAAGCAACATAACCATTTCCAAGAGAATAAGCCATATATATTATGTACAAAATCATAGCATACTTCAAAACCCCCAAATCATAGGTTTAATCAAATACCCATAGCTAAAATCAAACTAGAGTTTCAAACCCGCAACACTAAAATCATTTCTATTTCCAAGAAAATAAGTCATATTATGTACAAGATCATAAGGTACTTCAAAATCCCCAAATCATAAATTTAATCAAATACTCATAACTAATATCAAACTAGGGTTTCAAACCCACAACACTAAAATCATTTTCATTTCTAAGAGAATAAGTTATATTATGTACAAGATCATAACATACTTCAAAACCCCCAAATCATAGGTTTAATCAAACACACATAATTAAAATCAAACTAAGGTTTCAAACCCATAACACTAAAATCATTTTTATGCATGTGAGTTCACAATTCATGACATACTCAACACTAAATCAAGGTTTGTAATAAGTATTTTGTCATCAAACACATAGTAAGTTTTAGCTAAAGAAAATACATGAGATGCACAATGTAAATGCAAGAGAGAGGAAAACCCCACCTAGAAATCAAGAATTCCAAGCCAAGTTCCTAGGATTTCCAAGCAAAACCCAAGTTTTAGAGACATTCTTCTTCCGTTTTCTCTTTCCTTTTATCTTCTCCTAGGGTTCTAAGAGGTATTGGGTGAGAGTGGAATGAAATAATGGGAGAAATGGGGCTGAAATTGGGGTTTTAGACCCAGCAGTCCCGAAGTTTACTGTTCATGGGGCAAAAAATGTATTTTTCTCCAAATTTATGGTTTTGCCAGTAAACATCTCCAATTTAATCCCTATGACTATCCTATGATTTTTTGACGTTCCGGATTCATTTTTAATGTTATTTTAACCTAAAAATATTTGGTTTTATGATTTATCTAAAAATCAAAGTCAATTTACACCCAAAACATTAAAATTACCATTTTACCCCTCGGAACCGCTATATGAACTAAACGTCTATTCCAATGTTTTCGGATCTCCCGGATTCAATGGTAATGTTATTTTGACCTAAAAAAATTAATATATTTACTTAGTTACCCTTATCAACCTTAAACACCTCCAAAAATTAAATTTGACTCAAAAGTCAATACACCGGTATCTCAAACTTACACGACTGTTCCTTTAACAACAATTCGAAGTTTCTCTCATCATTTTAATCATTTAAAAAAATACTATCAAGTTAATATCATTTATAAGAAATATGAAATATGGGATCTCACAATCCACCCCCCTTAAAATAAGTTTCGTCCTCGAAACTTAGGCTACCTCGTCTAAGTCTCAATTATTAACCACTAATCCAACCAAGTGAACTCCATTTACCAACACAAGAATATAGGTTCTAGTTTCTTTTGTGAATTCATTATCTTCACCATCACATATTTATATATAAGCTGATAATCAACAAATCCACCAATCTCAAACTACGAGTATTACGGTTAATTAAAATATTTTCAAGTCCATTCATGTCATCATATTTCTTCCCTTCAATTTCATTCTTGCAATGCTGTTTCATGTCCCAGTATAACACCTCAAATTTTCCCATGTTTGCCCCATCGTCACAGTTATAAGTCCTCAAATCCACTTTTTTTTTTTTTAAGCAATCAAACTTTTTCTATAACCCGTGTGACTATCAAAACTAATTTCTCACCACGATTCACCAATAGGTCGCCAACTTCATTGTTTACTCGTCACCTATAGTAATGATTTAATTCTCGATATTATTGTCATTCAAGGTCATGATACTCTTGCCCCATGCTCCTATCCACCATGTTCCCATCCATATTACTCTAGAGTGCACGGCTCAAGACATGACATGACTCATGACATAGCCCACTACAACAAAAATCGTTTTTTGCGACGTTTTTTTTCATCAATTAACGGGCGCAAGTATACATCAATCTCCTTCCCGGGTGCCTGTGGTCCTGGAATAAGCAATGACATCATGAAGAATGGATCGCTCATACATTTCCAGGGAGGCAGGTTGTAAGGCATCAAGATCACAGGCCACATACTGTAAGAGTTGCTCATGTTGCCAAAAGGGTTAAAACCATCGGTGGCCAATCCAAGCCTAACATTACGAGCGTCCCAAGCGAAATCAGGATATTGTTTATCAAAGTCTTTCCATTCTTCAGAATCACCAGCATGCCTTGAAAAATTCTCGTCGTCTACTCGCTTCTCTTGGTGCCACCTCATATCTATGGCCGTCTTCCTCGACATAAACAATCTTTGTAACCTCGGTTTCAAGGGAAAGTATCGCAAGATCTTATGAGGTATCTTCTTGCCCTTACCATCATTGAGCTGATATCTTGACTCCCCACATACTGTACAATTATCCAATTTTTCATTCTCCTTCCAAAATAGCATACAATCGTACCTACATGCATGAATTGATTCGTATCCCAATCCCAAAGCACGTAAGAATTTTTTAGCATCATAGAGAGACGTTGGAAGAATATGACCTTCAGGTAAAAGGTCTGCCAAAAGCTCTAACATCAATGTTAATGACTTATTGCTCCACTTACTCAATACCTTCAAATGAAGCAACTTAACCAAGAACGACAACAGTGTATATTTTTTGCAACCAGTATACAAAAAACATTGAGCATCCTTCAATAAATTTTCAAAATTTTGAACTTCTTCACTATCAACACCCTCACATGTTTCTCCAACACGAACACCCCCTAAATCATTATCCATGAACATTCCCCTACCAATATCTTCCAACATTTCAGGTATTTCGTCTCGATCATCATCTTCACTGTCGGTCATATCATCCTCGACACTATCAGCATCATCATCATCATCTTCAAATAATTGGGTGACATTCATAGGAACAGGTTCCCCATGGTGTACCCACGTCGTGTAAGAGGTCATGATCCCTTTCACGTACAAATGATTTTTCACAGTCTCATCATCATGTCATTCTGCATTCATACAATTCCTACATGGACATCGAATTTTTCCATCTCGACTCAAACGTTCCATGGCAAAATTGACAAAATATTTGACCCCATCAATGTATTTCGAATCCAACCTACGCCTAATCGTCATCCAACTCTTGTCCATAATTGCTAGCCTACAAAAGCACATATTTATCAATGTCATGTACCAAGCATCATGCAAACTATGCCGTCGACTCCTTCCTATTTTGGTAGGTGGCCCTATCCCATTCAGGAATGCACATTCTATATCATAGGAAGCATCTCTTACCGCTTCGTACATCTCTAACAGAAATCCGGCAGCATCTCCCCATAGTTCTCCAAGTACACGACATAGACTAGGTGTCGTTACTACACCCGTCTAGTATGTACACAGAGAACAATGAGATTTGCCACACAGAAGATCCAATAGATGTAACAAGTTAAGCGGTGAGATACTAACTACAATATAGACTTGTGCATTCCCAAACTGTCCGAAATTGGACAATTCAAGAAATCTCCATCGGCAAAGAATACTCTATGTCCGATGTGGATTCTTGAACGGGTACTAAGGTTTCATGCAGGCATGCATAGAATTGAAACCTTAATTTATATTAAGGTTTCAATAAATCACCAAAATGCATAACTCGCTCATAAAAATAACAATGGCATAGGATGTTCCAATTTTGGATTTGAATAGGATGTTCCAATTCAAAGCTAAGACTAAGGAAACAACACTCTAAGACTAAGGAAATTTCCAATTCAAATCCGAAAGATTGTATTGATCAGAGTAGAACACACACACACAAAAGTTCAAATAAAAATAACAATGGCATAGGATGTTCATTACATTTTGAAGGTACAACTGCTCCAAAACAAACTCGATTTGTTAATATTTTATTATTGCAAGATGCTACAATTTTAAAATTGTGTATTTTTTATACCATTGAAAAATCATAGACATTATTGGTTATACGGGATTATGTACGATAACTTTTTTAGTATCATAACAAAGTTATGACTCATTTATACTAAGTTACGAGACAAATATGTCAAATTACAAGTTAATGATATCGCGCTAGGATCGATCCAAAAAAACTTGGGATCCATCTAAGAAATTTGAATTGATCTCAAGCTTTATGGAACAATCACACATTTTTGACTTTATTGAGCAATAATTTTGATCATATTATTTGTCTTCATTGGGTCCTAGCTTGTCTTAATTTTTTGAGTACGGTGCAGAGTGGAAATGGGAGATTTTTTCCTAGGGCTCAACTAAGAAATCAGGAAGAAAAAAAAAAAGAAGAAATAGAAAATAGAACATACCAATGTATAATGTATAACAGAATTAAAGAGCTGAAATAAATTATGGGTTAATCTCAACTTGTATCTTGAAAGATCACTTAAATCTCACTTTGTAGCCTCAAAGTTTACAAATATCGCAAGATCTGTTGAAAACCCAGAAAATGTCCACTGCCTTAAATTTTTTTTTGCATCCAACAACAACAAAGCTTCCAATTTTTCGATCAAGCAAACATATGAACAACCCTCATTCAATTGATCAAAGAATCTACCTCATCTAATTGCAAAATAAAAAACCCAAATTGGGAGAGAGGAATTGGACATAGAAAAAGGGGGAGAGAGAGAGAGGGGGAAACTCACTGGAGTCACTACTGGTGGACTGCACTGGACTGGAGTCGACTGCCTGCTGCTCGCTTGATCGCTGCTGCACTGGACTGGAGTCGCTGCTGCTCGCTGGACTGCACTTTAGATCGCTGGTCGCTACACTCGCTACTAATCGCTGTCTGGTCTCAAAAAAGAAGCACACAAAAGTGACAACGTGATTCTCACAATCTTCATTGATAAATTTCACCATGATTCTCACAATTGCTACGCAAAACCCAAATCGACAGTGACTTGTTTCAATTTTATAACCAAAACCAAATCCAAATCTATAAACAAATGAAATTGGTTTCCAATCCACCAAAATCATTATTTTCAATGAATCAATTTCCAGTAAGGCAATGAATTCCATTGAAATCCACCCAAAACGTTTCAAGCTTCTATTGAAATCCACCCAAAACTCACTAGGCACCTGTCCAAACTCAAATTTTGCTCAAAACTCGATCATGAAACACTAGTATAACAAAACCCATATGACAGAACAGGTTTTTGCAAAAAATCCCAGACCATAAAACACATTTTCATCAAAAACCCACATACCCAGTAGATCAAGAAACGGTACCAAAAAACTAATTCCTCTTCAGATAACAAAAATTCGTAGCAAACAACAAAAAAACTGTCAAACATTAAAGTGAGTAGAATTTAACAAATCCACAAACAAAAGTATAAGACAAAATCCACAACAAACATACCAACCCATGAAAATAAATTACCCAAAACACAAACCAATAATCTGTTTTTGCGCTAAAAAAATCAGAAAAATCAAAGATCAAATTGGTACCTGAGCTTCGACTGAGCTTCGGCTTGATCTCTGAGTTGAATTACTACTTGAGTTACCACTTGAAAATTTTTAACTTACTTTAAAGATGTTTGCACTATTGCATTGGCATTTGTTTTTGTGTTTTTTTTTTTCAAAAAAAAAAAATTGACTAAGCCTTAAGAAAAATGAATTTACAGAACAATAGCAAGAGGACTATACATGCTGGAATGGAGCATTCAACACTTGCATAAAATTATTGAAAGGTCCCCCATAAAAGCTAACAAAGTGTGTCACTTGATCTTTTTTATAGTTCTAGCAAAAAGAGCAAGGAAGAAAGGCAAAGTGGGAGACAAAAGAAAGCAACATGCCAGCCTCGTGGTCTGCCCCTTTCTTGCTTTTGGCATTCCCCAAACATAAAAGCTTGAATTAATGGCCTTTAAACCTGGTCCAAGGCAACAAGACCTAAATGAAAGTACTCGGATAATGATATGGTACTAAAATTTATTTTCTATAACATCGCTCATACAATAAATATAAAATATAAAATTTTAGTTTGAGTTATATATAGTCATTGATCATTAATTTATTATTTAAAAAGATCAATCAAGGTGGTTCAGTGGTTGAATCTAACCTTTAATAACTTAGATGTCTCATGTTCATTTCTTTCCCATACCCTCTAAGAGCAAATTTACCCTTATCCTATTAGGAACATACTTTAACCCAATTCAAATCACGGTGACTAGCTACTGAATTTGAAAGAATAATCGGCGCATGCCTAGATACCCGCAGAAAAAAAAAAAAAAAAAACCGACCATTCGACCACTGTATGTGATTGTGTTTGATCCGCCAATCAAGCAAAAGCGTGTTTACAAGCCTCCAACCCCATGTGCCTTAGACCCCCACAAATCAGCACAAAAAATTGCGCCCATATTCAACCCATGTGTCACAATCTCATGGGTTCCTTCACTATCTGATAACCAAGTTTTGAAGTTTTTTTATGCTTCTAAGACTAAGGCTGATCTTGTATTTTAGCCACTTTTGTCCTCATACATGGTCACTTCTGTTATATAAGTAGCTAGATCAAACCCCTTCTCTTCCCCCTTGAGTTAGAGAAAGAGAGAGGGAGAGAGAGTAAAAAGGGAGACAAAAATGATCAAGTTGAGATCAAAAAGGTTCTCCAGAAGCAATTCTAAGATAGGTAGAGGTGGCAGCGCAAATGGTGGTGATACTATTGGAGGAGTTGGCAAAGGGTGTGTAACCGCCGGTGAAATCAAATGGGAAGTTCGTCCCGGTGGTATGCTTGTTCAAAAGAGAGACTGTGGAGAAGGTGTTGGACAGGGGACGATTACAGTTACAGTGTCAACTGTTTCACAGTGGCATGATATATCCATCCAAGCAACTTCAACATTTGGTAAAAATCCTCAAACTTATAAAGTTACTTTTGTCTTTACAGTCATTTTTCGTTATCCAGAAAGATAATCTCTAGATTATATAGGGGATCTTAGTGTACGAGACTCTTGGGATTTTACCAATTTTATAATATTTCTCTTCTTGTGTTGTTTTCAGGGGACTTGAAGATGATACTGTCATTAGTGACTAGCTTGGAACCAAAAGAACAAAGGGTGTTGTTCAAAGGGAAGGAGAGAGAAGATTATGAACACTTACACATGGTGGGTGTTAGAGACAAGGACAAGGTGCTGTTGTTAGAAGATCCAGCCATCAAGGAGAGGAAACTCCTTCAATTGACTGGAGGAGCAGCCATTGGGACTCCTTATCCACTCAAAAATCACCAGGCAACTGTCCAAACTCAAATTTTGCTCAAAATCCGATCATGAAACACTAGTATAACAAAACCCAGATGACAGAACAGGTTTTTGCAAAAAATCCCAGACCATAAAACACATTTTCATCAAAAACCCACATACCCAGTAGATCAAGAAACGGTACCAAAAAACTAATTCCTCTTCAGATAACAAAAATTCGTAGCAAACAACAAAAAAACTGTCAAATAAAGTGAGTAGAATTTAACAAATCCACAAACAAAAGTATAAGACAAAATCCACAACAAACATACCAACCCATGAAAATAAATTACCCAAAAAATAAACCAATAATCTGTTTTTGCGCTAAAAAAATCAGAAAAATCAAATATCAAATTGGTACCTGAGCTTCGGCTTGATCTCTGAGTTGAATCAAATATGGAAAATCAATGATTGCTGGGGGTTTCTAGGTTGGGGAGGGGCTTTCGGGGGGTGTTTTCTGGGTTGGGGAGGGGCGAAGGAGGTTTCTAGGTTGCTGGCGATGGCGGTGGCTTGGCGTTGAGGCTGGTTCTTCGACGACTGGTAGAGAGAGGCAGGTTCTTCGAGTTCAACCGATGGAGAGGCAGGGAGAGGCGACGTTTTGAGGCAGGTGGAGCTTCTGTGATTTGGAGCTTCAGTGAGAGAGAGAGAGAGAAAGACAGACAGACTCGATAACTTTATTTTGAGACAAACTCAATAACAATTAAATAAATTTTATATAAAAATTGTAATGCTAATATTCTATTTTCACTTAATTGAATCCATAATCATATTTTTTCTACAAACTAAAAATTAACTTAATAAACATAATAATAATAATAGTAAATAAAAATATATTTTTTAAACAATATTAATGTCAGTGCTAAATAAATAGTTACAAATAATTAACATTTTATTTTTATAATACTAGTTAAACATATTAATTTTGTGGTATTCATATTACCATACAAACGAGAAAATATAGAAAGTGTCCATTCTTAAATAAATGAGTTGATCGTGTCAATTTCAGATTTTGCGAGTTGAACCCAAATATGACTTGTTAATATTTCGTGTTCGCTATTGGGTTAAAATCGAGTTTGTGTTGAATTATAATCGAGTTCGTCGATCTCATAAAATTTGTGTTAAGTTCAGTCGTAACGTCGTATTGAGTCAAAAATAGTCACCCCTAGTTACTACGAATGATGAATGGATTTCTTCTTAGCGTGAATTTTATTAGTTATTCTCATGGTATGAATAGTTTATAGATGATAATGTCTTCTAGGGTGATTTTTAGGGTGTTACAAAAGTAATGTACTAAAATTTTTAATTTGATAGTGAATTTCAATATTAAATAAAGTTCATTATTTATAATTATTAGATTGAAGGTAACCCCCGGTATTTGTTCAGACCAATGTTATCAGAACCGGACCGGCCGGTCATCGAACCGGCTAGGGGACTGGGTCAATGGTTCACTGGTTCAACCAGTGGGTCAAGTGGTCGAACCGGTCATATAATAAAAAATATATATAATAATTATAAAACATAATAATTTAGCTAAAAATATAAAATAATACAATTTCTCATAAAATTAATTAACTTAAGTAAAAGATACACCATTGTTCAAAAAAAAAGTAAAAAGAAACACCTATTGTTCGCCGCTGGAGAGGTCGATCAAGAGAGAGAGGTCGATCAAGAGGGAGAGAGAGATCGACTGTTGTTCATCGCCGAAGAGGTCGCCTGACTGCCACTTGAGAAATGAACAAGGATTGCTGCTTCGTTGGTTGCCTGAGTGCACCTGAGAACTGAGCAGTGAGCAGCGGTAACAGTCGCCTGAGCTGTCGCAGTTGCTGGTCGCCTAAGAACAGAGCAGTGAGCAGCGGCTGCAATTGCCTAAGTTGTGACAGTTGCTGGTCACCTGAATGCCTTGCAAGTTGCAAGAGACGAAGGGGCTTCTGGGTTTGGGTTTCAAAATTTCATTGCTTGTCTTCGAATCGCCCGGTTTTAAAGAACCGCCCGGTTCACGGTTTTGTCAAAAAACCGGCCGGTTTATTGGTTTTTAGCCAGTTCTCTTCCTTAAGCGGGCGGTCTAATTAGGAAACCGGACCGGTTAAGGTCCCGGTTCACGGTTGAATCGGTCAGACCGTCCGGTCCTGTTCTGATAACACTGTTTGAGACTCCTAACAATTCAAATGTTGTGATAGATTAAATCAATAAATTATATCAAAATAATATTATTATAAAATATGAAAAAAAATATACATCATAATAAGGATGTTGGGCCATTTTTGGAATTTACCAGTAAAAATCTAATTAATGAGTTGTGCATCTATCAATTAATACAAATTTTCTACCATAAAAAGTGAGAGATATTGAATATAACATACTGCTATAAATTGACAAAGGGTGATATTTTTATATGTCATCCGCTGTACGACTTTATGTTATTTTAACTTTTAATGTGGTTATAATTTATATTCTGCCACGAAAATAAAACCGTTGCCATAAATTTCGAAACTATCTACGACAAAAAATTATTTGTCGTAAAAAATCTTCAATTCCCGCCATTTTTGGCACCAAAAAAAAAGGGCAGGATTCACCTTTTAGCGACGTTTTTTAAAAACGTCGCAAATAATATGTTAAGTTTAATTAATTAAATTGTTTTTTTCATTTAATTTGCCAATTCCCAACAATACTCCCGCCAAAAACAATTATCAAGGAATTGCCTTTTCGCGACGTGTTTAAAAAACGTCACAAAAAAGCTCCAAATCAGACACTTAAACTTTATTTTCCTTAAATTTTTTTATTTAAGTAAAAAATTATTTGTGACGTTTATTGAAAACGTCGCAAAAATAATTATATTCTTATTTTTTAAATTTTTTATTTAAGTAAAAAATTTATTGGCGACATAATTTAAAAAGGTCGCGAAAAATTAATGAAATAGTTATTTTTTACATTTTTTTATTTAACTAAAAAATTTATTTGCGACGTTACATAAAAAGGTCGCTAAAAATTAATGAAATAGTTATTTTTTACATTTTTTTATTTAAGTAAAAAAGTTATTTGCGACGTTTTTATAAAACGTCGCGAAAAATCAACGGTATTATTATTTTTTCCATATTTTGTATAAATAAAAAAGTTATTGGCGACGTTTTATTTTGTTAGTTAAAAAAGTTATTGGCGATGTTTTTATAAAATGTCGCGAAAAATTAATGAAATAGTTATTTTTTACATTTTTTTATTTAAGTGAAAAAAGTTATTGGCGACGTTTTTAGAAAACATCACGAAAAATTAATGAAATAGTTATTTTTTACATTTTTTTATTTAAGTAAAAAAGTTATTTGCGACGTTTTTAGAAAACGCCGCGAAAAATCAATGATATTGTTATTTTTTTCCATGTTGTTTAACTAAAAAATCTATTTGCGACATTTTTAGAAAACGTCGCGCAAAATCATTAATATTGTTATTTTTCCATATTTATTTCACAAAAAAATTATTTGCGACGTTTTTAAAAAACGTCGCGAAAAATCTATGAAATTGTAATTTTTTACATTTTTATTTATTTAATTTACCTTTTCCCGCCATTTCTCTCGCCAAAAAACAATTACGAGGGAATAGTTTTTCGCGACGTTGTTTAAAAACGTCGCAAAAAATGAAAAATAGAAATTTAAATTTTATTTTACTTTAAATTTTAGAGTATTTATTTTTGCGACAACACGAAACTATTGGCGACGAAAAATGTTTGTCGTAAAAATTTGAGAATTCCCTCCCTTCCTCCCGCCAAAAAACAATGAGGAGGGAATCAGCTTTTGGCGACGTTTTTTAAAAACCTCGCAAAAAAATTTACAAAAATTGAACTTAGCGACAAATTTACAAAATCGTCGCTAATAGTAAACTTTTTGCGACAAATTTAAAATCGTCGCAAAAAAAAACGTCTCAAAAAATGTTTTTTGTTGTAGTGGCCAGATCCAAGAAATGCATGACCCTATCCACCCAAGTTCTTAACCACACCTACTTCATATACTTCTCATACCTGATCAAATATTAGTATCAATCTTTAGAGAATTTTCACGTACACTCAGTATTATCGTCACAATATTTTAACGTTTCAATATTACCACTAAAGAATCAAACAAGAAGTCTTGGAAAACTCTCATTTTCATTCTTGTACAAAATACCCTCTATTTAAATCCACTACGTAGCATTAAATCCTATGACAAACCTCAAGTCATTGTGATTTGGTGAACACCACAAGATTGTCAATAATGATAATTTTCAAACTAGACACCTAGTTATCCAAGAAATTGATTTTTACTTCTCAATTGTACTTTTCACCTTCATCCGTGTAATCATAACAAAATGGTTAACCCCAATAATATAAATCTAACCACATATTTTCGCTGCACACTCTGATACTAATTATAATTTTTCAATTCACTTTTTCAATCCATTATAATCAAAACTAACAACCGATAAAAATTCTCATGGGTTCTCTCTCATAAGTACGAGATGCATGCAGAACCCTCAATTAATACTTTTAGAACTATCATAATATCTCCACATTTTTAACCAATTCGATCTACCATATATCTTTCTTCAACTTCCCAATAAGATTTATCGCCAAACATTGTCTTCAAGTGTTAGGCCTTCGCCTAATGTCTATTTCAAATTTAAAAGTCATTATTGTCTCCCAAGAGTTAGATGTACAATGTAGTTATGTTAACAAGAAAACGCCTCAAGTAATAACCTGTAGAAAAATGTTATAGCTTCCTTACGTCCAATATTACTACAACACATTTTACAAAACTCTTAAGTCCCCATGATTCAATCCAGTACCTTAATATTTCTTGAACTATAAAATATAACCAATATAAAGTTATATTCCTAAGGGTCCAAATAATTCTTTAATTCCACACCACTAATCACCATAACCTTAAAAATTTCTCATGATTCACGTGATGATAACCATTCACCGGCTAATAGAGTAATCTCGGACTTTGATTGAAACTTAATTAACCATTCGTCTGTTAATAACTTAATATCAAAATCACTATGTGTAATTTTCTATATCGATCTACCATATTAAATCCTTTTAACATTCAACCAACTGCAAAGATTTCTTTTCAAAAATCTATGATCTTCAATACCAACAATTCTCAACTCCGGCCTATCAAACCTAATGATGAATTGAAAAGATCTAGAGATAAACTTCCATATTTCTACAATATTTAACTTCTAAAGACATTAAAGATCTCATACTACAATAAGTGTTTATGTCGAATATTGAACATCATCATTGTTCTATTAGTTACTCAATATAAATAATCTCAAAATTTTGAACATCTATGCTCCACAGTCCAACAATATTAAGGGCCAAAAATTTATTAAACTTTGTAGGTTTCCATGGCACGGGACTTCAAAATTTTAGTCCATACCCTTGGATCTCCATTTTCATTTAAAGTCCATGAGTACACCTTAACTATCAACCCCACACTCAACCAAGGGATTCCCAATTATCACTAGCTTTAGCTGGTCTAAAATGTTGTGAACTACAAACACCACAAAATACAATCACATAAGAACCGAACTAATTCATGCTCTGCCCCCAAAGATAACACCTTCCATGTACTTTAGAGAGTTATTGTCCTATAACACTCACACGTATTCTAATCCCTCCTACCTTTTCACGACATTACTAATTTTCTTACTCCATATTTTTTTCCCTTCAAAGGCTTACCATGTCATTCTCAATCAATCTTCAAGAAAAGTCATCTAATATAACTCATCAATTATTGCACCACGATCCTCTAATCATACTCTTTCTGAATAATTCTTATAACCCAATTGTACAAAAATTAAGTCGTCACTTAAAATTTAATTATACCCAAAGTAATACTAGCCAACTATCCATATTACTTTTAAAGTACTATCGATAATCAAATACATAGTCATAAAACAATCACTAATCCACTCAAAATCAAAATCACAATTTTTACTCATATTTCAAAACCGACACCAATTTTTAGTTATTTTTATCATACTCCTCCAATTGATTGTATTTGAGCATTGTACTATTGTATAATCTCTTAGTCACCTTCGTAGAAGATATATCCATCTCAAAGTTTTTACCATCAAACCAAAATTTCCGATCTTTCTTCAATTCTTAACCTCTCTATTAATTCCAAAAACTTCACCTAACAAAAATTATATAAAGGATGTCATAGTTGACCTTATCTCCAAGCAACAAAACAAAATTACCACACATGCTTGACTTCACAAAGTAAAGCAACTAAGGGTCAGCCAAAATAATGAAAATTGACATAACCTAAAAAAAGTTATAACATCATAAATCGTCATACCTTGAAACCTTTTACTTTCATATCTTCTCAACCAAAATACACTAATACTCTCTATGACATCCAAAATTCATGATGCAACAATAATTTCTTTGTCACCACACATGTCTTCTAACTATCTCCAATAGTGGCACACTCATTTCCCTACAGCTCTCATATAAGACCTAATCCCTAAGCTCTGATACCAATCTGTCACGCCCCAAATTTCACAAAAGCGTGATTAAAAAAATTATTTTGTTTATTCCAAAAACACATGCCGGTTTGTTGTAAAAACATTTAGAAAAGTATCTCTTTAGTTTAAATAAACAATTTTTTTAGAAAATTTCGGCTGAGTTTTCTTTGAAAATCGGGCATCCAGATAATTGGTGAGAGCTGCCTGTGAGAGCATTAAACATAATAATTATATATAGCTAGTCATTCGCATCATATCAATCATATACATCCCTTCTCATGATATCCACAAATAAGTCATTACCGTTCAATACCGGGGTAAAAAATGGAGGCCCACGAAGTCCTCCCAAACCCGGGTTATAATCTAATTATCCAAAATTCTTTGTCATTAACATAATATACAGAATATCTCAAATCTTTATAAGTAAACCATTTAAAAGGTCACAATCTATACATATTCCCTAAAATTAACCAAGATATAAATCACTTACAAATCCTCAATAATATACATCATTGTACATTATTTTTTATATACTCTAACTAGATATATAAAAATCATAACAACTATCTTTTACCTCGATACTCCCAGTATGTAGCCCACCGACATATGCCCATAACTAAAAATGTTAAATGATAGGGGTGAGCAACCACACGCTCAGTAGGATAATCATTTTCTCAAGCATTTACAAAGTTTTAAATACCAACATTTCACAAACCATATGAAGAAGTAATGAAAACTTTCTATAATTTTCAATTTTAAGTCCCTATTTATAGTTTTAATTCCGCGGTCCACATCGTCCTGCTCGTTTATCACTTCGGGTCCATTTTTCGTCCCAAAACGATTTCTTATATCTCGGATTAAGTACAAATTAATTTTATTTGAACTTTAACTTAATTTTAAGGAAATTTTATAAAAAAAAATTTTGGGGACCTTTAAAATGTCATTCGCCACGCAGTCGCCTCAAACGACGTGCAAAAATCTGACTATCTCGGAATTCGACGAAATTTGACAGGGTGACTCGTTTTCGCGATACGAATTCAACGGTGAACTTCGTTTGCTCATCCGAGGTCTAGAACATGAGTATTTTAAATATGCATTAGGATGGAAAATTACCATTTTGCCCTTTTTAGGAAAAAGTTCAAATTTGCCCGGATTTTACACAATCGCAATGCCACCTTTCTTTACAAGTTCCCTGATTGAAAGATATTTAATTTTCATATGTTTAAAACCACTAGAATTTTTTGTTGTTCTTTGAGAAAAACACAACTGCACTATTATCACAATAAATTATTAATTGTGACGCCCCAATTTCCGGGGGTCCCTTATTAACCGTTGACAACCCGTCAACCCGCGGAAATACCCGTGGATGTCACTCAACCTAACACCACGGCGGTAGCATCCCCTTAACCGGGATCTTAACTCACCATTAAACCAGATTCGATTATTCATTGGATTGAACCAACATTCAATTTACTATGATTTATACCCCATTATAATTCATTAAGATCATTGGAGGGAAGGAAAAACATAGCCCAAAGACTTGGCAAAAGAATAAAATAAAAAATAAAAAAAATTCTGAGTTTTGGAGAGCGTACCGGTATGCGTACCGGTACGCTGTACCCACTGGACATCGGCGTACCGGTACGCGTACCGGTACGCTCTGCCTTCTGTCTGTCTCCGTACCGGTACGCGTACCGGTACGATTTTGCCAGTTTTGCCTTTTTCCTTTGTTTTTCACTTCCAATCCATTCTAATACATTCCTAAACTCATCTAACACATGTTTAATGAGATTTTCCATATAATACACAACTTATACAAGTTCCATTACAATTAATTCCATAATTTACACATCAAAAATGGAATTTATACTAAAGTTTTACAAAAACTCGAACTAAGGCCACAAGCCGGCCCCCTTCATGCTTGATGCTCCCCAAGTGAACCATCGACCGGAGCAAACCCAACACCTGAAATGTTTTTCCCATAAAGGGTGAGCCACACTCAGTAAAGTAAACCCTACAAGGGCTACTCTCCCCCTAGATGCTCATGCTCATGCAACATTCATTTGCAAATAATCATTTCTCATAAGGTCATGCATTCTAACTTGAAATGCAACATGCCATGCCATGAAATGAGATGTCACTCACTCATGCATTTCAACTCGAGTTCTCACCGACTCCTACAACATGATGCAATGTCAAAATGTTTCATTTCATCATTTATGTTTGCATCAAATGATATTTTCAAAAATAGGGTCTTTCTTGGGATCAGACTTTTTCATGGACTTAACCAATGGTCTTCCACACCCGTGCACTTTATGGGCTCTTATACCAACGGAGTGCACCCTCCAAACACCGGGTCTTTCACCCGAGAGGTCGTCATGCCTCTTCTTGCTCATCCCGACCCAATTTATCATGCAATCAAGCGGCTTAGCTTGGTCTTCGACCCAACTTTTTCCAAGCCATACCGTCAATCACCAAGTGTGGTGTTGACACCAACCATGCACTCACCCATGAAATGAATGATTTCGTGCAAGTACAATGGGATGCACCATTGCATATCCATGTCATGTCCCATATGGAATGAATGTCATATGGACAATTTAATTCACAACTTCACATGTTCAAATTCACGGCAATTATATCAATAGCATATAACTACCATATTTCTTAACCATGTCAATACATCAAAGAGCACATATTGGCATATCATAATGCATAAGTTCATGTACCTCAACACACTTAAACATGTTATCTCAATTCAATCAAAACAACATTTTAAATCAAGCAAGGCATTAAATCAAACACCTTCTAGGCACAATTTATAATTCACATAGCATGCCTCAATTTTTCCCAAGTTACAAATTAAATCACATGTAACTTCATATACCCAAGTAAAGCTAAAAATTAGATTAAACCATTTCTATGCTCACTTCACCATTTCTATAACCATAACCTACATATGCAATAACCTATCCATATGCCTCTACATATCAAACCTTTTAACTTCCAACATCTAAGGACAAGATTAAACCAAAGTAGGGGGAACCCTACCTCTTGAAACGTAATTCACCCGAAGGAAGCTTCAAGAACACTTTCCAAGCCCAAGACTAGATTTCCTCCAAATTTCCTCTTTTGGATCTTCGGTGAAATCCCTCGTTCTTGGTGTGGTTGCGTAGCCCTCGTCGCGAGGATCGACTTTGACTCTTGGTTCGACGGATTCCGAGCGACGGAAGTCCGGGAATCGACGAAGAAAGCTTGAAGATCAAGGTTTTTCTCCCTTTTCTCTCTCTTGGCCGGCCAAACAAAGACACAAGTGGGCAAAATTCTGATTTTCTAAGATATTTACCCGTATTTATAGTTTTAAATACTCGGCCCACGTCGCGCCACGTGTCCTTTGCTTAATCGGGTCCGATTTCGTCCTGAAACGATTCATTTGATCCCAGTTTAAGTTCAATTTAATTTTATTTGAACTTTAACTAATTTTTAAGGAAATTTTAGAAAATTTATTTATGGGGACGTTCATGAGATAAATTGCCACACAGTTGCCTCGAACGACGTGCAAAATTCGACTACTTCGGAATTCGACGAAATTTGACTGGGTGACTAAATTTCGCGATACGAATTCAACGGCGAACTCCGTTTCCTCATCCGATGTCTAGAACATGAGTATTTTAAATACGCATTATAGTGGCAAATCACTATTTTGCCCTTTTTGGAAAAAGTTTAAATTTCCCGGGTTTTACATTCTTCCCCCCTTAAAAAGAATTTCGTCCCCGAAATTCACGTACACATACATGCAATCTCATGCATATGCTACAGTCATGTAATGGTAAATGACTATAAAAACGTACCTCTATCCTCGAACAAGAAAGGATAATTGGCACGTACGGTGTCCTCGCACTCCCATGTTGCCTCTTCCACTCCCCGGTGCTGCCACAGCACCTTCACTAGCCTCACGGTCTTGTCTCGCAAAACCTGATCCCGGCTATCCATGATACGCACCGGTCCTTCCTCGAAGGTGCTATCCGCATCAACAGTCAACTCACCCCAATCCACCACATGTGACGGATCTGGAGTATATTTCCGGAGCATAGAGACGTGAAACACCGCATGAACACCCGATAAATTTGGCGGTAACGCCAACCGATAAGCAACTGTACCCACCCTCTCGAGTACCTCGAAGGGCCCGATATATCTCGGCGACAGTTTCCCCCGCTTACCAAACCGGACCACTCATCTTTTAGGCATAACCCTCAAGAAGACATGATCTCCCACCTCAAACTCTAGAGGTCGCCGTCGTCTATCGGCGTAGCTCTTCTGCCGGCTCTGAGCCGTGAGAAGACGCTTCCGTATCAAACCCACCTTCTCCGAGGTGTCTTTTACCAATTCTGGACCCGTAGAGAACCTCTCTCCTACCTCCGTCCAACAACCGGAGATCGACATGGCCTCCCATATAGTGCTTCGTAGGGTGCCATCTGTATGCTCGCCTGATAACTATTGTTATAGGCGAACTCCACCAAGGGTAAATGATCTTCCCAGCTACCCTTGAGATCTAGGACACATGCTTGTAGCATATCCTCTAGCGTCTGAATAGTCCTCTCAGACTGACCGTCCGTCTGGGGATGAAAAGCAGTGCTCATCGTCAGCTGTGTCCCCATGGCTCGTTGGAAACTCTCCCAAAAATGAGCCGTAAATCTGGGATCCCGATCCGATACTATAGACACGGGTACCCCATGCAACCGGACAATCTCCCGTATATATAACTTGCAGAATTCCTCCAGTGTGAAGGTCATCCGCACAGCCAAAAAGTGTGCCGACTTCGTAAGCCGGTCCACTACCACCCAGACCGCGTCATGTCCCCGCGATGTTCGTGGCAAGTGAGTCACAAAATCCATCGTGATATGTTCCCACTTCCACTCAGCTACCTCCAATGGCTGGAGTAACCCTGCTGGTCTCTGGTGTTCAGCCTTCACTTGCTGACACGTGAGACATCTACTAACAAATTCGCCAACCTGTCGCTTCATCCCTTTCCAATAATACTGGCGACGAAGATCATGATACATCTTCGTGCCCCCTGGATGAACCGCAAAACGAGAGCAATGAAACTCCCTAAGGATCTCCTCTCTCAGATCCGCCAACTGAGGAACCACAACTCTTCCTCGATACCGAAGACTACCATCCGAGTGAATGGTCCAGCCCTCGTCACCTGTACCAACCTGTACACGGTCCCGGATGGACAATAGCTCAGTGTCCTGTCTCTGGAACTCAACAACCCTGCTCAGTAGGGAAGGCGTAGCCACCAAACTTCCCAAAGTACCCTGAGCCTGACCCATAAAACATAGCCCGAACTGTCCCACCGTCTTGAGCATCCGCCACTCTCGGGAAGCCACACTAGCCAAGACTCCCTGTGACTTCCGGCTGAGTGCGTCAGCTACCACATTTGCCTTACCGGGATGGTAATGCAAAGTGAAGTCATAGTCCTCCAGAAACTCCATCCACCTGCGTTGCCTCATATTGAGGTCCCGCTGTGTAAAGATGTACTTCAGACTTTTATGGTCTGAAAACACCTCGAACTGCTCACTGTATAAGTAGTGGCGCCAAGCCTTCAAGGCAAAGACAATGGCCGCCAACTCCATATCATGCGTGGGGTAATTCTGCTCGTGGTTCTTTAACTGTCGAGAACCATAAGCTACTACTCTCCCGGACTGCATCAAGATGCATCCAAGTCCGTCCTTAGAGGCATCACAATACACTGTGTACCTCTGTCCCCTTTCTGGGACTATCAGTATAGGAGCTGAAGTAAGCCTCCTCTTCAACTCCTGGAATGCCTTCTCACAAGAATCATTCCACTCAAACTTAACCTCTTTCCGGGTCAACCTAGTCATAGGTGAAGCTAGTCGGGAGAAGTCCTCAATGAACCTTCTATAATACCCTGCCAATCCCAAGAAACTACGTATCTCGAAGACTGACTTCGGCCTCTCCCAATTCATGACTGCCTCCACCTTCTCCGGGTCTACGGATACACCCGAAGCCGATACCACATGTCCCAAAAAATTTACCTCAGTCAACCAAAATTCACACTTACTGAACTTGGCATATAACTGATGGTCTCTCAAGATCTGAAGAACGATCCTCAAGTGACCCTCATGCTCCTCCTCAGACTTGGAGTAGATCAAGATGTCGTCAACAAAGACTACAACAAATTGATCAAGGTAGGGTTGAAACACCCTATGCATGAGGTCCATGAATGCCGCCGGGGCATTCGTCAATCCGAATGGCATCACTGTGAACTCGAAATGCCCATAACGCGTCCGAAACGCCGTCTTAGGGATATCTGTCTCCCTAACCCTCAACTGATGGTAACCGGTGCGGAGATCTATCTTGGAGTAGACCCGCGCCCCTCTCAGCTGATCAAACAAGTCATCAATTCTCGGCAAAGGGTACCTATTCTTGATAGTAACCCTATTCAACTGCCGGTAGTCTATACATAGTCGAAGGGTTTTGTCCTTCTTCTTTGCAAATAACACCGGAGCGCCCCAAGGTGAGGTACTCGGTCTAATGAACCCCCTGTCCAACAATTCCTGCAATTGGACCTTGAGTTCTTGCAACTCAGCAGGCGCCATCCTATGTGGAGTCATAGAAATGGGCGATGTACCAGGATGCAACTCTATAGTGAAGTCTACATCCCTATGTGGAGGTAATCCCGGTAGTTCATCCGGAAAAACATCCTCATAATCACTCACAACCCGAGGTAGACCCAACTCATGTCTCACTTCGTCCTCCAGGGTAAGGCTTGCCAGCCAACCCATCAACTGTCCGTGCCATCTAGAATCGTACACGGCTTGAGGAAAAGTATCGTGCTTATCCCCCTGAAACATGAAACAAACCCCATCCGGTGTGTAAGCAGTAACCCGCTTCCGGTCACAATCAATGATGACTCGGTGTGCCGTCAACCAATCCATTCCCAGGATTACATCGAACTCCGACATGTCCATGACCCGAAGGTCCACAGTGAGTAGAATCCCTGAGATCTCTAACTCACAACCCCGACATATCTGATCAACTCTCACCCTAGCTCCCAGGGGAGAATTCACATGTAATGGTTCTTCTAAAGTCTCGACCTTTAAACCCAAGTCCTTCACACAAGATGCAGCAATAAATGAATGCGATGCACCAGAATCAAACAATACTCTAGCCCATAAGCGGGAAAGTAGAAATGTACCCTGTATCACCGACTGATCTGCCGGCTCGGTCTGTGGCATAATGGCGTAGACACGCCCTTGGGTCACTGAAGTCCCGGCCTGTGAGCCCTGGCCTCGCCCCCGACCCATGCCTTGGCCCATCTGGCCTGCTTGCGGTGTTCCCGCTCGGAAAGTAGTAGGCGCTGGTGCAGCACCCTGTGACTGGTACTGACTCCTTTGACCCATGGCGGGGTAAGGAGGAGTAAACTGTGTCTGCGGTTGTCCCACAGAAGACTGGGATTGAGATGTCCCATAGCTCTGGGATCCCTGTAGTTGAGGACACTCCTTCTTTATGTGACCCGGCTGGTGACAAAAATAGCAAGTCTTCTGGCCCGGCTGGAAGGCGGTCCTGAAGTTTTCCCTGTCTTGGGAAAATCGACCCCGGCCTTGGCCTTGATAGCCGCGGCTCTGCCCTTGAGCTCCTTGCGGAACATAAGTTCTTTGCTTCTTTCCCGCACTAGAAGAAGAAGATTGACTCTCCTTCTTTTTGTCCTTAACACCCGCTTCTCGGATGTTGCGCGCATCCTCCACCTCTCTCTCGATAGCCATTGCAGTCTTGACCATCGAATCGAGGTCTTGCAGGAGAAGTCCCACAATCTTGCCTCGAATGGACAACTTCAGTCCATCTTCGAACTTACGTACCTTGGCCACGTCTGAGGCCACATAATCATCAGCAAAACGGGCCAACTCCGTGAATTTGGCCACGTATTCTAGCACATTCATATTTCCCTGCTTCAATTCTAGGAACTCCTTGGCCTTAGCATGTCGAGCAGTTGCTGGGAAATACTTTCCCATATAGAGCTCTCGGAACTCTGCCCAAGTCATGGCCTCCAAATTTCTGGAGTCCTTCACCCAATCCCACCATAACTAGGACTCTCCCTCCAGCTGAAAAGTTGCCAGAGTTATCTTGGTGGCATCGGAAGTGATCTCCATAGCCCTCAAGATCTTCTCCACTTGCCGAATCCAACGATCGGCTACCATTGGATCCGCACCTCCCAGAAAAACCGGAGGATGATGGGCTTTGAACTTCTGGAGGTTACTTGAGCCTCCTTGTCCCATATTTGCACCGGTCTGTGCAATGGTAGCGGCTGTAGCACTAGCCTGTGCAATATTCGCCGCCGCCTCACCAATAGCCTCTACAAAGGCTTGGTGATCAAAGGCCGGAGGTGGTTGGTTATTCCACCTACCGCCTCGGCGTCCACGCCCTCTATATGCCATCTACATAAGTCAATAGCAATATAGTTTTACAAGGCATCCCAAAATAGGAATCAACACTCAAACATAAAGAGTTTCCGAATCGTCTCACTAGGGACGCATATTCCTCTCCTTAGTAGACATTTATACCATGAACCCTCACGTTCATCTGTTAGTGAGACGCATATTCCTCTCCTTAGTAGACATTTATACCATGAACCCTCACGTTCATCTGTTTTCCCACTCCAAAGGTTATGTTTTCTAACCTAGTGCGTTCATTTACATATACATTCTACTATGCATATAATCCACATAGCACGTAGCACATAACATGTAGCATTTAAACACATAAGATGAAATGCACATGGAATGCAATGGTCTAGACCCAATGCCCATCAAGCCCTAAGTAATTCGTATACCTAGGCTCTGATACCAAGCTGTGACGCCCCAATTTCCGGGGGTCCCTTATTAACCGTTGACAACCCGTCAACCCGCGGAAATACCCGTGGATGTCACTCAACCTAACACCACGGCGGTAGCATCCCCTTAACCGGGATCTTAACTCACCATTAAACCGGATTCGATTATTCATTGGATTGAACCAACATTCAATTTACTATGATTTATACCCCATTATAATTCATTAAGATCATTGGAGGGAAGGAAAAACATAGCCCAAAGACTTGGCAAAAGAATAAAATAAAAAATAAAAAAAATTCTGAGTTTTGGAGAGCGTACCGGTATGCGTACCGGTACGCTGTACCCACTGGACATCGGCGTACCGGTACGCGTACCGGTACGCTCTGCCTTCTGTCTGTCTCCGTACCGGTACGCGTACCGGTACGATTTTGCCAGTTTTGCCTTTTTCCTTTGTTTTTCACTTCCAATCCATTCTAATACATTCCTAAACCCATCCAACACATGTTTAATGAGATTTTCCATATAATACACAACTTATACAAGTTCCATTACAATTAATTCCATAATTTACACATCAAAAATGGAATTTATACTAAAGTTTTACAAAAACTCGAACTAAGGCCACAAGCCGGCCCCCTTCATGCTTGATGCTCCCCAAGTGAACCATCGACCGGAGCAAACCCAACACCTGAAATGTTTTTCCCATAAAGGGTGAGCCACGCTCAGTAAAGTAAACCCTACAAGGGCTACTCTCCCCCTAGATGCTCATGCTCATGCAACATTCATTTGCAAACAATCATTTCTCATAAGGTCATGCATTCTAACTTGAAATGCAACATGCCATGCCATGAAATGAGATGTCACTCACTCATGCATTTCAACTCGAGTTCTCACCGACTCCTACAACACGATGCAATGTCAAAGTGTTTCATTTCATCATTTATGTTTGCATCAAATGATATTTTCAAAAATAGGGTCTTTCTTGGGATCGGACTTTTTCATGGACTTAACCAATGGTCTTCCACACCCGTGCACTTTATGGGCTCTTATACCAACGGAGTGCACCCTCCAAACACCGGGTCTTTCACCCGAGAGGTCGTCATGCCTCTTCTTGCTCATCCCGACCCAATTTATCATGCAATCAAGCGGCTTAGCTTGGTCTTCGACCCAACTTTTCCCAAGCCATACCGTCAATCACCAAGTGTGGTGTTGACACCAACCATGCACTCACCCATGAAATGAATGATTTCGTGCAAGTACAATGGGATGCACCATTGCATATCCATGTCATGTCCCATATGGAATGAATGTCATATGGACAATTTAATTCACAACTTCACATGTTCAAATTCACGGCAATTATATCAATAGCATATAACTACCATATTTATTAACCATGTCAATACATCAAAGAGCACATATTGGCATATCATAATGCATAAGTTCATGTACCTCAACACACTTAAACATGTTATCTCAATTCAATCAAAACAACATTTTAAATCAAGCAAGACATTAAATCAAACACCTTCTAGGCACAATTTATAATTCACATAGCATGCCTCAATTTTCCCCAAGTTACAAATTAAATCACATGTAACTTCATATACCCAAGTAAAGCTAAAAATTAGATTAAACCATTTCTATGCTCACTTCACCATTTCTATAACCATAACCTACATATGCAATAACCTATCCATATGCCTCTACATATCAAACCTTTTAACTTCCAACATCTAAGGACAAGATTAAACCAAAGTAGGGGGAACCCTACCTCTTGAAACGTAATTCACCCGAAGGAAGCTTCAAGAACACTTTCCAAGCCCAAGACTAGATTTCCTCCAAATTTCATCTTTTGGATCTTCGGTGAAATCCCTCGTTCTTGGTGTGGTTGCGTAGCCCTCGTCGCGAGGATCGACTTTGACTCTTGGTTCGACGGATTCCGAGCGACGGAAGTCCGGGAATCGACGAAGAAAGCTTGAAGATCAAGGTTTTTCTCCCTTTTCTCTCTCTTGGCCGGCCAAACAAAGACACAAGTGGGCAAAATTCTGATTTTCTAAGATATTTACCCGTATTTATAGTTTTAAATACTCGGCCCACGTCGCGCCACGTGTCCTTTGCTTAATCGGGTCCGATTTCGTCCTGAAACGATTCATTTGATCCCAGTTTATGTTCAATTTAATTTTATTTGAACTTTAACTAATTTTTAAGGAAATTTTAGAAAATTTATTTATGGGGACGTTCATGAGATAAATTGCCACACAGTCGTCTCGAACGACGTGCAAAATCCGACTACTTCGGAATTCGACGAAATTTGACTGGGTGACTAAATTTCGCGATACGAATTCAACGGCGAACTCCGTTTCCTCATCCGATGTCTAGAACATGAGTATTTTAAATACGCATTATAGTGGCAAATCACTATTTTGCCCTTTTTGGAAAAAAATTAAATTTCCCGGGTTTTACATTAATGACCTAGAAATGGAATCAACAATCATAAGCCCTACAATAAATTTTTTTAGCCATGTATTTTATGTTGCAGCTTCATAACAAGCTACAATTTCAGTTTGCATAGTGGAAGAAGCTGTGAGAGTTTGTTTAATGCTCTTCCATGCTATTACTCTTCCAGCTAACATAAAAATATATCTTGAATTGGATTTTAAATCATCTTGACAACTAGCAAAATTTGAATCTGAGTAACCAATCACCTCAAGACTATCAAACCCCCGATAAACAAGCATGCAATCTTTTGTCATTTGTAAGTATCTCATAACTTTCTTAACTACCACTGAATGATTTAATCCTAGTTTAGAAAGATACCTACCAAGAACACTAACTACAAAGGTAATGTATTTTTCGCAAAACAGTTACAAATTTTGCCCTCAGGAGGACAAACCCAGACATGACAATGGTTAAAACTTTTTTTCCTATTGGTTCATAGTTCAAAAAGTGTTTTTGGAATAAATTTGATAGGATCCCTATTAAAAATGTACAAAATTGTTTTAATCGCTTCAACCCAAAGGTAATTAGGTAAATTATACTTACTCATCATGTTTTTAAGGATGCGGTTACACCTTTCAGCCACACCATTCTATTCGGGACTACTAGGCATGGTATATTAGACAACAATCCCACATCCTTGCAAATATTTGACAAAATGGTCTCAAATCCTGTCCAGACACAGTATGTTTGTCATAATACACACCACCATGGTTAGATCTAACAATTTTGAAAAATTTTCCTAATTTTTTCTCTACCTTAGTTTCAAAAATTTTAAACTTTTCAAAAGCATCATATTTTTCATTAATTAAATAAATATATTCATAACAATATAAATTATCAATAAATGTAATAAAATATTTAATACCACACAAAATATGTGAGTAAAGCCCACTGTTGTTAGTGTAAATGATTTCTAAAAGATCTAGACTGCGAGTTGCACTTTACTTCTTAGTCTTGGTCATCTCTAATACAGTCTACACAAGATTGAAGGTCTCCAAAATCAAGGGGAGAAAGAATATCATTCTTTATTAATCTCTCCCCTCTTTCCTTAAAATTGTGATCCAAACATTTATGCCACAAATGTGAAGATTTTATTTAATGAGAGGTCTTTTAGATGTAACATTCGCTACATCTGAAGGACTATATTCGTTATTGGCAGTCAAGCATATACTATACAAGTTATTTGATAAAACACAATGACCAACAATTTTAGAATTTAAAGACAATTGAATTTTACTATTACCAAAATTAAAACAATATCTAATTTTTGAAAGTAAGGAAACTGAAATAAAATTCTACCTAAATGACGGCACATAAAAAATATTTTCTAAAATAAGTTGAAAACTAGTGTCTAAATTCAACCTAACAGTTCCTATGAACTCAACATGGACTTCATTATTATTTCTTACTTTAAGCTTGACTTCCCATTCACTTGGCCTCCGTTTGTTTGTGAACCCTACAAAGCCATAATAACATAAACAGAAGCTCCACTATCAATCTACCAAGAATTTAATGGGACATTTTCTAAATTGGATTCAAAGCAAACAAAGGCTAGTGAGTTACATTCATTTTTATTCTTCTTTTCTAACCAAGGCTTAAATCTAGTGCACTCATTTTTCTAGAGACCACATTTCTTGCAAAAGTAACACTTGACATATTTCTGAATGGCAACCTTAGGGCCTCCCACATTCTGACCAGTACCATGCATTTTGAAATTCTGACCATTATTTGGAGCATTATGATTAGATTTTATATTATTTTCCTGATACCCATCTTCAAAACTAGATTTAATCTAAGAAACAAAAAAGACAGTTTCACTCTTTTCTTTCCTAAGTTTTTTTTCCCTCAAAATCACACTGGGAGATAAGGTCATTTACTGTCTAAGACTCATTTTGGGTATTGTAGACAATTTTGATTTTGCTAAACTAATGAGGCAAGAGTTAAGGGTGTGATGAACAATGAAATCATCAAGAATAACAATTTTGAAAGCTTTGAGCTTGGTTTGAACATGGACCATTTTAAGGATATACTCCTTAACACCACCTATATTATCATATTTCTTACTCGTTAGTTCATTAATTAGCCCCCTAGCTTCAATCTTATTGGATATATTGTATTTCTCTCCTAGAGTAATAAAGAACTCCTAGGCATTCTTGGTTTCAGGCAAACCACTCATAAGTGTTAAGAAATAGAGCTTTTTATGGCAATCATACTTAGCCGATTAGATTTCTCCCACTTTGCATAAAATTCTTTTACTTTATGGGAGCTCTAATTAGTAGGTTTAGCAGGTTCATTCTCTTGTAAAGGTAAGTTTATATCAGCAATTCATAGGAAAAACTCAATATCCTGCTTCTATCTCTAATAATTAGAACCAGTCAGAACCTTAATGTTTGCATTATTGTTATTCACAACAAAAGAGACTAATACAGGGTTACCTGGATCGCAAGTCGATTGAGTACGTGGTACGTGGTACGGGTACGGATGCGAGTTGGCTTAATTGGTACGCTATTTTGAGTCGCAGTTCGATTTGGATTCTTATCCAAATCGTTTTCATTATTACAAAGAAATATATATAGTAATACATTATACACATAATCAATTGCTAGTTGTTTTAAACCTATAATAGTTTGAACACTCTTATTTTATTTATATATGCATAAGCGATCATTTAATTAACATTTATTTTGTATTTTGTTGTATGGCTTTCAAGGAAAATCGAGACCCAAAACAACAGATCAACTAAAAATCGTGAACAAAAAAGTGATGGTTGCATATTTTATTACCAAAAAATAAAATCACAAAAAGACAAATTATAAATTTAAAGGCTTAAAATTTGAAAAATAACATACTAGAGAGAGATAAAATAACTTCCTACTTGAAGCAAAAATCAAAATAAAAGTCTTAAACGCCTAAAAAAGTCTAAATAAAAATTACTCAATAATAAAAAAAAAAAATCTGGACCACATGTATTAATTGTCAACTCTTTTCTTTTTAATTTTTGCGTTGTTCCCTCCTCTTACAAAGTTGAAAATTTGATTGATAGAGTCCGGAATGACAGAGTGGTGGCCTGCTAGAACTAGTAGGTGACCTGTCAATAGAAACGGGCATAGAAGCATTAAGGATAAAACTTCCTGATTTTCCTCTTTAGCAATGGTAGAACTATCTGTATTGTCATCCTCCAAGGATTTCCACCGCAAATCGTCCAATCTCACAATAGAATCATCTATATCTATGTGTTCTAGATTTATATCTCATTTCTTAAAAGGCTCGTCTCTATAGCTTTCAGTGAAACGTGATTGGAGATGAATATTTGAATGGATGAAAACCAATTTATCAGCTCTGGTAGAATTCAATCTATTTCTCTTGACATTGTGAATAAATGAATACGTGCTCTAATTTTTTTCAATGGAAGAACTTGTAATTGGTTGGGATAACACCTTTTATGAACAAATAATAAAACACATTAATAATCATAATTAACAATATAAATAAATAATAATAAACTTAAATTAGTACCTTTTTCGCAACATCTATTGGAGTTTCTGAACCATATGCTGACCACCAATCAATGGCAGCCATAGTCACAACATCTGTTTGAGCAGCCGCCATAGCATAAAGACCCTTTCGCGAGTGAAAATGTGCATACTGTTCTCGTAATTGTTTTGTTTCTTCTACATCTTCTGCTATCTTTCCAAATGCTTCCATAACACCTATGATCACTTCCCTATCTTGATTTGGAGTCTTCCTAACTATACCTCTTGGTGCTAGCTTAGTAAGATATTGGATATCATAAAACCGTGGTCTTAGTGCAAACCCAAAACAAATGCAAAAGAATATTCATCTTTTCCCATCTATCAAGAACAATTTTTCCAATCTGGAAAAATTTATCAAAGTGCTTTCCACCCCTCATAATATCTTTTATTTCACCACGCATAGTATCCATGTTTTCATAAATCTCGCCCATTTTTTGACCATCCCTATCACAAAATTTAATAAGAAAAAATATGGGCTTTGTGATACTCATAATATTCTCTACATCCTCCCAAAATTCTTCACTGATAACAGTTTCTGTAACCAAAGCACCTAACTTTCTTGTGTGTTCATCTTCAAATTTCAACAATTCTTTCCATGACTTGAGAACAATAGTAGTTGCAAGTGACTCTCTGCAGTTAAGTTGTTTCAACAAAATATAATGCGATGCAGACCTAGTATTTGCCACTTTTAATAGCTCCAATTTAGACTGAGCCCTAAACATAGCCAAAGCATTTGTATGGTTCAAGAAATATTTAGCAAGAGACTTTCCTCTTCTATAAGTATTTCTAAACCACTCAAATTCCTTTGCAAAGTCTAAAAATGAGATTCAAAGTATGAACAACACAAGGAGACCAAAATATGTGTTTGTGTACCTTTTTCACTTCTTTCCCCGCAAGTTTACAATTTGCTATATCGGTCACTACTTGAATGACATTTAATGAACCTACTTCTTTAATGGCTTTCAATAAAAAATAGCAATTGATTTACCTGATTTCTTTATTCCCGAGAAATCCTCAGCATATAAAACATCGCTCCATGACTATTTGCAGCAATAATATTAATAAGTGGTTGATGCTTCACATTAGTCCACTCATCTGATACAATGGATACCCCATTAGAAGACCATGTATCTTTAACCGAAATCAAATATTTTTTAATACTTATTTTGCACTCATCCAATAATGTAGTTCTTATTTTTTTCATAGTTGGGAGCCTTATAACCTTTAGGTCTTTTATTTATAGCTAAAATAGTCTCATTAAATTGAGGATTTCTCAACACACTAAATGAGATTCCATTAGCACATAATTCTCTCATTACCTTCAAGTCAACCATGTCTCGATTCATTATTTTGAATGCATCTTTAATTGATCCCATCGTTGACGAAGGTTGCCGCTTATACACAAAAAAAAAAAGCTCAAGTAAATAAATGGAGGTTCAAGTTTAAACATTTCTATCTCTTGACCTTTTTCGTACTTGTCTTTTCTTTCTCTATCAGATCCCTTCAGATCCTTGCATTGTGTTGGTAGGTTCACGTTTAGCTGAAAAATTAATCTCATGGTTCAATTATGCAGACTTTGCTTGCCTTCCACTTAGTCTTAAAAAAAAAAATTTATTGGTTGCCTTCCAATTAGTTTTTCTTCAGTTTTGTCTTTCTGGCGAGGGCCCCTCCATTTTCTCTCTTAATGCCCTTAGTTTTGGATATTCAAAGAATTTGAATCTTGCAACTTTCGTACCAAATTGAACATATAATAAATTGCTCTTCTCCATCACACACCCTCTATGTCTCTTTTTGTATATATACAAATTCTTGATTTTTGTTTTTTCTCTAGTGAATTTACTCTAAGTTCTAGACAAATTTATGAGAGAATATGCAATTCTTCAATGGTACCTTCTGTAACTTTGTGCTTAAAAATATGCTATCCTTTGGTGGCTATGTTTTGGAACTATGTTTATCCTTTTTCTTGATTGATTGTTCTTTGTGAGTTTTATTTGCTACAGACATTTCACAAGAGAAATAGTTGATTCAAAAACTAAATACCAAAAAATTTTCGTGGGTTTCAAAAAATAATTAATTTATCTGTAGATTGAGTATGCATTTTGAGTCTATGATGCTTTCACTTTCTCTTGTTTTTGGCTTTGCATGAGCTGCATTGGTAAGAAATTAATTGGTTTGATTTCATTTTACTTCATCTATCCAGACTTTGTGACCATTACGAAAGGGGGCTATCAATAGGATTGGTGAATTTCACGAGTGTTCGGTACCATATCATGTGAAAAATATTAGCCATAGTGTCATTTCCACACTTTGTGTCAAATATCAGTGTAGAATGTAATTGTTGAGTGACTATCATGGGTGAGTGTCTTGTGAGGTAATTGAGTAGGTCCAATGAATGCAGATTGGGTACTGATGATATTAGTCTTTTGAGTTTTATCATATGTCCACTTCGTTTGTACAAGTCTTTTGCTCCTTATATAATGTAAAAGTTTTCAGTTCATCATAGTCTTGATTCATTAGTTAATACATATTTTCAGAGAATATGCACTTCAATATGATGAAGTTCTTAAATGAGGTTGTAAGATGTGTAGCTTATTTAGAGAATTTATATGGTTTATGTTGTGATGTTTGAGTACATATTGGAGCTTAGTTTAGATTGTTCACGCTGCACAAAAAGAAAAAGGTTCAAGATGTTCCAACCGACTAATATGTTTCAAAACAGTAGTGAAAACTATCCAATAGTGATGGATAGATTAACTGCTATGGCAACTTCATTGCTTGATCAGATTAAGATAAATTGTGTATAGCAAAGTCTAATCTATGATACTACCATGCTTGACGTGGAACTTGAGCACCGGAATTGGAATTCAAGAAAAAATAGTGAAAATTTCTGAGTAAAGTTCCTCGATTCTATTTGTAAGACCTCAACTTCATGATGCCAAACACACTATGATACTTGTTCGCTGCTTATATTAGTGGGTTTCATTATATTCAAATATTATAGTTTATGATATTAGCTCCTAATCGTTTCTTCGCGGTTGTATGTGCCGTTACTTTAAAGAATTCACAAATAAAATGATGCATGTCATTGTATAGGTAGAATATGTAGATGTTAAATGTATTCCAAAAGACAGTCTAATCTATTTCTAACTTTATTATTTATGCATTTTATATTAATTGTTTTTAAATTGGCAAGTATATATTAATGTATTTCGTTGGTAGCTTCATTGTTATACATTCTCTCTTAATATATGTAAATCGGTTTGTATCTTGAATGCATTTCGGAATTTGCGTAATCTAGCCACTTAATTTTCTGAATTAAGTTGATATAAGGGTGTGCAGAAGTGGTAATGGCTCACTCTTGCACACAAATGGTTGAGTGTTCAAACTTCATCTTGTTTCCCTTCGGCCACCACCAAAATAAATAAAAAAGGGAGAATTATACTCAAACCTCCTGAGATTTGTCATTTAATTATTTAGACCCCCTATCATTTGAAATATTACACACAGATCCTCTGAAGTTTGTATGCGCGTAACACTTAGACCCCTACAGTCAAATGTCCGTTATATATCCGTTAGTAAATTATATTCAGACCCCCTGAAATTTATAAGCGTGTAATACTTAGACCCCTCAAGTTTAAGATGTTATACTTAAACCAAAAATACTCCAATCAAATATAAATATCAAATATTTTAAATTTTACTATCAAAATTCATGTTCTATTATGACATTTATTGAAATAAAATTAAAAATAATAAATCTAATTTTAAAAAAAAAATCACAATTAGTATATAATTATATTATCTATTGGAATTTAATTTGGTCATGTGAACGACCAAATTAAACTATCAAATTACCTCAGTTAAAGTTAGAATATATTGTGTCAATTATAGTTTGACCCCTTGTTTATTTTTTAGTTCTATTCCAATAGATAGTATAATTGTATATTAATTATGATTTTGTAAGAAAAAATAAATTTTTAATTTTAATTTTATTTCAATAAATGACATAATAAAACATTAATATTAGTTGTAAAATTCTTGTTCTATTATGAATGACTTAGACCCCTTGTTTGATTTTTTTTAGTTTTATTGCAATAGATAGTATAATTGTATACTAATTACGATTTTTTTTAAAAAAAAATGACTTTTATTTTTGATTTTATTTCAATAAATGACACAATAGAACATGAATTTTAGTTTTAAAATTTAAAATATTTGATATTCTATATTTGATTGGAGTATTTTTTATCTAAGTATAAAATTTTAAACTTAATGGGTCTAAATATTATACATCTATAAACTTCAGGGGTCTGAGTGTAATTTATTAACCGACATTTGACGGCAGGGGTCTAAGTGTTACGCGTGTACAAATTTCAAGAGATCTGTGTGTAATATTTCAAATGTCAAGGCTCTAAGTGATTATGTGACAAACCTCGGGATGTCTATGTGTAATTCTCTCAATAAAAAAAATAGTTTTCTAAATTAGACGGTCTTTTTTATTATCGAGAAAAGTAAGGAAAAATATTCTGGTCAATTTGAATATGTTGTCCATTCACGCATGTGGAGAAAGAGAGAGTCGCTGTGACGAACAATGATTTTCTAGAACTTATATCTTTAGTCTTTTCCATAGCAAAAAACTCTATCTATTATGGTGATACATTTTAATATTTTGCATTCACCTCACTATGTTAAACATTAATCATGTTTACAAGTGAGAAGAGTTTTTAATAAGTCTGTTCTGATTTGGATTTTGGTAGTTATATTTAAAAAAATAAAAAAAAGGTTTTGCTAATGCCACTTTTTTTTTTTATAGACTTTGCACCTTGGTTAGTAAAGAAGTTAAACACAAATAAAATATGATCATCACACATTTATATACTCCAATCTTCAATAAACTAAAATAATACGACAAAAATTTAAAATTAAAATTACATTTAATATAAATCACGTGCATCGGACGTGTGCTGGATTTAGTAATAGTAAAATGCTATACTTGAATGCAGGAACCAAACATGGAGCCAGGGTGACCAATGGGTTTGAAAATTCTTCAGTTACTTGTGTTGTTAGCGCTAAAAGAAAGAGGCTCCCACTCAAATGCTATATAGCACTCATTTTTTTGGACAATACAACACTCTTTATTGGTGGCTTAGTTTAGTGTTTAGATGCCTTCCAAATACAAGAAGAATAACTTTAAATATTGCAAGCTTTTCGGACTTGAAAGCCGGACTTGGGAGTTAATTTAATTTAACAGCTACGGGTGGGAAAATCCTGCTTTTGAAAAGTTGTTTGTCTATGATGAACTTTTATAAATAGTTTGATGATAATTCTTTTAACTCAGTCACTGGTGGGGGGGACGTTGCACGATTATCCATAGTTAGTGTCGTGTTACTGTTTACACCTAAATATTAAAAATTTGAGAATGACACGTGCCAAGATTCAACGACTAGAATTGAGTTAGATAAGGTTAGAGTGAGATAAGCCGGTTATGAGAAATGATCTCCTAAGATCTCAGAATGTAAATAAGCGTGGCAGACGTAACATGATAAAAATGTCAGTTGCAGGTAGTTTTGACGCACGTTTTGATCCGTTGAAGAGAGAGGCCACAAACGTTAGTTTAGTGGACGAAAAAGATGGTTGTAGCGGTTAAAAGCGACCGCCTATAAGTACAAAGGTACAAGCAACATGAAGGGGATTTTTTGATCGACACACACACAAACACAAGTAGCATACCATAGCCTTCCTTCTCTGCACTATTGATGTTATGCTTTCTATTTTTAATTGTCTCAATTTACCCTATGAACTATTTAATTTCTTTCAATCGACCAATTCCTTTAAGATTAACAGTGAAGTGAGACCAATTAATGATTAATCTTAACGGAATATGTCTCATTATTTGTAAATCTTAACAGAATGGTTCGATTGAAATAAATTACATAGTTCAGGGGACAATTAGAATAATTAAAAGTTCAATGAACAATGTAAAATAAGGACCATAGTTCATGGGACATTTAAGTAATTTTTTATTTTTTATTTTGGGGAGTAGATGATGTCCATGTTCAATCATAAAGGGGTGGGGAAGCTTTTAGTAATTGATTTTCTTGAAAAATGCGCTTAGATTGCCTGTGCTCCTGCCTGGAGAGATAAGTGATAAGTGATAATTAATCACTCGCATTTTAGAAAAACTAATATCTGGATTCGAACCTCTAACATGTCAATTGAGTGTCGAGCACACTCTAAGTCTAACCTCTTATATTTCCTAATAAAATAGCTAAAAGAATCCTAGTATAAGAGATAGTATTTATTCTACACCAGGCTTCTATATTTGAAGTCCATATTGTTCTATAACATTACTCTCTATTGTTTAGAAAAAAAAAAAAAATCAAAGTTTATCAAATTCTATTGAAGGTGTCTAAATATAATATCACAGAGTTGTTTTTCTAGGATTGATAGCTAAATTATTTTTAAATTTAGAATAGGTTTGTTTCAAACATCGATTTGTCTTGAGTAGCACTGACTTTTAACTTTTTTTTTCCTCTCAATTTGTAAAGGTAAAGTGTTACATTTATATTAATTACGTCATATTTCATAATAAAAACTCATTAAAATAAAAAAAGTCAAAAGTGGATACATATAATGTATATGAACAAAATAAAATCAATTACAACTCTTATCAAAATTTGAGGCTTATTACATCTATTTATAATTCACGCTGACGACTTTTTCATATTTTATATTAAAATCGCAAAACTGTCAAAATAAATAAATAAGAAATAACTGTTATAATATCACTGCAATCCAATGGAAACAAATCAATCGTCAGTTGTAGAAAAATAGAGATCAATTGTAGGTCAAGTGAAAGTAATTTCACCTTAAAAATTTGAATTTAAAACCAAATAATACACAAATTTGTAAATTCAAGACAAATTTTAAGGTGGGCACAACAAATAATATTTAAAAAAATAACTAAAATTTATATATCTAAAATTAAGGAAAAAAATTGAGGGTGGGCAAGTGAGAAACTCAACGTAACATTTCTTCTTATTTATCACAACAATACAAATATAACATCAAACATTTAATTTTAACATTCTGGGAAATTACATTTGAGATTTCACATTACCAACCACTCATTTGAAACATAATCCTTTTGATCTTTACCCAATCCAGAAACACCTCCATTCTACCCCTAACTTGGCTTGTAACTCACAGAAACTTTTGTACATTCAATCAACATTTCTAATTCAGATGAAGTCTCAGAAGCTTAAAGTCAAGCTTCCCATGGGAGATCAGCCGATGAAGACCGGTTGTTCAGAGAGAAAAACACCATCTTATAGAGGAATAACACTTATACTTGAAGGCTACATAATTATAGTGATGCCTTTCATTTGATCATTATCACCTATGACGACATGCTTAAACTATGCTCGCCTTAATTTCGAATTCCTCGGCTTTCAATGATCTGATCAAATATCTGAACTTTGTTGTGGTCTTTGGGTTGCTTTATTTTGATCTCTCCATTCCTCCGGGACTTCCACTGAATCCCACTGAATAGTTTTTGAGACTGCAACATTACCTGCTAGAAGATTTGTCTGTGTAAATGTTGTTTTGCCAACTGATAGATCAAATTTCGCCTTTAGGTCCATGAAAGATGAGGTAATCACTTTGTAAAAAACTTTATACTCAACAACGATATCTCTTGAGCCCCGATCTCTTTGGAATCCATGAGTTTTTATGTTGAGAGTAAAAACATCACCGAGACCGAAATCTTGTAAGCAGATGGAATAGTTTGGATAACAATTGAAATATATAGGGCCATCGCACAGGGAGGACTCGGCAACAGCTAATAAAGAGGCATTGAAGTTAAGAAGGCGACGATCACGGAGGCAAACCAAGACAGAGTTATTTAAACCCTTAAAAGTCAAAGGTTTCACAGCTACTTGGATTAACCCAATATGGAGGTCCCGGAACTTCTTCATATGCCCTAGCATTGCATTTCTTCCAAGTAATGGAAAATCTTCGAATTCATTTTGGATTGACAGTGTTTTTTGTACTTCTTTGATTGCATATTGTGAACTGAACCCAAAGGTTCCTTTTTTGTAAACATCATTGACTGTTTTCTTTGGAGGATTCCAGTTCTGAAGTTTTTCTATGATTTGTTGCTCTAGCTCTTCACTATTATTGGCAATAGTTGTCCTATAGTCTTCTGTCCTTCTAAAAAAAGACTTAAACATGCTTGCTATTTTGAATTAATCTTCAGAACGATTCCGATTCCTCAAACAAAGGGCCTCGAAACTGTTTCCCTGAAAAAATGGCCAAAAAAATCAACCATCAGTTTTGGTGCCAGATAACAACTCTACTCAAGAACTCAACAAAGTTTTATTCCAAAAGTCTCGGGTCAGTTGCATCAATCTTGTTTCTCCACAATAAATAAAGGGCGGTTCCAATACACGAAATTCTCGCCACTACGAGGTCTAGAAAGGGTGATATGAATGCAGCTTAACCTCGAGTGCAGAGAGGTTCTGCGCAACCTACCATGAAAATATATGTACAGGTATAGAATACTTACAAGGCGGGGCACAAGCAAGACGAGGCGAAATCCGAACTCTTCTGCTAGTAAACCATTACTGTCACTGTGATCACTCCAAACTCCTACAACACTTCATATTGGTGTTTAGTTTTTAGATGCCTCCCCAAGAGGAGAAGAATAGCTATAAGTATTGCAAGTTTGTCGGACTTGAAATCCGGACTTTGGAGTGCATTGAATAACAGGGGGAAAAAACCTGCTTTTGAAAAGTTGTTTGTCTACATTCCTAGTAATGAAGTTTCCTGCATAAAAAAGCTACTTTGATTACTTTTCAGAGGGGTATTGAACAGCAACGAAAAAACTTTGATGAGTGATTGATTCGGGTGGGGTAAGGTAATGAAGAAACTTCGACAAGTGTACCATGTGCTTTGTACTATTTGTTGATGATAATTCATGAACTCAGTGGCTGAATGGGAGAGGTGGGGAGATTTTTACTAATGGATTCGCTAGGAATATGATTATAGAAAAGGTAGTACCCAATGCACAGCCTCCCGCCTATAACGGGGTCTAAGGGAGTTAAATAATAGACTACCCTTGTGTTTAAGAGATTGATTTTCAGAGACCTCACGATGTATCACTCGTATAGATGAACACTTGTAGGTCCGACCACTTAGATTTCCTAGGAAAATAGCTGAAGAATTATATATAAGATTCAATATCCAATCCACTCTAGGCCATGTTGTGATGGATGACCAAGAACAAATAAGTTTCATCTTATATGAAGATAATGGTTCTCATTACACAGTCTCCACCTACTTCTTGTATCCCAGAAGGGCCAGAAGGCCGAGAATCATATACCTGTGCAACATTAAGGTCCACTGCAGTGATCGATAATGAAGACACTAATTAGAACTTAGTTTGAAACTCGCAAGAAACTCTGGTTCTCGAAATCGAACCTAGAAGCCTTGCGTTCAGCTCTCAGCTTGATGGCCGAGGCACTGCAAGCGAGCGAAGAAGCACTTCTTGTAACCAAAACTTCATGGTGGATCAGCTCAGGTTCTCTGTTGCGTTTCCAAGAGTTCTTATCCTTCTACTATCAGCGTTAGCCATGGCCAGGACCTGGTTCGATCGACCCAAAGTTGTGCAAAGGTGGCATGGGACTCCCTTCCATGCATTGTCCTCAAGCGGGGGAGCTCGTGATTACTGTAATCAGCTCAATGACCTCAAAACTAGGGGTATTCATCAAGCCTGAGTCATATGCAAATTTTGTCATATATGTAGGTTAATAGTCAACTATGATCCCACCCATTTACTTTGAGATTTACTTGGCCTATTTATTATTTGCATGGTGCACTCGTGCTCACATAAACAGTGAACAAAGAAGTTAGAAATTGGACCCCTCTCTCAATTGAACCAAAATGCCTATGGCCCCCCATGAACTAAAAATTACTTAAATTCATATCGTAGCATTGAGAGATTCATGTTTGGCCCAAAAACTAGCATTGAGAGATTCATGTTTGGCCCAAAAAATTCGTGGTAGCTAATCACATAATTTTTAGGGTAAATTTTAATGACAACCCCCCAAAAAATAGTCTATTTATAGGGATACCCTTGTAATTTTTGAAATATATATCACTGCCATCCCTTATAATTTATAGAGCAATGCTACTTAAATTCCAAAAATTGACATCATTTACTGACTCTAAATAGTACTGTTATTGATTTAACTGTGGGTCTAAGCATTTATTGAGACTCACTACCTATGTAATAAGGAAAATGCTATTTAAACTTAAAATATGGACTTAAAATGTAAACTTGATCAATTACAGCTATTGAATAGGTAATGGGTCCCAATAAATACTGGGACTCACAATAAAATCAATGACAATAATTGATCAAGTCTATATTTGAAGTCTACATTTTAGTCTACATTAAAATTAATGACTAATTGTGATTGTTAGAGTCAACAAATAATGTCAATTTTTAAAATTCAAATAGTATTTCTCTATCACATGCCTTACTATCATGTGATGATGTCAACCAATATTCTTTCATAAATAACGATTTTATTCTTCAATTATATATAATTCTTGTACTGAAACACTCTTATTCTTTCCGGAAACAAAGTTAAGTGTAAAACCAAATAATCCTCATATCCTTTAACTTCATCTTCTACATATCATACACATTAATTATCTCTCACACACACTCACACTCGTACTTACACATAGGTCCATGTACACAAACAAACACATTCATCCAATTTGTAAGTTAGGAAAAATTTTAGCCTTCACCACTCCTTGCCGCAACTCAAATTTCACTTCTTAAGTTGAAAAATTAATGTTAATCTTATAAAATTAAATGCAAAATTGATAAAATTGAATGTTAATTTAGGATTAATGTGATAAAATTGAATGTTAGTGGGATTAAATTGACTGTTAATTTTGTATTAAACTGATAAAATAGTTAATAAAATTTAATTTGATGAAATTGAGGTTCAATTCGGTGAAACTAAAATTCAAGTTGAAGAAATTGAATGTTATTTTGACGTTAATTTTACAAAATTAAATTTTTAAATGATAATTTGTTGAATTGCATATTAATTTGGTGTTAAATTAATGAAATTAATATGCAAATTAATGAAATTAAATGTCAATTAGTGTTAATTTAAATTGAATTTTAGTTTGATGAACTAAAGGTCACTTAGGGGGTATGTGTAACAAAGAGTATAAATAAGGATGGGTATTCGTTAACTCTTAAACATATAATTCTTATTTTTATTATTGATATTATATAATATATTTGTATATGTATGTATTTATATATAACAAAATAAGAGTTATTTTAATTATGATTAAATTATTTTTATATTGGTCAAATAAGTATTTAATCAAGGTCAAATTAAGTGATAAGCCGATAGGACAAAGAAAGGAATATTCTATTAAGGGTACCAATGTCATTTGGCGTTGTTATATCGGTTAAAGATAACACGTGACAAGGGTTGACAGTGATATTTTAGAAATTATAGAGGTGTGCTTGTAATTAGGTAATTTTTTAAGGCTGTCAATGAAATTTACTCAAATTTTCAAAGTTGTTATACTCCTCAAAACAACAGCAAAACAAAAGAACATTGACAAAGGGTTTGTCTCCTCACGTGTGAAACCTATTTCGAGCTAAAATAATGTTATTTGAATTAAATTTACTAACTAAATTTGATGATGCACAAATTAATTTTGTACACCACATGTCAAGTAATCAGTAATAAATGCAGTAATTAAGTAGAGAGAGTAGCTTGAGTGAGATAAAGATTTAGAGTGATTCGGTCAACGTGACTTACGTCTACTATGAAGTGCTAGGGTCGCTTGAGTATTTTATTACTTCGAGGAGCGTAGGGAGAGCAGGGAGATACAAGTTATGAGAGAGAGAGAGAGAGAGAGAGAGAGAGAGAGGAGAGTGATAGCAAATGTGCTTGATTGTGTGTGATGCCCCCCAAATATTGGCAGAGCTTACAATTTATAGTCACCTCTTAACAGATTGAGGCGGTTTATCAGTAAATAAAAGGCTAATTTGGTGGAGCTGACGTCATCTTATCAACGGATGAGACAGTTACGCGCGCTCCCCATAAGATCCGGTCAAAGGATGACGTGGTAGTTGACTTTTTCCAAGGCGGCGTTGATAAAACTGTTGGATGACCCTTACTCAAAGGTGGCTTGGATGAGGCTCTTGGGATGACGTTTACTCCAATGTGTGAGACCCGATCATGCATTACATGCATATTAGCATAATTTTGTGGGCTAAATTATAATTATGTGAAATTATTAAAGGGTAAATTAAATTAAATCTTTCATAGGCATGATGTGAGTGAGCATACATTGGGTATGTGGACCCCGTTAGTGATGTATTAGTGAGACCCATTTATAGGAATTTCATGTGTGAAAATACTAGTGGGTCGATTTCGAAATCACTTAAAAACTTGGGGGGAGGTAAGCGTAATTAACCCACTAACATGGGTCACCTTCACAGGTGTTGGCATAAAAAAATGGGTGAGTATATTAAGTGTGCCGTGTGTGTGTGTGTTGTGTGTGTGTGTGTTTTAAGGTGTGGAAGTGTGTGTGTATAGTAAAGTATAAAAGGGTGTGTGTGTGTTTAATATATAATTTAGTGTGTGTGTGTGTGTGTGTCTGGTTCTTTGCTGAAACCGTGAGTGAGGGTGAGCAAGAGAGAAAGTGGGGGAAAAAAAAAAAACATCAAGAAAAGGTAAGGATGTGTGTGTTTATTTTAGTGTGTGTGTGTGTGATTAATTTATAAAAAAAATGGGTTGTTTTATTTGAATTTCAATGGGCTGTTTTATGTTAACTGCAAAACAAGTTTTTTGTTAGTTTAATTGAGTTAACATAATTTAGGGGTTGTTAAGAATGGCTATTAAACTAGGTGTGAGAAAAATGTAAAAAATGCATATTGAGATGCTTGGAATGCTTTAGGTGGGCTGGGTTAGAATTGAGATTTTTGGGGGTGAAATGGAGAGGTTTAAGGGTTCAATAAGGGACTAGAATTTCATGATTAAATGGGTGTGGGAAATTAAGTATGGCTATTTTAAACGATAAATGCGATAAAGGATGGAAAGGGGTGCCGGTAATGTCGAAACCTTGATTTATAAATGTTATTATCACATGTGTGAATTTTAATCTAATTGACCCAAAATTTTGCATGCAGCATTTTTAAATGATGCTTGATGTGATAATGTGAATTTTGAATACAAATGAATATGATATTCGGTGCGAAATTTATGGAATGCCTTAAGTGCAGTTTTTAGTATTTGGGGTCGAAATGTGTAAAAAGGGCCCCCGGTCAATGTGTTTGACCTACTTAATCCTAATTGTGATTAATGTGAGTGATTTTGGAGATTTGGGGAGAAAATGTGATCCCTATAATAAAAATGCTAGTGTGTGAGTGGATAGTGCGGTAACCGGAGTTACCGGGGCACTTTGGGGTGTAACATTTTTGCATGGATTAACACATGATTAACTATTAAATGTGATAAAAATATTGATATTGTAATTACAAATGTGTTAGGTGGAACGGGTGAGACAATCGGTGTTGGAACAGATACGGTAACACCGAAAGGATCCACCGGTAGGACCAAAGGCTCGTAGATCTGTACATTTGAGGTGGGTGTATATCTTTATATGTTTTGAAAATGCTGTTATAAGATGATAGTAAATGATAGAATTTAATAGCAATTCTTCAGGATTATTTGCTACGTGTTTATGTGATTGAATGATGTTTTGTACTGTGTATTGTGTATTGTGGTATGTGGCGCACTGTTTGAGACAGGGGCATCAATGCCTGATCACTGGGCGTGCAGTGGTGTGCTAGCACTGTGGTGTTCCTGGGAGGTTCGGGAGACACGGATCCATGTGGGATCAATTACCTGATGAGGGGTAGTATGAAGGTGATGTGGCTTGTGAATTCTTTGGAATTGGATTGATGTTGTTGTTTGATACGTGTATCTACGTAGTATCTACCTATTTCAGTGTATTACTATCATTTCCATTTCATATACAGCATGTATACTCACTAAGGGCATGGTTTAGCTCACACCCCTATAGGTTCTCATTTTTAGGTACTGTAGAGGAAGATACAGGCTAGTCCATTGTCTAGTCGATTGAGTCTTGAATAATGTTAGGGTGATATCACTCAGGTTGAGTGTCTGTATGACTAATTGCTGGGTTGTGTATCATATTTGTTGAGTGATTATTATGACAGTTTAATTGTATATGATTGTAACAGACTCAACAAGCATATGTTGAGATGTATGCTATGTGGGTGTGGGTTTTTGGTATATGTCTATAACCTAGGAAGCAAACAATTGATACATGTGTTATATATGGTACATGTTATGAGACAGGTTTTATCATCATGCTTAATGACTAAGATGATGGGTGGTGTTGTTGCACCTATGAGATTATTTAATGTTTTATTAATCCAGATTATATATACGTAAATAGGTGTATCACAAACCTAGTCGCGTCTCATCCTTGGGTGATCAGGCTGGGGCGTGACAATTTAGTTGGTATTAGAGCTAGAGTTTATAATTTTGTAATCGAGTTGAGTCTAGTGTGACAGTGGACATAGGGATTGGTTTGTTTAGGTGGGGTGTTAGAGGTCCGTGTGAGTGTGTGGAATATGTATTGCATGCTATCATTACCCATATGCGATATTAATACTTGTTACAGTGATACATGAAGGGAGAAGGGTCATCTGCTCGGGCTGGAGATAGGAGAAAAAGACCTCAGGTGGAGGAGGAACCAAGTGATTAGGGGGCTAGGCAAATGTGGGAGGCAGCAGCTAAGTATTTTGAGCAACACACAACGCGAGTGGAAACAGTGAAGCCCAGGGTAACATTGTACAAGCAATTTAAAAAGCTTGATCCACCAATATTTACGGGAACTGCGGGTCCATTGGAAGCAAAGAATTGGTTATGGCACATTAAGAAGATATTCAGAGTGATGGGAGTTGGCGAGGAAGATAAAGTGTTGTTAGCCATTTTTATGCTAGCAGAGGAGGCTCAGTATTTGTGGGAGGCCCTGAAGAGAGCATTGCTGCTAGTGTGCACTGAGGGGGGAGGTCAGTTCAGTTCCTAGAGTTCCCACATGGCGACAGTTTACCGATACTTTTGACAAGAAGTATTTCCCCTTGAGTTATCGATATGAAAAACATAATGAATTTTTACATCTGCTGCAGGGGAATCAGTCAGTGCTGGAATATGAGGGCAAATTTAGTACTTTATCCAGATTTATGCCTTCTGTTGTCGCAAATAAGGGGGAAAGATGCAGAAGATTCCAGATGGGGCTAAATTACAATATTATATTCTGTATTTCGATGCTGGAGTTAACCACATTTTTAGAAATATACGATTGTGAAAGCTGATCTGAAAGAGATGGAAAATGCAAGTGAACATGCAAAAAATGGAAGATATGAGCCAAGTGGACATGGTTCCAAGGGAAGTTTCTTTAGCAGAGCCTGGAGAGGAATATTTCCGAAGGGTGCAAGTAAGAAGAAATTAGGAGTCTCATTCCAGAGACGAGGACAGGGAGTGAGTGGATCATCTTCATTTGCACCGGGTCGAGAGATGGGACAGTCTCAGGGGAGTACAGTTACTTGTTACCGTTGCGGGCAGATTGGGCACATTGTACGGAAACTGTCCTATGGGAGGACCAGGACCTACTGTATCACGACGTTTCTTTTTATGTGGTTAGGAGGGACATATGTAGAGGGATTGTCTGCAGTATTCTACCCAGAGTTCGTCGATGGGCAGTGCATCTACGGTGTCCCGAGGAGCAGTGAGTGACAGAGGTCAAGGACGAGGAGGCAGCACTGGAGGTAGCGGTGTTGGTGGCAGTGGACTGAGCGGACCTGAGGCTGGAGGTCTAGTTTTTGTACTTACCCAACGGGACACTCAGACAACCCCGGATGTGGTCACATGTATGATATCTATTTTTGGTCAACAGGCACGAGTACTTATAGATTTAGGTGCCACACGTTCATTTATATCACTATCATTCTCCATGCATGCTAATAGACTACTTACTCCGTTAGACTGTGGATTGACTATAGCTACTCCCACGGGTGATTGTGTGATGGCTAGGGTAGTATATAGGGAGTGCCTAGTTCAGGTGGGTAATAGAGAATTACGTGCAGATCTGTTACCTTTTGAATTCCAGGATTTTGATTTGATTTTATGAATGGATTGGTTATCATCATATCATGCCACTATTGATTGTTTTCGTAAAGAAGTAGTATTTAGAATTCCACATGTTCCTTTGTTTCGGTTCTTTGGAGATCGACGCCCTGAGCCGAGGAATTTGATATCAACAATTAAAGCTAGGAAATTTCTCAGGAAAGGATGCTATGGATATTTGGCTTATGTGAAAGATACTTAGAGAGATACTAATTAATTGAAGAATATTCATGTGGTTAATGAATTCGCTGATGTGTTTCCTGAAGAGTTACTAGGGTTACCAGTTGATCGGGAGGTGGAATTTACGATTGAGCTTGTGCCAAGAACTAGTCCCATATCCATGACTCCATATAGGATGGCTCCAGCTGAATTGAAGGAACTTAAAGTGCAGTTGCGGGATTTGTTAGATCAGGGATTCATACGGTCTAGTGTATCTCCTTAGGGTGCACTAGTATTATTTTTAAAGAAGAATGATGACACTATGAGGTTATGCATTGATTACAGACAGCTAAATAGGGTGACTTTTCAGAACAAGTATCCATTGTCGCGTATCGATGATTTGTTGGACCAGCTATAGGGTGCACGGGTGTTTTCCAAGATTGATATTCGGTTAGGATATCATCAGTTGAAAGTAAGGGATAGTGATATATCGAAGACTGTTTTTCGGACCAGGTATGGACACTATGAGTTTCTGGTGATGCCATTTGGTGTGACTAATGCTCCTGTTATATTTATGGATCTGATGAACCGGATATTCCAATCATATCTTGATTCATTTGTGATAGTGTTCATTGATGATATATTGATATACTCCCGTAGTAAGGAGAAGCATATGCAGCGTTTGAGGGTGGTACTGTAAACATTGAGAGATAGACAGTTATTTGCCAAATTCAGTAAATGTGAGTTTTGGTTGGACAAGGTTGTGTTTTTAGGGCATGTAGTTTTTGGTGATGGTGCATGTGTTGATCCAGCTAAGATTGATACTGTAGTTAACTGGGAGAGACCGGTGACAGTGACAAAGATTCAGAGTTTTCTGGGTTTGGCAGGTTACTATCGGAGGTTTGTACAAAATTTCTCCATTATAGCTATGCATCTGACCCGATTGACTTGGAAGGGTGTGAAGTTTGAGTGGTCTGATAGATGTGAACAGAGTTTCCAGGAGCTAAAGACCAGATTGACGACTGCACCAGTATTGAGCATTCCGTCAGGTAGTGATAGATTCATGGTTTATAGTGATGCCTCACATCAAGGTTTGGGTTATGTGTTGATACAGCATGGTAGAGTGGTAGCTTATGCCTCTAGACCTCTGAAACTACATGAATGCAATTATCCTACCCATGATCTGGAGCTTGCAGTTATTGTGTTTGCACTGAGGTTGTGGAGACATTTTCTATATGGGGTTACATGTGAGATTCATACAGATCACCAAAGTTTGAAATATCTGTTTACCTAGAAAGAGTTGAACCTGAGGCAGCGGTGCTGGATTGAGCTTATTAAAGATTATGACTGCACTATTCATTACCAGCCAGGAAAAACAAATATTGTGGCAGATGCTTTGAGCTGAAAATCATCAAACAAATCGGCTAGTTTGCGAGTGATTCAGAGAGGTTTATTTGTAGATTTGAAATCATTGAGAATGCAGTTGGGGATAGGAGAGACTGCAGCTTCACTTGCTACGCTAACTTTGAGACCAGTGCTGGTAGATAGGATGAGAGTGGCACAACAGTATGATCTCCAGATTGATAAATTGAAGAAAGAGATGAAGACTGGGGTGAAAACTAATTTTATTATTGATAATGCTGATGTTTTGTTATTTGGTTCTCGGTTATGTGTACCTAACAATGCAGGGTTAAAAAGAGAGATTCTGGAGGAAGCACACAGTTCAGCATATGTTATGCATCCAGGTAGTACAAAATTATATCGTGACCTGAGAGAGTATTATTGGTGGCCTGGGATGAAGCGAGAGATAGCGGAGTTTGTGGCTCGATGTTTGAAATGTCAGCAAGTGAAGGTAGAGCATCA